>JARQOD010000008.1:96913453-97104398 GCA_033576555.1 Oophaga sylvatica | reverse complement strand
GGGGAACAGCTGGCGTTACTGAACCCCACTAACAGTAGAGCTTGTGTTTTGTTCTGTGGACATGACACTTCTGAGCAGCAACTGGCAGTGTTGGAGCCCAGGAGTAGAGTTCAGGTGGTAGAAAGATGAACATAACAGGAGACATGGATAACGTTGCGAACCAGTTATTTAATCTGAAAAACGGACAGAGAAATTCTGGCGAGATCCATGCCTTGTTCATTTTCAGAAAAGTAAGCCGTCTACATTATCGGAGGATAGTCGCATGCGACGGTCTGTTAGTACACCACCTGCAGCACTAAAGACGCGCTCCGATAATACACTGGCAGCAGGCAAGCCAGCACCTCCAATGCATACTGGCTAAGCTCTGGCCATGTATCCAGCTTAGAGACCCAAAACTTGAATGGGGAAGAGCCATCTGGAGTACACTGAGAGGCAAAGCCAAGTAGTCTGTCACCATCTGACGGATACGTTGCCTCCCGCTGACTGGAGCCCTCTCGGATGGTGTAGACATTTGTGGCGCTGCCACAAAACTTTGCCACATTTTGAACATACTGGTCTTTCCCTGTGCAGAGGCACTGCGTGTGCTCCCTCTTGTTGCAGAGCTCTCTACACTGCCTCGACGCACAGAGCTGCTTTGTAAAGCAGTAGCAGCAGCAGTGCTCTCGGCAGTAAGGTAGAACATTAGGGATTGCACCAGTGTGTCTTGGTACTCCCGCATTTTACGCTCCCGGTTCAACGGTGTGATGAGGCTTTTGACGTTGTCCCGGTAGCGAGGGTCTAGGAGGGTGTACACCCAATAATCAGACGTCGTGAGAATGTGGGCGATGCGGCGGTCGTTTCTTAGGCACTGCAGCATGAAATCAACCATGTGCTGCAGACTCCCAACTGGCAAAGAAACGCTGTCCTCTGCAAGAGGCGTTATCTCTGCCTGCTCTGCATCACCCCACCCTCGCTCTACATACTGACTAGAGCGTTGTGTACCTCCCTCTGGAGCGATGTCTTCCTCCTCCATTGACTCCTCCTCCTCATCCTCCTCACAAAGTGAGCCCTGCCCAGCCCTTTGTGAGGAACCACGTTGCGCTGACTTTCCAGAAGGTGATGGAATTTGTGACTCCTCATCCTCCACCTCTTCCAAAACCTCATCCCTTATTGCTTGCAGTGTTTTTTGAAGCAGGCAGATAAGGGGGACAGTCAGGCTGACTAGTGCATCATCTGCACTCGCCATCCGCGTTGACTCATCAAACGCACGCAAAACGTGGCACATGTCCTTCATAGTGGCCCACTCATTAATGGTGAAGTGTGGACGGCGCAAATTGCGTGTTGATTGCGCCTGATGCAGCTGATACTCCATAACTGCTGGCTGCTGCTCACACAACCGCTCCAACATATGTAACGTTGAATTCCACCTGGTGGATACGTCACATATGATGCGATGTTCAGGAAGGCGCAATCTGCGTTGCAGAGCTGCAATGCGCGATCTGGCCATGCTGGAACGTCGCAAGTGAGCGCACTCTAGGCGGACCTTGTGCAGCAGTGCATCAAGATCCGGATAGTCCCTCAAAAAACTCTGCACGACCAAGTTGAGCACATGTGCCAGACATGGTATGTGAGTGAGGTTGCCAAGGCCCAGAGCTGCCACCAGATTTCGGCCATTGTCACACACTACCAAGCCTGGCTGGAGATTCGCTGGCAAAAAACCACACGTCGCTCTCCTGCTTGATGGCATTCCAGACCTCCTGCGCTGTGTGGCTTCGATTCCCCATGGGAATTAATTTCAGAACGGCCTGTTGCCGTTTGGCCACGGCTGTGCTCATATCGGTCGCATCAGGTAAGCGTCCACGGGTCCATGTGGAGGTAGACCGTGACGGCTCCTGCAGCGATGATTCTGAGGAACTGGAGTAGGAGGAGGAGTCAATGTGGACAGACTTGATTCCGGCAATCCTTGGAGTTGGCAGAACACGTACAGCGCCACTCGCAAGATCTGTACCCGGCTCCACAACATTCACCCAATGGGCAGTGAGTGAAAGGTATCGTCCCTGGCCATGGGTACTGGTCCACGCATCGGTGGTCAGGTGGACCTTGCTACTGGCGGCGTTTAGTAGCGCATGTTTAATTTTTGCCTCAACATGCTTTTGCAGACCAGGGACGGCTTGCCTGCTGAAATAAAATCGGCTGGGCACATTGTATTGTGGGACTGCCAATGCCATTAATTCACGGAAACTGTCAGTCTCCACCAGCCTGAATGACAGCATTTCAAGGGACAGGAGTTTTGCAATGCCAGCATTCAGAGCCTGTGCTCGTGGATGGTTTGCCGAGTATGGCCGTCTTTTATCCCATGCCTGTGCTACCGATGGCTGTTTTGTGGCCTGGGTGTGTGAGGATGACAGGGAACTTGCAGCTGTGGGTGGAATAACACTGTGTCTCTGGACAACAGTGACAGAGGTTCTTCCATGGCGATCCTTTGAGGAAGCCTTACCAGCTGTGTGTGAACTGGAGGAAGAGGCTCCAACAGGAGCTGAAGATGTAGGTGCTGCTGTAGGTTGGCCTACATCTCCAGTGTGTCTTTGTAACTCAACAAAGTGCTTTGACCGCACATGTTTCCACATATTTGTTGTATTAAGGTTACTGACACTTTTACCTCTTTTAATTTTTTGATTACACAGCTTGCATTTTACATAGCAAATATCATCTGCAACTGTATCAAAAAAGGACCACGCAGAGCAAGTCCTGGGAGCGCCCGTTTGGCTGTTGTAAGAGAACTGCTCCGAACGGGTGCCAAACTGGAGGCTACAGGCAAGCGAGTCTGCAGCCTACCTCTCCCTACTGTTTGGACCGTTGGTGCAATCTCTTCCTCAGAGCTGCTCCCACCACCTTCCTGTTCCTCACGCCATGTTGGGTCTTGGACCTCATCATCTCCACCACTACCCTCTTCCATCACCTGCTGTTGTTGGGTGGTCTGGCCAGCACCATGCTCAACAGAAACTGGCAACTGAGTCTCATCATCATCAGATGCGTTCTGCGGTGTGCTGACCATCGGCACTGGCTCACCCGCCTCTTCAGATTCAGAGAGACACAGCTGTTGCGCATCACTGCATACTGCCTCTTCTTCACATTCCAGAATGCTGCTTGGCTGGGCCCCTGTTTCCAAGCCAACAGATTCTGAGAACAGAAGCAGAGACTCAGCTGGCTCCTGTACAGAGCTCTCTGACTGCCTGGGCAATTTGGCAGGCGGTGAAGAGACTGATGGTTGTTCAACAGTGCTGTGGTCCTGAGAGGAGGTGGAAGGTATTGAAGTCGATGCATTGGCTGCCATCCAACCAACAACGGCTTCAATTTGTTCTTCACGCAGCAGGGGGGTACGCTGAGCTCCTACAAAAGTGCGCATAAAGGAACGCTCACGGGGAAAACTGGTGGATGCTGTGTCACTGGGTGCGGCAGCAGCCACAGAATCCCCACGTCCTCTCCCTGCTGCAAATCCACGGCCTCGACCACGACCACGTGCCTTACTCACTGACTTCTTCATCTTGGTAGATTGATAAAGAAAGTCAGAAAAGTTAAGGCCTAAGTGTGGTTATTCCTCACAGACTACAGTGAACCCTGCAGACAACTGTTCAGTATCTGTGAAAGGCCCCTTTGTGTACTTCTATAGTGTTTGCAACCAATGTATTGTATACGGATGGAAGCGCGTCACACTAATAGATTAGATTTTTTTCCACTAAAATGGAGCAGCACCAATTAGAGAAAAATGTGAAGGATGAGGCAGTGACACACGCTCAGCAGACTACAACCGGCAGTGGTTGAAGTACAAACTGGAGCGTAATCTGCACTCACAAAATGAAAAGCTCACAGACTACAGTGAACACTGAAACACAACTATTCACTATCTGTGAAAAGCTCCTTTGTGTACTTCTATAGTGTTTGCAACCAATGTATTGTATACGGATGGAAGCGCGTCACACTAATAGATTAGATTTTTTCCACTAAAATGGAGCAGCACCAATTAGAGAAAAATGTGAAGGATGAGGCAGTGACACACGCTCAGCAGACTACAACCGGCAGTGGTTGAAGTACAAACTGGAGCGTAATCTGCACTCACAAAATGAAAAGCTCACAGACTACAGTGAACACTGAAACACAACTATTCACTATCTGTGAAAAGCTCCTTTGTGTACTTCTATAGTGTTTGCAACCAATGTATTGTATACGGATGGAAGCGCGTCACACTAATAGATTAGATTTTTTTTCCACTAAAATGGAGCAGCACCAATTAGAGAAAAATGTGAAGGATGAGGCAGTGACACACGCTCAGCAGACTACAACCGGCAGTGGTTGAAGTACAAACTGGAGCGTAATCTGCACTCACAAAATGAAAAGCTCACAGACTACAGTGAACACTGAAACACAACTATTCACTATCTGTGAAAAGCTCCTTTGTGTACTTCTATAGTGTTTGCAACCAATGTATTGTATACGGATGGAAGCGCGTCACACTAATAGATTAGATTTTTTTCCACTAAAATGGAGCAGCACCAATTAGAGAAAAATGTGAAGGATGAGGCAGTGACACACGCTCAGCAGACTACAACCGGCAGTGGTTGAAGTACAAACTGGAGCGTAATCTGCACTCACAAAATGAAAAGCTCACAGACTACAGTGAACACTGAAACACAACTATTCACTATCTGTGAAAAGCTCCTTTGTGTACTTCTATAGTGTTTGCAACCAATGTATTGTATACGGATGGAAGCGCGTCACACTAATAGATTAGATTTTTTTCCACTAAAATGGAGCAGCACCAATTAGAGAAAAATGTGAAGGATGAGGCAGTGACACACGCTCAGCAGACTACAACCGGCAGTGGTTGAAGTACAAACTGGAGCGTAATCTGCACTCACAAAATGAAAAGCTCACAGACTACAGTGAACACTGAAACACAACTATTCACTATCTGTGAAAAGCTCCTTTGTGTACTTCTATAGTGTTTGCAACCAATGTATTGTATACGGATGGAAGCGCGTCACACTAATAGATTAGATTTTTTTCCACTAAAATGGAGCAGCACCAATTAGAGAAAAATGTGAAGGATGAGGCAGTGACACACGCTCAGCAGACTACAACCGGCAGTGGTTGAAGTACAAACTGGAGCGTAATCTGCACTCACAAAATGAAAAGCTCACAGACTACAGTGAACACTGAAACACAACTATTCACTATCTGTGAAAAGCTCCTTTGTGTACTTCTATAGTGTTTGCAACCAATGTATTGTATACGGATGGAAGCGCGTCACACTAATAGATTAGATTTTTTTCCACTAAAATGGAGCAGCACCAATTAGAGAAAAATGTGAAGGATGAGGCAGTGACACACGCTCAGCAGACTACAACCGGCAGTGGTTGAAGTACAAACTGGAGCGTAATCTGCACTCACAAAATGAAAAGCTCACAGACTACAGTGAACACTGAAACACAACTATTCACTATCTGTGAAAAGCTCCTTTGTGTACTTCTATAGTGTTTGCAACCAATGTATTGTATACGGATGGAAGCGCGTCACACTAATAGATTAGATTTTTTTCCACTAAAATGGAGCAGCACCAATTAGAGAAAAATGTGAAGGATGAGGCAGTGACACACGCTCAGCAGACTACAACCAGCAGTGGTTGAAGAACTAACTGGAGCGTGATCTGCACTCAAAAAATCAAAACCTCACAGACTGCAGTGAACACTGAAACACAACTATTCACTATCTGTGAAAAGCTCCTTTGTGTACTTCTATAGTGTTTGCAACCAATGTATTGTATACGGATGGAAGCACGTCACACTAATAAATTTGATTTTTTTCTAATATAATGGAGCTGCACCAATTCCACTAAATAAAATAAAAAAAAAAGAGTCAGTGACACGTGCAGATGCCTACAAACAGCGGTGGATGCAGAGCAAACTGCAGCGTCACCTGCACTGTCACACACACACCTTGCACAGAGCTGTTAAAACAACACTGGCAAAATGAAGCTTTACAGAGCGGTTGGTAAACTAGCCTGCCTCAAGCACAGTAGTACACAAAATCGCAATATCTAACTGTCCCTCAGAGTGAGCAGAGTAGCGTTCTGTCCCTTACTGAGTTCACAGCACAGTGACGCTAAAATGGCGGCGGCGCCTTTTATAGTGCATTCTGACATCATTTCAGCAGCCAATCACAGCCATGCCATTAGTTAAGATGACCGCAGCATTACAGGATGTGCCCACACTTCGTAGGATTCCTCATTGGCTGACTAAAATCACATTGCCTCTCAAAGAATTATGGGAACTTCCGATTCCGGTATACGATATGGAAAAAGTATCGGAATTAAGTATCGGAATTCCGATAACGCGAATATCGGCCGATACCCGATACTTGCGGTATCGGAATGCTCAACACTACTCATCACCCTTTGTGTTTGTTGAGTGGTGGCAGCGCAATAAGAAATCGAGGAGCGCTGAATGTGTCAGGTGGGATTTATGCTCCCTTTATAGCCTAAAACAGAGGTTGAGAGCTGGAATCAGTGAGAGCAGATAAACTAACCCTTGTAAGCGCACAAAATTTCACATGCTGAGAAGTGTGTATGTGACACAAGACTTTTGCAGAATGTCTCTACCAGGTTTGCACATCCAGAGGCTTACATTTTTTTCCATTCTTCTTTGCACACTCGCTCTCGCTCAGTGAGATTGAAAAGAGGCGTTTGTGAACAGCAATCTTCAAATCTTGCCACAGATTCTCAATAGTATTTCCGTCTGGTCTGTGACTGGGCCATTCACATACATGAATATGCTTAGATCTAAACCATCCATTGTAGCTCTGGAATTATGTTTAGTGTAATTGTCCTGCTGGAAGGGAAACTTACGCCCCAGTCATTTGAAGCCTCTAACAGGTTTCCTCCAGGATTGCCATGTATTTAGCTCCATCCACCTCCCCATCAACTCTGACCAACTTCCATGTCCTTGCTGAAGAAAAGCATCCCCACAGTATGATACTGCCACCACTATATGTGACGATGGGGATGATGTTTTTGAGGTGATGGGTAGTATTAGTTTCCTGCCACATAAAAGAGTTTTGCATTAGACCAAAAAGTTCTACTTTGGTCTCATCTGACCAATGCACCTTCTCCCACATACGGTACTAGCTGTGTCATCTACATGCCTTTATACAAACTGCAAACAAGACTTCTTATCTCTTGCTTTCAAAAATGACCTCCTTCTTGCCACTCTTCATAAAGGCCAGATTTGTGGAGTATATGACTACATTTGTCCTGTGGACAGAGTCTCCCACCTGAGCTTCGGATCTCGTCAGTTCCTCCATAGAGACCAAGGGCCTCTTGGCTGCTTCTCTATTTAGTGTTGTCCTAGCTTAGCATGTCAGTTTAGGTGGACAACCATGTTTTGGTAGGTCTGTAGTTGTGCCATACTCCTTCCATTTTGGGATGATGAATTGAACAGTACTGCATGAGATGTTCTGAGCATTGGCTATTTTTTATAACCTAACACTGCTTTACTCCACTTTATCCCTGACCTGTCTGTTGTGTTTATTGGTTTTTATGATGCTGTTTGATCCCTAATGTTCTCAAACAATCCTCTGAGGTCTTCAGAACAGCTGTAGCTATACTGAGAAGAAAATATACACAGATGGACTTATTTTACTAATTGTGTGACTTTTGGAGTCAAATGATTACTCAGGATTTTATTTAGGAGTGTCAGACTCAGGGCTGCCACTAGGAATTTCGGGGCCCCATACTGGCAAAATTTATGGGGCCCCCCTTGAGACTCCGCCCAGGCTCCACCCCCCAGTTCCTCCTCCACCACATAAACCTTCCAAAATCCCTCCGCCCTTTCATGGAAAAACTTCACTTCTGCACCATGCCCTCACCAATGACACATTAACACCAATCACTCGATGAATATGCAGCATTTTGCTTGTTTAGTATAATACACCACATAGTCCTCCATATATTATAATGTGCACCACAGTCCTCCATATTGTAAAGTGCACACCCCATAGTCCTCCATATAATATAATGTATCCATAGTCCTCCATATAGTATAATACACTCCTAATAGCCCTCAATATATTAAAATACACTCAGTCATTCATATAGTATAATACACTCTCATAGTGCTCTCCATATAGTATAATGCACCGCCATAGTCATCCATGTAGTACAATTCACTTCCCATAGTATAATGCACTCCATAGCTCTTCATATGGTATAATGTATTCCCATAGTCCTCGATACAGTATAATGCAGCCCACATATAGTATAATGCAGTCACCCTATAGAGCATAATGCAGCCACCCCACAGAGCATAATGCAGCCACCCCACAGAGCATAATGCAACCACCCCAGAGTATAATGCAACCACCCCAGAGTATAATGCAACCACCCCACAGAGTATAATGCAACCACCCCACAGAGTATAATGCAACCACCCCACAGAGTATAATGTAAACCCCCATAGAATATAATTGAGCCCCCTTATATAGTATAATGTAGCCCCTCCATAAAATACAATGTAGCCCTCATATAGTATAATGCAGCCCCCATAGAATATAATGTAGTTCCCTCATAAAAGTGTAATGAAGCCCCCATACAATATAATCTAGCCCCCCATAGAATACAATGTATCCACATCATACAGTATAATGTAGCCCCCTCATAAGTGTATGATGCAATCACCCCTCATAGAATATAATAAATATAATACAGCCCCTCATAGAATATAATGTATCCCCGAATACAATATCATACAGCCTGCCTCCCCAAAGGAATATAACGTAGCCCCCCATAGTATATAACACAGCCACAAAGTATATAACACAGCCACAAAGTATATAACACAGTCACCCTATAAAATATAATATATCTCCCAATAGTATATAACACAGCCAACATAGTATATAGCACGGCCCACATAGTATATAGCGTGGCCCACATAGTATACAACAGGACCCACATAGTATACAGCACGACCCACATAGTATATAGCAGGCCCACATAGTGTACAGCGTGGCCCACATAGTATATAGTAGCAGGCCCACATTGTACAGCAGAGCCCACATGGTATACGGCAGGGCCCACATAGTATACGGCAGGGCCCACATTGTACGGCAGGGCCCACATTGTACGGCAGGGCCCACATTGTACGGCAGGGCCCACATAGTATACGGCAGGGCCCACATTGTACAGCAGGGCCCACATTGTACAGCAGGGCCCACATAGTATACGGCAGGGCCCACATTGTCCAGCAGGGCCCACATAGTATACAGCAGGGCCCACATTGTCCAGCAGGGCCCACATAGTATACAGCAGGGCCCACATTGTCCAGCAGGGCCCATATTGTACAGCAGGGCCCACATAGTATACGGCAGGGCCCACATGGTCCAGCAGGGCCCACATTGTACAGCAGGGCCCACATAGTATACGGCAGTGCCCACATAGTATATAGTAGCAGGGCACACATTGTACAGCAGAGCCCACATGGTATACGGCAGGGCCCACATAGTATATAGTAGCAGGGCCCACATTGTACAGCAGAGCCCACATGGTATACGGTAGGGCCCACATAGTATATAGTAGCAGGGCCCACATTGTACAGCAGGGCCCACATAGTATACGGCAGGGCCCACATAGTATACGGCAGGGCCCACATAGTATACGGCAGGGCCCACATTGTACGGCAGGGCCCACATAGTATACGGCAGGCCCACATTGTACAGCAGGGCCCATATTGTACAGCAGGGCCCACATAGTATACGGCAGGGCCCACATTGTACAGCAGGGCCCACATAGTATACGGCAGGGCCCAAATTGTCCAGCAGGGCCCACATTGTACAGCAGGGCCCACATAGTATACGGCAGGGCCCACATTGTCCAGCAGGGCCCACATAGTATACAGCATGGCCCACATTGTCCAGCAGGGCCCACATAGTATACAGCAGGGCCCACATTGTCCAGCAGGGCCTACATAGTATACAGCAGGGCCCACATAGTATACAGCAGGGCCCACATAGTATACAGCAGGGCCCACATAGTATACGGCAGGGCCCACATAGTATACGGCAGGGCCCACATTGTACAGCAGGGCCCACATTGTCCAGCCTTCACCTCTCCTCCACCCACCCACAGTTCAGTAAAGCACTGACAGCTTTAGAAAAAAAAAAAAAAAAACACTCCTCACCTCATCCTCGTGCCAGCGCTGCTCCCAGCTCCTGTCTCCTGCTCTGCCCGGCACACAGTGAGCGCGCTGTGTCAGAGGCAGAGCAGGGAATGATGGGAGAGGGAGCGTCAGCTGACGCTCTCTCCTCCATCATCGCTTTGAACTGTGCTGGCAGACGCCGGTATAGTTCAAAGCAGCGGCAGGGGGAGTCGGCGCTGGGGCAGGCGGGCCCCCCTGCCACAGAGGGGCCCCCATAGCGGCTGCGTGATGTGCCGCTAGCTGGGGGCCCCTTGGGGAGCAGGGGGAGCCTCAAAATGTTGGGGCCCCCGGGCCCGAGCGCGGACCTGCGTGTTCGGGCGGCGGGCCCCCCCTAATCACCGGGCCCCATACATCAGTGAGGGTTCTCATGCCCTGATGGCGGCCCTGGTCAGACTACAGGTACCTGAATACAAATGCACATCACAATACTCAGATTTATATTTTATAAATGATTAGTAAATCAGGTATCATTTCCTTACACTTCACAAATACTTGCTACTTTGTGTTGGTATATCACATAAAATCCCAATAAAATAAATTTAAGTTTGTGGGTTTAATATGAAAACATGTTGAAAAGTTCAAGGGTTATGAATACTTTTTAAGGCACAATAATATTTTGGAAGATAATCTTTACAAGTTAACAGAATAAATAAATATTATAACTTACCTGGTGTCTGTCCAGAGCAATAGCTGTGAGGGTAAGAACAGAGACGTGGACTGAGCAATACTGTACAAAACGACTTAGATGGCACATGAGCTTACCAAAAACCCAGGTACTGCTAACAAATCGAACCTAAGGACAAAGGAAATTTATAATGAGTACTAATATATTTGCTACTAGAATATAAAATAGTTATAGTCATCCCTAAATGTTATCACAATGCAAACGCAAAAATTACCCCTTAGCACACCCCAAAATGAATACATCCACATATTATACCCCTGACATACAGATCACAGATTAATCATATACAAATGCAGAACCTTAAATTAATATAGTTTCTCCAAGATCCTGCAAATTAATAAAAAATCCAGATTGCCTCGAAAAAAAAATCTATAAAAGACACAGCCCAATATTTCTCTAAAAAAAATCCAGACTGCCTAAAGAGACCTTAAGACTACAAGCTCCAGACTGGATCCCCTAAAAATGCAGACACATTGACAAATGCTCAAAGGAATCTATCAGCTCAAAAGTACTATTAACCTGCATATGTAGTGAGAATCTTCATGAAAATAGTATTTCAATCATGTCATGCAGACTTACTGGAAGAAAAGCTGCAGGGAGAAAACAAAGGTGTATTCTCCCTGCATGTTGCTTCCAGTCATCTGGCGGTGCTGGGACCTGTTACAGTCACTGCTCACTGCACAGTGAACATGCTATATAATAACTCCATGATTTTTTTATTGACAGCTACCTTTATTCTAGGCTGTAAATTACAGTGCATGGGACTGATTAGTGCCACCTACTAGAGGTAGCAATCTTGGAGTCAATAATCAGCCTTGTAAAGAGCTCTGCCACATGACATAGCATATAAATTAGGAGATCTCGCCTCAAGCCAACAAATCTCTTACTTTGCACTGATGAGGAACAAAAACCCTGAAACAGCTGTCTACAAGTAGAATTATTTCTCTTTTGGAGACTATTCTGGTTCAGCTTTATATCTTAAGACATGTAGCAAGGCTCTTTAAAGGGTCAATGTTTATTCCTACCCTTAAGAGGTTAAAAGTATAAGATCTAGAGAGCAAATAAAGCGCAAATAGGGTGTTAACTGGTTAAAAACATGGGGCTCACTTGGGAGAGGTACGCTCACCTTGTTTTGTTGCAACTAAGCAACATGTAAAAAGCATGGATCAGCTGCTGCAGGCACGGGTCCAAAGACCGAGGATAATGGTGAAACCGTTGTAAGGTTTTGTCCTGAGGAAGAGGTCCTGTATAACCTCGAAACACGTTAGCTATTAACCTGTTTGAAATAAAGCTTTGAAGAATATCGTCCACCATCCATCTTTATCAGCAGCGCAGATTAGGACACATACACCCGGTTTCACCATTACCCTTAAGAGGTGGCACTTTAGGCTCTGTACTTGTGCTTTTCGAAAAATAATTTATACCTTAGAGTAATAGTTGCTCGTCCAACCATTTTTACTTCTTCTTTCTTTGCCTTCTGCCCTCATTTTTAAAATGGGTTTCATGCTTGACATGGTTTAGTCCGCCACAGAATCTCTCATTTCATGCATCCAATGATGCAATCATGTGCTTAGGATATATGCCTGAGGTGAAGTGACATAGGGGACCATGAACTTGGACCTTCCTGACACCAATGAGGATCTGAACCTTTTGGATCAACCCTGTCATTTTGGAAAGCTGCAAGTCAATGGAGGATACAACAACGAAGATTTCTCTGAAATTTGATATAGTAGAAGTGAATTAGTGAGCTTTGATTATCATAGGAACTGTGTCTCTAGATCGGTGACTCCTGCCAAATTGTGGTTTCTTTCTGAATTTGTTTTAAGGTTAATACAATTATTTAACAAACAAAACCTTACTGCCTGTGTACATATTATCCACCAGCTTAACTATAGGTAATACTAACCACATATACAAGATTAGTTATTCACCAAAACTAATTATGTTGACGGGATACTGGATATGCATGTTGACTGCTGTTAACTGTGATCAAAATGCGTTTTTTTGTGACAAATGTTTGCTTCTCCGAACATTTGTCCAGGGTGGAAATTCACATAAGTTTTCCAGTGGATACAATGTAACACACTTTTTTGATTTATTTTTTTATGATTTTTCCTTTTTTCCATTTTAAACGTACATGCTTAACTCATGGATAACAAATTCCTTTTTGAGCGATCTGCAAAGGTTGTGATTACTTTACAAATCATGAGCAGATTAAATTTTTTTCACTCCATTTAAAAACACCTTTTTTTTATTTTGTCGCTCTTTCTGTTCAGTAATCCGCTGCACTAAGATCTGGACAATGGGGCCGATAGTGGAAACTTTGGGAGTGGACCTTGTTTTGAAAGCCTAAGCAAGCAAAATAAGACGTTTAAAATCTACAGGACCCTTCCAATAATCACTTCCAAGGTTAGATACAGATTTGTGCAAGCAATGTTGTAGATTATCAGAGAGGCAGCAGGAGCCCTGATTATTTCCCATGCATGGCAACCAAGTTGCCCTTTTTTCATGTTAAGTTGCAGTTCGAAGGAAGCAACCAGTGGGTGATTAACAATTGCAATCTTTGATGCATAGCACAACTCACCCAATTCTCCCCCAACTTCATGCTGAAAAAGGTGAGATTTTGTTACAACAGGCATAATGGCAAACCTTTATTGACACTAGAAATGGATATTGGAAATCACCTTAAGAAAATTGCATGGGCAGTGATGAGCGACCCTGCAATGAGTAGCTACCTTATGTTGGCGTTAAGTTGCCCGTACATGAATGCGATCTGTTGGATTGTCAAAGGAAGTGCTTGATCCACCTGGATCAGTTCCGGGACAAAAAATCTAATTTTTCTGGGAGTTACATTGCACAGACACTGTTTAAGAAAATTTGCCCTGTCATGCGGACCATCACTAGCTTTGGATAGATTTATAACTAATATCCGAGGAAGCGACTAACGCAGGCAAATAATGGTCGGAAAGCAATGGTATTCACACTAACTACCTTCACACCAGTCTCATAGGAAATATGAATATTACCGTAATTCCTGAAACATTGCAGTTAACATTACAAGTCGTGGTTCATAAATAAGAACGCCTTCAATGGAGTGTAATCCCTTGATAAAGGAGTACTCAGAAATTGCATTGGTAATCAGGCACTTCTTTTTCCTTAAACTGCCCAACGTTGTGTACAGCATACAGGGGCACTTTTTTTTTTCAACAGGGTGTCTGCAGGTGCCGGCTGAACGCTGCCGACATTTTCTCAGCACAGATGTTAGTGAAGTTCACTCGCACTCCTACAATACCACGTTACTCTCAGAGGAGGACTTAAACGCCCAATTATGAGTTCCTCATCTGCGGTGCCCAGCTTAAGAAAAACAATTCTCATTGCTTTCTTTCCAACAAACTCTGGGTTGACTCAGCTTGGGTGTCTAGCTCTGCTATGATCGACTCAGGGCAAGTGGAAATTTTATGGATGTCTCCTTTGCTCTGAAACAGGGAATACGTTCAGTGAAGAAGGCTACTCCAGTACAGATGGAAACTGTGGATGGCTCCCTGCTGACCTCTGGACCAGTGGATCAGGAAACAGAGCCTTTGAGGGTTCTTATGGGTAAAGATCATCAAGAGAAACTGTCCTTTATGCTTATCTCTTCTCCCCACTTTCCCATTATTCTAGGGCTACCATGGCTGCAGGCTCAGAATCCTACCATTAACTGGGAGACCAAGGAATTACACTTTCCAGAGAAACAGATGAGTCCAAAAGTTTCAGCTTGCTCTGTTCCTAAAGGAATCATGTCAGTCCCTGAACTACCAGCTGTATACCAGGACTATGTGGATTTATGTGACAAGAAGAACGCTGACCAGCTTCCTCCTCACCGTCCATATGATTGTCCAATTGAATTATTGCCTGGAGCAGAGATACCTTTTGGTAAGATCTACCCCTGGCGGGCCCGAGCTAAAGGCTTTAAAGGATTACATAGATGAAAATCTAGCCAAGGGCTTCATACGCCCCTCTTCATCTCCTGCAGGTGCACCCATCTTCTTTGTAAAGAAGAAAGATGGATCTCTGAGACCATGCGTAGACTATAGGGAACTCATAAGGTTACTATTAGAAACCGTTATCCATTGCCTTTAATCCCTGAGTTATTGGAGAGAGTGCGACATGCCAAAATTTTTTCTAAACTAGATCTTCGTGGGGCCTATAACTTAGTCCGTATTAGACCTGGGGATGAATGGAAGACTGCATTCAGGTCACGCTATGGACACTTTGAATATCTAGTTATGCCTTTTGGTCTGAGTACCGCCCCAGCCACTTTCCAACACTTGGTGAATGACATCTTCAGGGATCTCCTAGATACATTCGTGGTAATTTATTTGGATGATATTCTAATTTTTTTCTAACTCCACAGAGGAACATCATGGACATGTGAGAATGGTCTTGGAACGTCTAAGACAAAATCATCTTTACATCAAACTTGAAAAGTGTGAATTCCATAGGACCGAAATTCAATTTCTGGGGTATGTACTGTCTACACAAGGAATTAGTATGGATGGAAGCAAAACCCAAGCCATCAAGGATTGGCCAAGTCCTAGAAATGTGAAGGAGGTACAGCGCTTCATCGGGTTTGCCAATTTCTATAGACGTTTCATTAGAAATTTCTCTGAGGTAGTGTCACCTATCACCCAACTTACCCGGAAAGAGTCTAGGTTTTCCTGGACTCCCCAAGCCCAGGAAGCATTTTCCCGTCTAAAAGATAAATTTACCACTGCACCTATCCTAGTACATCCCAACCCCGAGCTTGCCTTCATAATAGAGGTGGATGCTTCAGACTGTGCCGTTGGAGCTATACTCTCTCAGAGAACAGGTGAGAAGAATGTCTTGCATCCTGTGCCTTCTTTTCCCAGCAGTTGTCTTCGGCTGAGAGGAACTACGATGTGGGCAATAGAGAGTTGTTGGCCATTATTGCCGCCTTCAAAGAATGGAGACACCTTCTTCAGGAGCTGCACAGCAATAGTCGTCCTGACAGACCATCGTAACCTTGAGTTTATCAGGTCGGCTAAGTGCCTGACTCCTCGCCAGGCTCGCTGGAATCTTTTCTTAAACCAATTTAATTTATCATCTCTTATAGACCAGGATCGCGCAATGGAAAGGCTGATGCACTCTCTAGGATTTACTCAGCAGAGACACGTCCAATTACTCCTCCTAAGACTATTCTTCCTGACTCTAGATTCCTAGGAGTAATTCATAATCAAGACCTACTTAAGGACATCAAGGAAGCATACCATGCGGATTCCTTTTTGGCACAACCCCCAAGGGACGTAAGTCTTGTCTTTAAGAATGGTGTGTGGATTCAGGACAACGTCTGTATATTCCTGAAACAGTCAGATTAAGAGTATTGCAACTCATTCACGATTCCAAGATAGCTGGGTATAGAGGAATTCTAAAGACACAGGAATTTCTTTCTCGTTTCTTTTGGTGGCCCACTTGCAGGAAGGATGTTTTGAATTATGTCACTTCATGTGAGGTCTGTGCAAGATGCAAAACACCTCGCTCCTCACCAACTGGTCTGTTACAGCCTCTTCCCACCCCGTCCCGCCCGTGGGGATCCATTTCTATGGACTTCATTGTGGAGTTACCAACCTCTCAGGGGAAGAACACCATTCTAGTGGTGGTTGACCGTCTAACAAAGGCAGCTCATTTTATCCCTTGTGTCGGCTTACCCACTGCAAAACAGACATCAGATTTGATGATTAAAGATGTGTTTCGCTTACATGGAGTACCGGATGAGGTTATTTCGGATCGAGGGGTGCAATTCACTTCTAGGTTTTGGCAAAATTTCTGTGCAGCATTGGACATTAAAGTAAACCTTTCTTCTGCTTTTCATCCCCAGACTAATGGACAGACCGAACGAACCAATCAAACCCTGGAGCAGTATCTCCGCTGCTTTATCTGCCACCTACAGGATGATTGGGTGGATCTACTTCCATTAGCTGAGTTCTCGTATAACAACTCTCAGAGTGCCTCCACTAAACAGTCTCCTTTTACTCTAATCTAGGTTATCATCCTAACATTCTACCACGATTTCCCATAGAAACGCCTTTACCAGCAGTGGCTGAAAGAATCACGTCTTTACAGAAGAATATGGATCTTCTAAAGGAAAATCTGGAATCGGCTCAAGAAAGGTACAAGAAAGCAGCAGATAAATTTCGTAAACCTGCACCAGCTTTCAAGGTAGGAGACTTGGTCTGGCTGTCAACCAGAAATCTTAAGTTAAGGATTCCATCGTCTAAGTTGGGACATAAGTACATTGGACCCTATAAAATCAGTAAAATTATAAGTGCCGTTGCTTGTCGTCTTCAACTGCCCAGAACTATGAGAATCCACCCTGTTTTCATGTATCCCTACTAAAGGCTGCGACACCCAATACGTTTCCTGGACGTTCCTCTCCTTGCCCTGACCCAGTGCTAGTCGATGGTCAGGAAGAATTTGTGGTGGAAAGGATTTTAGATTCCAGGTTGTATAGAAATCAGTTACAATATCTGATTAAATGGCAGGGCTACCCAGTGGAGGACAACTCATGGGAACCGGTCAATAACGTTAATGCTCCTCGCTTGCTCCGTCAGTTTCATCAGAGGTACCCACACAAGCCTGGTCTGAGGTCATCCGGAGGTTGTCCTTAAGGGGGAGTAATGTAAGGTTCTATGTATATATTCCTGAAACTCAGTTTGTTCGTCAGCCATTTACTTTCTGTCTTGCTGCAGCTATCTTGCCCTCAGTCAAAATGGAGTTTCCAGCTTGCATGTTCCCGCCCTGATTCTCTCCTTTGCTTCTTAAGCAGCCACAGCTGAGCAATCAGTGCTTCAGAATCTAGCCTGCAGTGAACCTGTGACTTGACTCCTGTAAGCCTTGGACCTTGTACTCCAGCTATTCCTACTGAGGAACTCTGAAGCACTTGTGGACTCTGAACCCTGCTCTTTGAAAGACCCACGTTTGCATGGACTTACGGTAACAAAGAAGAAGATCCTGAATCTGTATTGGAGAGTGATTGCTGAGCTTGGATTACTCTGGCCTGCTGTGTCTCCTGTTTCTGTGTCTGCAAACTGTGTGACTATTTCTGCCAACTTGTATGAAGTAATACAGGACTTTTTCTATATCAAACCTGTGACTCCTGTGTTTTCATCGCACCCAAGCACAAGACGCTATAGGAACTGTACTACATACATTACAGTACTTTTCCTTTTCGAAAAATAAATTTGGATACATTTTTAGAGTAATAAGCGCATGCGCGTGCAAACACACACACATGTTATATTGATCTTCTTCATTTCATTCTTCTTCTAGCAGCCTGATTTTTTAAAGCATCGGCTCTTGTATTGGTGAAATTAGGGTGCTATTAAGTCTAGACATTCAAACACTCATATCAGTGCATCCCATAATATTGCAAACACTAGTGCCTAGGAATGATGGTGCGGCAGAGGTGAGTACATAGGGCACCAAGGAGATCTGTGGACCCTTCTGGGAGACCAAGAGGTCTAACCTTTTTCCTGGAATCACCTGTACATTTTTGGAAAGCTTGCAAGTACAATGGAGAAGTCCCATCATACTGTGTTTGCTCTGCTTAAAGTTTTAGATCATAGTAGCAAGTAAGAAAACTTAGTGAGCTTCCTTTTATCATAAGGAACTTGTGTGCCTTATCATAAGACATCGGTGACTCACTGCCAAATATCAATGGGTTTCTGGTATGATATTTAGGCCAATGTTTTCAGCGTCTAAAAATTATTTAAAACCAAATCAACCAATTATGGGTGAATGTACATAATTACACCATGTTAATAATAGGTAATACATAAACCACCATATACAATGCATATAAGTTATTCTACCAAAACTAATTAATAAATGAATGACAGGTGATACTTGGAATTTATGCCAATAGGTTGACTGACATTTAACTAAAGTATCCAAAATGCGTTTTTTTGTGGCACAATATTTGCTTTCCTGACATTTGTACCCAGGTGGTGAAAATGGGAGAAGACATAGAATTTTCACAAGTGGAAAAATTACCCCTTTTTTGGTGAATTAAAAAGAGCTTTGTCTCTGCTAAATGAAGAAGCTTTTTCTCAATTCTTTCAAAAATTATTGAGACAAAACAAGTACAATTGCTTCTCAACTACAAATGGAAAAAAATATTCCTTTTCTGGGATCAGCAACAAGTTTGTTATTTACAAAATAATTAAGCAATTACAAAGGTTTTTTATCAACCCATTTAAAAATCATCCCTTTTCTTTGAAGTAGGAACATGTTTGTCGCTTCTTTACACTGCTTATACAGATACATGTTCAGACGCTGCAACATATTCAGTATCTGGTTCCAATGGATGTGATGTGGAAAACCATTTGTCGTTGTGGCTGACCATTTTTTGTTTTTGCAAAGCCAGTAAGCCACGCTTAACAACATAAGACTGTTGAAATGAGTTGCCATTTTCCTGTCCATATATATCACCTTCCTTAAGTAGATATATTTGTGAAAGAAATGTTGTAGAATTAGTCAGGAAGTAGGCCAAGCATGGAGCATGAATTATTTCCATGCAAGGCAACCAGAAAGTTGCATGCATTGTTGGTTCAATGATTCCAAGTTGCAGTTCACAAGGAAGCAACCAGTGGGTGAGTTAACAATTGATAGATTGATGCATAGCAGCAACTCGACCACCATGTGGCTGTTTTCCCCCAAGCTTTCATGCTGAAAAAGGTGAGAGTTTAGTTAGCAAACCAGCACAAACTGGCAAACTCTTGTTTCCTTGACACAAAAACATGGATATGCGCTAAATGCACCTCCTAAGAAAAATGCTAATGGGCTGCTGAGCGCCGACCTGTCAAGATGAGTAGACTCTTTATTGTTGGCGTTTGAAGTTGTCCGTACTGAATGACGATCTGTGGTATTGTCAATGAAAGTGCGGTGAATCTGGCACCTTGATTCCGTGCTGTGCTGGACAAGCAATGTCAGCAGCATTCTGGGCAGTCACGATTGCACAGACACCTGTTTCAAAAAGAAAAAAAAATGTTGCCATGTGCATGCGTGACATCACTAGCTTGCTCGGGAATAGAAAATGTAAAAAAATATTCGAGGGAAGGACATTATACACATCAAATATCATGGGCGGAAAGCAAATGGATATTCACACTAAGCACATCAACACCGGCAGGTCTCAATAGTGAAATAGAACTATTCGCATTTTAGAAAATTACTAGTTAACATTGGAGCAATGTGCTGTGGTACTCACCTAAATAAGAACTGCCATTCACTATGGAGTGTAATCCCTGATCAAGGAGGACGGTACCTCAGAAATGCATTGGATAATCAGCACTTTTCTTTTTTGCCTTGAAGATAGCCCGTAACTTGTGATGTCACGCATGCACAGGGGGGCAGTTTTTTTCTTTTTCAAACAGGTGTCTGAGCAAGCGTGACCGGCTGGAACGCTGCCGACATTGTTTCTCCAGCACAGCATGGATTCAAGGTGCAAGCTTCACCGCACTTTCACTGACAATACCACAGATCGTCATTCAGTATGGAGGACTTCAAACGCCATCAATACTGAGTCCACTCATCTTGACAGGTCGGCGCTCAGCAACCCATTAGCATTTTTCTGAAGTATATTTAGTGCATATCATTGTTTTTTTCCAGATATTACGCACTAGGGCAAGAAAGTGCATCAGTATATGCAGCTTTAAACACTGATTTTTAGTGGCAGCGCTGGTGCACATTTTCTATTTGTGCCCAAAGATGGATATTTGCTATTGCAAGGAGGAGTAGGTATACTCTGAGTACAACAAGCAGTAGTGCTGGATGACAACAATGAGAGCGATAATAATGACAAGACCAGATGTGGTCTGGTTGACAGTAAGACGAGTAAGGCAGGAATGGGAAGAGGACAACTTGAGAAATACTCTGATTTCTGGCTGGCTGGATTTTGCCAAATAAGCAGGTGATGATGCTTCATGTGCTGATGGAGAGCCATAGTTTCTAAACTATATGAGTAGGGACATCCAAAGTATATTTTCCTTGTGCAAAGGCAGCAGTATGCCAAAGAACAATCTGGCAGCAATGTGCAAAAGAATTCTTACAAACGAGATGTCCCCACGAGATGTCCACATGTACGACTCACCACTATGACCAAACAGCTAGGGACTATTGAGCCTTCTCCTCAAATTGCAATTATTTCATCACCTGCTTCACAGCTGATTTGCCCAAGAGAAATGTTTTGCCACATGTTGATTATTCTGTGTATTGCCAAGGCCAACACTCTCCTTCTCTGATGACTTCACCTCCTCAGCATCCATGTATTGTTCCCAGTTCTTGTCTACACAAAATCGTCATTATAATCATCATCCCTGATTCAGCAGACATTTGGCTCTGTGTGGGAAATGGCCTAAGCTGCTTCCCGCTCCTTGCCCATCTGCATGATTCCCACCTCAAGATTTGCCCTATCTCACAGGGCTAATACCACTGTTAGTGCTCCTATGACCACAGCTTATAATAACATAGCTTGGAATTAAAATAGTTTTCTTCATCTTCTCAGACCCCATTTTATCTGTGAACAAAGGCTGACTTCTTATCTCTTTCAATAAATCAACTGCAAAAAGTTGTTCTGGTGTACAGTAGTATAATCCTTATTTCTTGGGATCCTGAGGTTTGGGGACTATGAGGAAGAACAGAGACAGGTGTCATTGAAGGAATGGAAATTTTGCTATGTACAACAGTAAGAAAAGGTGGACTAAGCAGAAGACTTTCACCAGCCAATGGAGTTGCTGTAAGAGGCTACATTATACTGATGTGCTTGAGATGAGTAATTTAGTAGAAATTCAATTTTCCTCTATGTTTTCTGCCCAGTAATACACCGGCTTGGAGGCCATGTGTGACCCGATTTGGTACTAAGATGGATTTATAGGTTGCTGCGATGGGTGGTGTTTCTCTTGCCAATGGCTCTCACATTTTTTTGCATGATTTTTTTTCTATCACGCTACCACATCTGTTGCCTATGCAACATTTTGGTATAATATACAGTACAGACCAAAAGTTTGGACACACCTTCTCATTCAAAGATTCTTCTGTATTTTCATGACTATGAAAATTGTAGAATCACACTGAAGGCATCAAAACTATGAATTAACACATGTGGAATTATACATTACACTTTACAAAAAAGTGTGAAACAACTGAAAATATGTCTTATATTCTAGGTTCTTCAAAGTAGCCACCTTTTGCTTTGATTACTGCTTTGCACGCAGAAAAGGTGAACGGATGGACTCTACATGCCTAGTTCCCACCGTGAAGCATGGAGGAGGTGGTGTGATGTGTGGGGGTGCTTTGCTGGTGACACTGTTGGGGATTTATTCAAAATTGAAGCGGTGAGCGGTCCAGCTCACCACAAACCATCTCGATTGGGTTCAGGTCGGGTGACTGTGGAGGCCAGGTCATCTGGCGTAGCACCCCATCACTCTCCTTCTTGATCAAATAGCCCTTACACAGTCTGGAGGTGTGTTTGGGGTCATTGTCCTGTTGAAAAATAAATGATGGTCCAACTAAATGCAAACCGGATGGAATAGCATGCTGCTGCAAGATGCTGTGGTAGCCATGCTGGTTCAGTATGACTTCAATTTTGAATAAATCCCCAACAGTGTCACCAGCAAAGCACCCCCACATCATCACACCACCTCCTCCATGCTTCACGGTGGGAACTAGGCATGCAGAGTCCATCCGTTCACCTTTTCTGCATGCAAAGCAGTAATCAAAGCAAAAGGTGGCTACTTTGAAGAACCTAGAATATAAGACATATTTTCAGTTGTTTCACACTTTTTGTAAAGTGTAATGTATAATTCCACATGTGTTACTTCATAGTTTTGATGCCTTCAGTGTGAATGTACAATTTTCATAGGACAGACAAAAAAACCTGACTGGCACATCCAGACTAATGTGAACTAGGTGCAAACCAAAAGGAGCTACCCCCATGTAAAACATCCAAAAAAAGGCTGCACTCAAGCATACTAAAGCATGACAACATAGAATACATGAAATTTTGAATAGCAATATGGCTTTGGAGTATAAGGAAAAATTTGAGACGCTTAGTATAAACATTTGGCCAAACATTTTAAAGCCCACCAACCATCGTCAAGGTGGTCTCAATTCTGGTGAGTCCCTGACCTAATGTGAACATACCTCTATTAGGCTGATATCTGAATTTCTGGGTGAATATGCACCTCTGTCAGTAATGCCTGCATTTATGGGTAAAGTAGGGACCTGGTGTAATTAAAATCACCACCTGCTGGGGGCGGAGTGCTCGGTCAGTAAGCTAACATTCAAAAGACAAAAAAACCTGACTGGCACTTCCAGACTAATGTGAACTAGGTGCAAACCAAAAGGAGCTACCCCCATGTAAAACAATTTTTGCATTTTTTTGCAGGGGGTGGGTGCAATAGATATTAGGTATTTTAAATCTTCCCTCAGTTAACAAAAGTTGCTTAGTCCCAAGAAAAGCAAGTCACTAAGTACGTACACTCACAGAAAGGAATTTACAGTAGCTGCCAGTAGTACTGTTCTGGAGCATACCATTGCTAAATGCAACTAATAAAACAGTTGCAAAACCTTTTTTTATCTATTTCTTCTAAAAAAATTATATCTTAACTATCCCCCATGTACAAAAAATGCAGCATAAACAAAGTAACTCTAAAAGGTAACATTGCGCAGTAGCTACCCGTAGGTTCACAGCCAAAAATGGACATCCTGCAAGAACATGCAGTTTGGTCGTGGGGTGTATGGTTGATAAAATGGACAATTAAAACAGGAATTCAAAATCTAAAATGTGACCTGTCTTTAAAAGACTTAAAAAATAAAAAACATGGCCACTTCTATTTACAAAATAGGATGGGACAATATACGTGTACTAAAGGCGGGCACCTGCAACAGGCTGTAGTATTTAGGTGTCGTGTGTGCAGGACTAATATTGGGATTTCTTTTTTTACAATGCATACTTCTTGTGATATAGATATGTGTGTTTAAGTTTTCTAGATTATAGAGATTTTTCATTAGGATGTAAAACAAAATATGGCTTGTCCGTCTTACAATGCAGGAAGCACAATTTTTGTGACACACAAGCCTTGGATTGAGGATTTTATTATAGTTAGAACTGTGAGTTTTGATAGCGCCATCCTTGTTTGCAGTGTAAGAAGAATAAAAGAAAGATGTTACTAAGGTGCTGTTACTGCATTATACCTCAGATCTATCAATACTTACACTGATACCTCCCAGCCTTCATACTGGGTGGGACAGACCCCCTGATTGGCTCACTAGACCATGTGATGTGATCTCTGAAGAACATTATGAGGAAGCCAGAGCAGCCGTGCCTGACATGATTAGCCCTCTCTTTGAGCCTTTAACAATGTGTGAAATGGTAAAATCACATAAGAAAAGGAAGTGTACAAGGAACACATGATAAAAACAATCATTTTATTAAATATACAATTAAAATGCACTGGTCCCCCAGAAGAAGGCATGTCCGCTGAAACACGAGTAGGGGAAGTGGCACAATTGCTTGGCACAGTTACTAATCATCCCTATGGTTAAGCTCGACCATGCAATTCAATTGTAATCTGTCTGGTCCGTTCATGATGTGTTTTCGCCTGAAATTAACTGTACAACCATATGTCTATATACCTGGGTCTATGTTACCCTATTAGATGTTACCCTATCAGTTTATTCTATCGCTGCTAGACTTTTTGGTCTCTTATTTGAGTTGAACTTTGCACTTTACTAATGATTATAGGCAACTTCTAGTTTTTTATAGTATATAATCTTATTTTGATCACACATTACCCCTTTATGCCAATCTGTGGTACCCCATTTTCTTTGGCTTGTGACCACCATTTACCTTCTGTTCCCCCGTTTGTGTGTTGTGTTTTTTTACCCCTGCATTTTAATTGTATATTTAATAAAATGATCATTTTTATCATGAGTTCCTTGTACGCTTCTTTTTCTTATATGATTTTGCTAGATGTTAGCGCGGAACGGTTTTGAACCTTACATAAGGTATCTGTACTCTTTAATGGAGAACAGACATATGAACTGATGTTTAATTTGGTACAATACCAGAGGCAAAAACCTGTTTGAATGTGTGAAATGGTGTTGATTTATTTTTTTTTCAAATCAAATTGCCAAGTGGTTAAATTCCCTGGGACCTATGTATTTTAGGAAATTGGACTCTTCAGTCGAACCTCGGCACATCTTTCCACTTAACTCTACTTGTCATTCATTTTTTTGTCTCCTGCACTGGTTATTGACTCTCGAAAACTAATTAAATGGGAATCGCACTTTTCTCATAAATCAATAGTAGAAGTGAAGATTAGAAACATATTATATATTGTGTAGCCTTTTAGGGGGTTTAGCTCTAGGATCGCTGTCTGGGTAGACAGAATGGCATGAAAACAGTTCATTCAGACAGCAGTTCTGGTGCAAAACTGGCCGCAACCAGCTTTATTAAAGTCCACAGCAAACAGATTAAAACAAAGCATAAACAGAAAACCTGGGCTTGTCTAGCCTCTAATTACATTTAGATAGATGGCCCTCTCTATCCGGGACCCAGACTCTACCAGTCTGTGCCCAAAACAACACATATCACATATGTTACCAGTATGGAGCTTCACAGATACTCCTCCTTGTGTCTGAAGGCACCTTCCATGTCCAGACTTGAGAGAGATCCACTCCTATTCAGCCGCTCTTCACACGGATTCGCACTGAGACTACTCCTATGTCCGGGGTCCTTCCTGCACCCAAACTGAGATAGCTCAAACACTCTTGGAGACTGCTTCCTTGTGCCAGGACACCTCTCTGTGTCCAGGCTAAAGACAGCTCTAACACTCTTGGAGACTGCTTCCTTGTGCCAGGACACCTCTCTGTGTCCAGGCTAAAGACAGCTCTAACACTCTTGGAGACTGCTTCCTTGTGCCAGGACACCTCTCTGTGTCCAGGCTAAAGACAGCTCTAACACTCTTGGAGACTTCTTCCTTGTGCCAGGACACCTTCCTGTGTCCAGGCTAAACCAGCTCACTGACTGTGCTCCCAAGCACCTACTTCTGGCTTCCTAATCAATACCTGAGTGGCCACAGGTTTGAGCTGCAAACGTGTACTTGAATGGATGGTGTAATGACCTTTCTCCACCACTAGTTTTACAAAGGCACACATTTCCCTCATACAAGTCAGCAAAGTACCTGTGAAATGTACACCCCATTCAATACATACGCTCTCACTGTCTCACATATCCCCTCCCTCTTCTCCAGACCGGAGGGCTGGTCATCCAGACCGGAGGGCTGGTCAACAACCCAAAAGAGACAGTGAACTCCGAACACTGCCTCAGCACTATACTTCTATATAGGTCAGGGACACTTGGTTCCCGAGAACCACCATACTCGTCTCCCAACATCACCTGCAAAGGAATTTCATCTTTATCACGGTCATTACCATTATCAGTATCATCACTATTATGATTAGCATCATCATCATTATCATCATCATTATGATCATCATCATCATTATCATCATCATCATTATCATGATCATCACATAAGTTTAAGCTTGTGGGGTTGAACACATAATATATCCAATCACCTCAACCCACAGTTCACACAGAGACCATGTACTTGTCCCTTGCTCTGTTCAGCCCCGGAATATTAGTCAATGACATTCGCTCATTCCTTAGGGACCTACCGTCTGTCATTGTCACAGACTTTGTCCAGTCACATTTCTGGGACGTAACCTTGTCAGGTCTCCCCTTCGCTCCCAGTGGTCAATCGTAACCTTGTCAGGTCTTGCCTGGGTATCTAAGGTCCGGTTAGACTCCGTACTGTCCTGTACTCTATCGGGTCGTCTGTATGGGCCTCTCAAACCTGAGTTACTGGAGGTCTCACTACCTCTAAACCCACGCCCACTACCCTCAGGACGTCTTGAAAGGTCCCTAACTTCAGCCTTAGCTGTTCTGTTATTTAGGGGGCCCTTTCTCTGTCGGGTCTCACTATTCTTAGACGGCTGCCATCTTCTGCTGCTCAGATGATGCTGTCTATCTACTCGCTGTCTAGCGAGATTCAATTGTTCTACCTCTCGCAGGTAGGTCACACGGTACGCCACCAGCATGCGCACATATTCCAGATTTTCTTCTGTTCCTATAGCGTAGAATGACACCATGCCGTCTTCATCTGGTATCCAGTCCCGACGATCACGTGGACTGCTTACTTTCACCACACCAGACTTCTTCACCATTATCTGCATGGCTCGGCCATTTCTCCCAATCAGCTTTCTCACCAGAACATGAGGCACCCGGATGACCTCTTCCTGTAGACTGTGAGCTTTTCTCATAAGCTTTAGTTGTCTAACGGTTTGTTCTGTCTTCAACCGGAGAAACCGCTTTGTGCGAATACATCGCCAGTGCATGTCACTTAGGATTGCCACCCTCTTCACTGTAACTTCAGTCATGGACAAGACCACCAGCTGTTTAGCTCCTGAGGTCGAGTACACCTTACAGGCTCCCACGGCCTTCTTAAACGCTTCATGCACAGACTCACGGGTGCATTCTTCTCTCAAGTCCTCGGGTACATCTACGAGGCACTTGTACCGACACGTTTCTGTCTCACCAGTGGTTTCCAGACGATCAATCAGCTCAGGGTTCAGGGACAACTGACTTTCAGCTTCTTCCCCCTTTACACTTCTTCTAAGCTGACTCACAGCTACAATTTCGTGAATTTCCGTCCGGACCACTTCCATTTCATATTTATCTTCCGTTACCACACTCTTAGCTCTCCTCAGGTCTATCTTCTCCTGGCCAAAGGGAGCGAGTGCAACGTGTTTGCCCTTTTCTTTCTCCAAGGAGGCCTTGTTCACCGAGTGACACTGTATCAGGCGACTTTTAAGCCCGAGAACTTCTTCCTCTAGTTCCGCCATTCGCCTCTCAGCTGCCCGTCTCTGAAGCTTCTCTTGCGTCCAGTGGGCTTGTAACCACTCCTTGAGCTCCTTGATCTCGGCTCCGACATCCACCGAATCATCCGAACTCACAGCACTCGAGGAAGTATCTGCGTTACACCTCTCATCTCCAGTGGCCAACTCCTGGCCCTGGTCTGTAGCTTCTCTGAGGGACTCCTCCATCTTTTCCCGCTCAGCTTCCATCTGTCTGAGCTTTTCCTTAAGGCACATCTCCGCCTTCTGGAGAGTATCACAGGACATCTGTAGCTCCTTCACCTGAGCTTCTAGACCTAGGGTCTTTCTGCGCAGATCACCATTTTCATCACGGGTGTCCTGCAGAGTGGTCTCAACCACCTGGCGCATTTGCTCTGCATCCATCTTATCCTCTTCTAGTTTTTCTTTGACCCTGAGGAGATCCACATACTCTTTCTTCATCTGTTGCAGTTCCCTACTGCGTTCATTACACTCCTTCTTGGAGTCACACAGCTCCTGGTTGAGCTGTTCGCGCAGTCGTTCTAGGATTTGTTCACTTCCAGAAACTCCATCCTGCAGCGCCTCCTTCTCACGCTTCAACTGCAAAACCTCTTCCTTGATTTTGCGGCGGTCCTCTTTAATGGCAAAGAACATATTCTGCCACAGGATAACTTCCTCGTTGCCTCCTTTTAGATCTCGCTGGTCTGAGGACACGTCCTCCAGGTTTTCACATAATTGCAGCATGTCACTCTGATACTGCAGCCGAATAGTTTCCAGCTCTTGGCCCTGACTGGCCACCTCCTCTTCTACCTCTAAAGGAGAATCCACACTTGAAGCATAGGCAGACAGTACTACATTCTCTTCATTTCCATTTTCAGCGAGTACTACCGGAACAACCTTTTTGTGGCCCTTGCGCCGTCTACGACGAGAGGAGGACTCTCTTCCCTCGTCTAGCCTCTCCTGACTGAACTCACTTTTTACTTTCATAGTGTCCCAGTCAGCTACGGGGTCTGTGTCACTTCCCATGGTGTTGTGGACTAACAGGTCACCTCCCACTTTGACGTCACCCCCTTCTACTGGAGCTACCCCGTTATCAACGGTCACATTGTCATTTTTAGGAGGTCCCAGCCCACCACCAGTAACAATTTTCATTTTTCCACACTCTACACTCTTGTGAAAATCCGCCCCTTTTTTAGACTCCGCCCCCTTTTTAACAACCACACCGGCAGGGTAATTTTTACACAAAAAATCAGCAGTAGTCTTAGGACTCAGTTCACAACATCTCTTACCACCTCCCCGGGCACTCTGTGACAACACTGGCACCCCCGGAGAGTCCATAGAATGGTCCACTGCCTCCATTCCATACGGTGCCCACAGCTCCCGCACCATGTCCAGTTGCATGTCCAGTAGACATTTCTCAAATATGCGGTCCGACTTGTCAGACCCATTCGCTGCTCCGTTCACAGCCATCGCGGAGCACTGTTCACACCAGAACTTCACCGCTTTCCCTTGAAAAATCTTCGTGGCCCCGCCGAGCCACAGCAAAACTGGATTTGAGTGCGACGACAATCTTCACAACCCCGCCGAGTTGCAGCAAGATGCCTTCGTGACCCCACTGAGTCACAGCAAGATGCCTTCGTGACCCCACTGAGTCACAGCAAGATGCTTGTATCCACACTCATCGTCCATGCTGTCAGACTTCTCTGTCTCAACAACGGCAGTCTTCACTCAAGACATACACACTCCACAAAAAATTCAGCTCTGCTGTGCAGACACTTTTTTTTTTTTTTTTCTTTGCAAAGTCTATTAGGGCTCCTGTCTCTTTAAGACTGCTCCACAGACTTTTCTTTTGCTGCTGCACATTACACAGTCATTTTCACAACAAGTTCAGCTTTGCTGTGCATACATTTTCTCTCTGCAGACCCTATCAGGGCCACTGTCTCTCCAAGACTGCTCCAAACAGACGTTTCTGCTGACACACTTTTTTTTTTTTCTCTGCTGCTATTTCAACAGACTTCACCTTTATTACTGTCTCTAAGCCTCTGTGCTGCATGCACACTCCAGCACTAACTGTATCAGCCACTGCGTTGCCCGCATTCTCCACCAATTGTAGCCTTTTAGGGGGTTTAGCTCTAGGATTGCTGTCTGGGTAGACAGAATGGCATGAAAACAGTTCATTCAGACAGCAGTTCTGGTGCAAAACTGGCCGCAACCAGCTTTATTAAAGTCCACAGCAAACAGATTAAAACAAAGCATAAACAGAAAACCTGGGCTTGTCTAGCCTCTAATTACACTTAGATAGATGGCCCTCTCTATCCGGGACCCAGACTCTACCAGTCTGTGCCCAAAACAACACATATCACATATGTTACCAGTATGGAGCTTCACAGATACTCCTCCTTGTGTCTGAAGGCACCTTCCATGTCCAGACTTGAGAGAGATCCACTCCTATTCAGCCGCTCTTCACACGGATTCGCACTGAGACTACTCCTATGTCCGGGGTCCTTCCTGCACCCAAACTGAGATAGCTCAAACACTCTTGGACATACAAAAAAAGGCTGCACTCAAGCATACTAAAGCATGACAACATGGAATACATGAAATTTAGAATAGCAATATGGCTTTGGAATATAAGGAAAAATTTGAGACGCTTAGTATAAACATTTGGCCAAACATTTTAAAGCCCACCAACCATCGTCAAGGTGGTCTCAATTCTGGTGAGTCCCTGACCTAATGTGAACATACCTCTATTAGGGTGATATCTGAATTTCTGGGTGAATATGCACCTCTGTCAGTAATGCCTGCATTTATGGGTAAAGTAGGGACCTGGTGTAATTAAAATCACCACCTGGTGGGGGCGGAGTGCTCAGTCAGCAAGCTAACATTCAAAAGACAAAAAAACCTGACTGGCACATCCAGACTAATGTGAACTAGGTGCAAACCAAGGGAAGCTACCCCCATGTAAAACATACAAAAAAAGGCTGCACTCAAGCATACTAAAGCATGACAACATGGAATACATGAAATTTAGAATAGCAATATGGCTTTGGAATATAAGGAAAAATTTGAGACGCTTAGTATAAACATTTGGCCAAACATTTTAAAGCCCACCAACCATCGTCAAGGTGGTCTCAATTCTGGTGAGTCCCTGACCTAATGTGAACATACCTCTATTAGGCTGATATCTGAATTTCTGGGTGAATATGCACCTCTGTCAGTAATGCCTGCATTTATGGGTAAAGTAGGGACCTGGTGTAATTAAAATCACCACCTGGTGGGGGCGGAGTGCTCAGTCAGCAAGCTAACATTCAAAAGACAAAAAAACCTGACTGGCACATCCAGACTAATGTGAACTAGGTGCAAACCAAGGGAAGCTACCCCCATGTAAAACATACAAAAAAGGCTGCACTCAAGCATACTAAAGCATGACAACATGGAATACATGAAATTTAGAATAGCAATATGGCTTTGGAATATAAGGAAAAATTTGAGACGCTTAGTATAAACATTTGGCCAAACATTTTAAAGCCCACCAACCATCGTCAAGGTGGTCTCAATTCTGGTGAGTCCCTGACCTAATGTGAACATACCTCTATTAGGCTGATATCTGAATTTCTGGGTGAATATGCACCTCTGTCAGTAATGCCTGCATTTATGGGTAAAGTAGGGACCTGGTGTAATTAAAATCACCACCTGGTGGGGGCGGAGTGCTCAGTCAGCAAGCTAACATTCAAAAGACAAAAAAACCTGACTGGCACATCCAGACTAATGTGAACTAGGTGCAAACCAAGGGAAGCTACCCCCATGTAAAACATACAAAAAAGGCTGCACTCAAGCATACTAAAGCATGACAACATGGAATACATGAAATTTAGAATAGCAATATGGCTTTGGAATATAAGGAAAAATTTGAGACGCTTAGTATAAACATTTGGCCAAACATTTTAAAGCCCACCAACCATCGTCAAGGTGGTCTCAATTCTGGTGAGTCCCTGACCTAATGTGAACATACCTCTATTAGGCTGATATCTGAATTTCTGGGTGAATATGCACCTCTGTCAGTAATGCCTGCATTTATGGGTAAAGTAGGGACCTGGTGTAATTAAAATCACCACCTGGTGGGGGCGGAGTGCTCAGTCAGCAAGCTAACATTCAAAAGACAAAAAAACCTGACTGGCACATCCAGACTAATGTGAACTAGGTGCAAACCAAGGGAAGCTACCCCCATGTAAAACATACAAAAAAAGGCTGCACTCAAGCATACTAAAGCATGACAACATGGAATACATGAAATTTAGAATAGCAATATGGCTTTGGAATATAAGGAAAAATTTGAGACGCTTAGTATAAACATTTGGCCAAACATTTTAAAGCCCACCAACCATCGTCAAGGTGGTCTCAATTCTGGTGAGTCCCTGACCTAATGTGAACATACCTCTATTAGGCTGATATCTGAATTTCTGGGTGAATATGCACCTCTGTCAGTAATGCCTGCATTTATGGGTAAAGTAGGGACCTGGTGTAATTAAAATCACCACCTGCTGGGGGCGGAGTGCTCGGTCAGTAAGCAGAAATTCAGATATCAGCCTAATAGAGGTATGTTCACATTAGGTCAGGGACTCACCAGAATTGAGACCACCTTGACGATGGTTGGTGGGCTTTAAAATGTTTGGCCAAATGTTTATACTAAGCGTCTCAAATTTTTCCTTATATTCCAAAGCCATATTGCTATTCTAAATTTCATGTATTCCATGTTGTCATGCTTTAGTATGCTTGAGTGCAGCCTTTTTTGTTATGTTTTACATGGGGGTAGCTTCCCTTGGTTTGCACCTAGTTCACATTAGTCTGGATGTGCCAGTCAGGTTTTTTTTTTTTTGTCTTTTGAATGTTAGCTTGCTGACTGAGCACTCCGCCCCCACCAGGTGGTGATTTTAATTACACCAGGTCCCTACTTTACCCATAAATGCAGGCATTACTGACAGAGGTGCATATTCACCCAGAAATTCAGATATCAGCCTAATAGAGGTATGTTCACATTAGGTCAGGGACTCACCAGAATTGAGACCACCTTGACGATGGTTGGTGGGCTTTAAAATGTTTGGCCAAATGTTTATACTAAGCGTCTCAAATTTTTCCTTATATTCCAAAGCCATTGTAAGGTTCTGTATATCTGTTTCTGAAACTCAGTTTGTTCGTCGGCCATTTTGCTTTCTGTTTTGCTGCAGCTATCTTGCCCTCAGTTAAAATGGAGTTTTCCAGCTTGCATGTTCCCGCCCTGATTCTCTCCGTTTGCTTCTTAAACAGCCACACCTGAGCAATCAGTGCTTCAGAATCTGGCCTGCAGTGAACCTGTGTTCTGACTCCTGAAGCCTTGGACTTTGTACTCCAGCCATTTCTACTGAGAAACTCTGGAGCTCTTGTGGACTCTGAACTCTGCTCTTGAAAGCCTCACGGTTGCATGGACTTGCGGTAACATAGAAGAAGATCTGAATCTGTTGTGGAGAGTTATTGATGAACTTAGATTACTTTGGCCTGCTGTGTCTCCTGCTTCTGTGTTTGCAACCTGTATGTTTATTTTTGCCAATTTGTATGAAGGAATACAAGACTTTCTTTTTCAACCTGTGTCTCAAGTATTTTCATCGCACCCAAGCACAAGACGCTATATGAACTGTATCACATACATTACAAGATTCTGAAGCCAAACGTTAGTGTCTGCTGGGTCTGGAAAGGCTTGTCTGCTGTACTGTGGATATCGGATGTCCGGTTGTACTCTCTGTGATAACAGTGGTTGTGACTTCTCACAACCATTCCAGATGTCTGGTTGAAAGCTTTCTGTGATGATAGTGGTTGTGACTTCTCACAACCATTCCAGGTGAGCAGTTCCCTTAAAGTTTTTTTTTTTCAGTGTTGCCACAGGTGAACACTATTGTTTTTTTTTTCTCTCCTCTTCTTCCAGTATCCTGTCTTAAAAGATCTGGAAAATGGAGGCCCGCATGAAGGAACTTTGTGGAGTGACTGATAATATCCTTGCAGAGTTGCAGAATATAAAGACCCGTTTTACAAATCTTCAGGACCTAAATAATCACAATATGCAAGTGGTTGGACAGACTACTCAGGATTTGCGAGCCAGGATTGAGGTTCTGGAGGGGCGAGTCCAGGCTCCTGCCGTGGCCCCGAGTTCTGGGATTCCCAAGTTGCCTCCTTTTCGTTTTGGTGGTGAACGTGAAAAATTCAGGGGATTTGTTAATCAATGTAATCTTTTTTTTTCTGCACATGCTTCACAATTTCCTACTGAACGATCTAAGGTGCTTACTATAATCATGTTGCTTACCAACAAGGCTTTGATATGGGCAAACCCTCTGATTGAGACTGAGGATGATTGTTTGGATCACCTTGATGATTTTATTTCAGCCATGGGGCAGGTGTTTGATGACCCCAATCGAGGTGCAACAGCTGAAGCAGCCATATTAGCTTTGCGCCAAGGTAAGCACTCGGTAGCTGAATATGCCTTGGATTTCAGGAAATGGGCCCTTGATACCACATGGGACAATTCCGCCAAAAAATCTATTTTTCGAAAGGGGTTATCCCCACTGATTAAGGATGAACTTGCTCGTGCCGACCCTCCCACTGCGTTAGGTGACTTTATTAACTACTGCATCCGTATTGATACTCGTTTAACTGAACGCAGGCAAGAGAGATGGTTCGAAAGCAATCGTACTAATCTTTTCCTACCTTCCTCTCCAGCTAAGGAACCTCTGAATAGGATTACACGGGAACCTGAACCTGAACCTATGCAGGTAGACTCTTTACTACGACGGGTTAGTGATGCACGCAAGGAACATCGTTTTAAGGAAAATCTATGTTTTTATTGTGGTAAGTCAGGGCACTTTATTATTAACTGTCCCAGCCGTTCTCGCAAGACTACTGCAGCACTCATTCATTGTGAGTGTTGCGAGAGGGGATCTGTCAGGTCCGAGCCTCAGGCTCCAGAGAGAGCTGCAGCAACAGATCTTGATTTCTCGGACTTAAACTCCGTTACCTCTGAGGACGTTGACTGTGTAAATGCTGCCATCTTTCAAGTTTCCTCAGCGGTGTCCCAGCTGAGTTGTAAGAAAAACAATTCTCACTGTTTTCTTTCCATCAAACTCTGGGTTGACTCAGCCTGGGTGTCTAGCTCTGCCATGATCGACTCAGGTGCAAGTGGAAATTTTATGGATGTCTCCTTTGCTCTAAAACAGGGAATACGTTCAGTGAAGAAGGCTGCTCCCGTACAGATGGAAACTGTGGATGGCTCCCTGCTGACCTCTGGACCAGTGGATCAGGAAACAGAGCCTTTAAAGGTTCTTATGGGTAAAGATCATCAAGAGAAACTGTCCTTTATGCTTATCTCTTCTCCTCACTTTCCCATTATTCTAGGGCTACCATGGCTGCAGGCTCAGAATCCTACCATTAACTGGGAGACCAAGGAATTACACTTCCCAGAGAAACAGATGAGTCAAAAAATTTCAGCTTGCTCTGTTCCTAAAGGAACCATGTCGGTCCCTGAATTACCAGCTGTATACCAGGACTATGTGGATTTATGTGACAAGAAGAACGCTGACCAGCTTCCTCCTCATCGTCCATATGATTGTCCAATTGAATTATTGCCTGGAGCAGAGATACCTTTTGGTAAGATCTACCCCCTGGCGGGGCCCGAGCTGAAGGCTTTAAAAGAGTACATAGACGAAAATCTAGCCAAGGGCTTCATACGCCCCTCTTCATCTCCTGCAGGGGCACCCATATTCTTTGTAAAGAAGAAAGATGGATCCCTGAGACCATGCGTAGACTATAGGGAACTTAATAAGGTTACTATTAGAAACCGTTATCCATTGCCTTTAATCCCTGAGTTATTGGAGAGAGTGCGACATGCTAAAATTTTTTCTAAACTAGATCTTCGTGGGGCCTATAACTTAGTCCGTATTAGACCTGGGGATGAATGGAAGACTGCATTCAGGTCACGCTATGGACACTTTGAATATCTGGTTATGCCTTTTGGTCTGAGTACCGCCCCAGCCACTTTCCAACACTTGGTGAATGACATCTTCAGGGATCTCCTAGATACATTCGTGGTAATTTATTTGGATGATATTTTAATTTTTTCTAACTCCACAGAGGAACATCATGGACATGTGAGAATGGTCTTGGAACGTCTAAGACAAAATCATCTTTACATCAAGCTTGAAAAGTGTGAATTCCATAAGACCGAAATTCAATTTCTGGGGTATGTACTGTCTACACAAGGAATTAGTATGGATGGAAGTAAAACCCAAGCCATCAATGATTGGCCAAGTCCTAGAAATGTGAAGGAGGTACAGCGCTTCATCGGGTTTGCAAACTTCTATAGACGTTTCATTAGGAATTTCTCTGAGGTAGTGTCACCTATCACCCAACTTACCCGGAAAGAGTCTAAGTTCTCCTGGACTCCCAAGCCCAGGAAGCATTTTCCCGTCTAAAAGATAAATTTACCACTGCACCTATTCTAGTACATCCCAACCCAGAGCTTGCCTTCATAATAGAGGTGGATGCTTCAGACTGTGCCGTGGGAGCTATACTCTCTCAGAGAACAGGTGAGAAGAATGTCTTGCATCCCTGTGCCTTCTTTTCCCAGCAGTTATCTTCGGCTGAGAAGAACTACGATGTGGGCAATAGAGAGTTGTTGGCCATTATTGCCGCCTTCAAAGAATGGAGACACCTTCTGCAAGGAGCTGCACAGCAAATAGTCGTTCTGACAGATCATCGTAATCTTGAGTTTATCAGGTCGGCTAAGTGCCTGACTCCTCGCCAGGCTCGCTGGAATCTTTTCTTAAATCAATTTAATTTTATTATTTCTTATAGACCAGGATCGCGCAATGGAAAGGCTGATGCACTCTCTAGGATTTACTCAGCAGAGACACGTCCAATTACTCCTCCTAAGACTATTCTTCCTGACTCTAGATTCCTAGGAGTGATTCATCATCAAGACCTAATTAAAGACATCAAGGAAGCATACCATGCGGATTCTTTTTTGGCTCAACCCCCAAGGGACGTAAGTCTTGTCTTTAAGAATGGTGTGTGGATTCTGGGACAACGTCTGTATATACCTGAAACAGTCAGATTGAGAGTATTGCAACTCATTCATGATTCCAAAATAGCCGGGCATAGAGGAATTCTAAAGACACAGGAATTTCTTTCTCGTTTCTTTTGGTGGCCCACTTGTAGGAAGGATGTTTTGGATTATGTCACTTCATGTGAGGTTTGTGCAAGATGCAAAACACCTCGCTCTTCACCAACTGGTCTGTTACAGCCTCTTCCCACCCCGTCCCGCCCGTGGGGATCCATTTCTATGGACTTCATTGTCGAATTACCAACCTCTCAAGGGAAGAACACTATTCTAGTGGTGGTTGATCGTTTAACAAAGGCAGCTCATTTTATCCCTTGTGTCGGCTTACCCACTGCAAAACAGACATCAGATTTGATGATTAAAGATGTGTTTCGTTTACATGGAGTACCGGATGAGGTTATTTCGGATCGAGGGGTGCAATTCACTTCTAGGTTTTGGCAAAATTTCTGTGCAGCATTGGACATTAAAGTAAACCTTTCTTCTGCTTTTCATCCCAGACTAATGGACAAACCGAACGAACCAATCAAACCCTGGAGCAGTATCTCCGCTGTTTTATCTGCCATCTACAGGATGATTGGGTGGATCTACTTCCATTGGCTGAGTTCTCTTACAACAACTCTCAGAGTGCCTCCACTAAACAGTCTCCTTTTTTCTCTAATTTAGGTTATCATCCTAATATTCTACCACGATTTCCCATAGAGACGCCTTTGCCAGCAGTGGCTGAAAGAGTCACGACTTTACAGAAGAATATGGATCTTCTAAAGGAGAATCTGGAATCGGCTCAGGAAAGGTACAAGAAGGCAGCAGATAAATTTCGTAAACCTGCACCAGTTTTTAAGGTAGGAGACCTGGTCTGGCTGTCAACCAGAAATCTTAAGTTAAGGATTCCATCATCTAAGTTGGGACATAAGTACATTGGACCTTATAAAATCAGTAAGATTATAAGTGCCGTTGCTTGTCGTCTTCAATTGCCCAGAACTATGAGAATCCACCCTGTCTTTCATGTATCCCTACTAAAGGCTGCAACACCCAATACGTTTCCTGGACGTTCTTCTCCTTGCCCTGACCCAGTGCTAGTCGATGGTCAGGAAGAATTTGTGGTGGAAAGGATTTTAGATTCCAGGTTGTATAGAAATCAGTTACAATATCTGATCAAATGGCAGGGCTACCCAGTGGAGGACAACTCATGGGAGCCAGTCAATAACGTTAATGCTCCTCGCTTGCTCCGTCAGTTTCATCAGAGGTACCCACACAAGCCTGGTCTGAGGTCATCCGGAGGTTGCCCCTAAGGGGGGAGTAATGTAAGGTTCTGTATATCTGTTTCTGAAACTCAGTTTGTTCGTCGGCCATTTTGCTTTCTGTTTTGCTGCAGCTATCTTGCCCTCAGTTAAAATGGAGTTTTCCAGCTTGCATGTTCCCGCCCTGATTCTCTCCGTTTGCTTCTTAAACAGCCACACCTGAGCAATCAGTGCTTCAGAATCTGGCCTGCAGTGAACCTGTGTTCTGACTCCTGAAGCCTTGGACTTTGTACTCCAGCCATTTCTACTGAGAAACTCTGGAGCTCTTGTGGACTCTGAACTCTGCTCTTGAAAGCCTCACGGTTGCATGGACTTGCGGTAACATAGAAGAAGATCTGAATCTGTTGTGGAGAGTTATTGATGAACTTAGATTACTTTGGCCTGCTGTGTCTCCTGCTTCTGTGTTTGCAACCTGTATGTTTATTTTTGCCAATTTGTATGAAGGAATACAAGACTTTCTTTTTCAACCTGTGTCTCAAGTATTTTCATCGCACCCAAGCACAAGACGCTATATGAACTGTATCACATACATTACAGCCATATTGCTATTCTAAATTTCATGTATTCCATGTTGTCATGCTTTAGTATGCTTGAGTGCAGCCTTTTTTTGTATGTTTTACATGGGGGTAGCTTCCCTTGGTTTGCACCTAGTTCACATTAGTCTGGATGTGCCAGTCAGGTTTTTTTGTCTTTTCAAACACTCTTGGAGACTGCTTCCTTGTGCCAGGACACCTCTCTGTGTCCAGGCTAAAGACAGCTCTAACACTCTTGGAGACTGCTTCCTTGTGCCAGGACACCTCTCTGTGTCCAGGCTAAAGACAGCTCTAACACTCTTGGAGACTGCTTCCTTGTGCCAGGACACCTCTCTGTGTCCAGGCTAAAGACAGCTCTAACACTCTTGGAGACTGCTTCCTTGTGCCAGGACACCTTCCTGTGTCCAGGCTAAACTAGCTCACTGACTGTGCTCCCAAGCACCTACTTCTGGCTTCCTAATCAATACCTGAGTGGCCACAGGTTTGAGCTGCAAACGTGTACTTGAATGGATGGTGTAATGACCTTTCTCCACCACTAGTTTTACAAAGGCACACATTTCCCTCATACAAGTCAGCAAAGTACCTGTGAAATGTACACCCCATTCAATACATACGCTCTCACTGTCTCACAGTTGTCACATAAGTATGCTTTATTCTTCACTTATCGATCATTTTTTGTCTCATGCACTGGGCATTCATTCTCAAAAATGGCTTAAATCCATCAATAAACCTGAGTGTAATCGCTATTAAAATCTCTAGAGAGGAAGAAGATGGGGAAACAGGAATGAGAGAAATACAGAACACAAAAAGAGAAAATGTTGAAGCTATTATTAAAGAGGGAAAACTGCTAAAAGTTCAGGATACAAAGGCCAGAAGTAGTTTTATTCCTCATGTGCACAGAAATGACAGATTAGTCTGAATAGTCTCCTGACATCACCTTTCATTTACATTTTAAGGCTAGGGATATAGGGTGATATATGTCACATGAAGGCAGTTCTCTGAACAGTCTCGAGACAAAAGTCGGTGACTTGTTGTAGTGTGACTGTTTTACAGCTCTGATTTTGCGGCAAATAAACAGCTAAGTTGCAGCCAAATCGCATGCAAGTCACTTGTCCTAAGCGACTTGCATCAAGGTTTATGGCAAATGAGTTGTGCACTACTTGCAATCAGCGGCAGAAAATCCAATGCGTTTGGAGCCATTTCTGTCTATGTGTTACAGTTGCATTGGGTCACAAGTCGCATTGTGAACTCAAAGAAAATCATTAGATGCGATGTTACAATGAGTCACATCTCGTCGTGCACCCCTAGCCTTAATCTATCACCAAATCGGTCTGCAGTGTCAATGGAGAGGGGAGGTGGAGAAGCTGGAGAGCGAAAGAGGCAAAACACAAAGAGAAGATGCTGAGATTTCAAATACAAAGGGAAAACTACTGAAGATGTAGGATACCAGCCTTTTTTTTATTCCTTATGTACATACCAGGGGTGTACGTATGAAAGACTTGTCCTCAAAGCAGACTTTATAATGGGCCCCCTATTGATCAAGTACATAACAGGCCAAACTATTGTGGGCATGAAATTTCAAAATATTCAAGAGAACCTCCAACGTTTTTGGTCTTCTTGTCACCCTAACAATTGTTTTTACCTGGTAATTGAAGATGCAAATGCAGATTGGGCAACAGTGTTCACAAGGCGGCCATACAATGCCAAAAGCCTCATATATGAAATGCTGGAGATATTCTGAACATTTTAGGGTTGCAGCAAAAGTAACAAATCTGCTTGACTTACTAGCAACACTAGAGGTGTCCTATAAAAAATTAAAAATGTTTTCTGATCGTTTCAAAAGTTAGAATTACAGTAGGAAATGTAAATTGAAAAAATAACCAAATAGTCCGACAAATAGTCTCTTCAGGACCCACGCTCCACACTTACGGTCCTTGATGGTCTTTGCTTAACTTGTTCCCGCAATAGCAGTGCTTTATTCTGTGAGCTATAACTTTTTTATTTTTACGTTGATGACGCTGTATGGTGGGTTGTTTTTTGTGGGACAAGATGACATTTTCAGCGTTACCAAGTTTATTTATATCTGTCTTTTTGATCGCATGTTATTCCACTTTTTGTTCGGCTTTTTTTGCCTTTTTTTAAGGAGTTCACTAAAGGGGTTAACTAGTGGGACAGTTTTATAGGGCGGATCGTTACAGACATGGCAATACTAAATATGTGTATTTTTTCATTTTTTTTATTTACATAAAATGAATGTATTGGGGAATATTTTTTTTCTTTATTTAGGAATTTTTAAAAAATTATTTTTACACATGTTAATTTTTTTTTTCATACTTTTTTTCTTTTTCCCAGGGTGGGACATCACTATATAGTGTCAGATTGCTGATCTGGCACTTTGCAGAGCACTCTGTCAGATTAGCGATCTGACAGACAGTGCAGGAGGCTTGCCGGCGCCTGCTCTCAAGAGGCACTGACAAGCCACCTCCCTGCAGGACCCGAAGGACCCCGCGGCCATCTTGGATCCGAGGGCCTGCAGCGAGGAGGCCCTCGGGACAGCGTGATCACATCGCATTGTTCTGAGGGTTTCAGGAAGCATGCAGGGAGCCCTCTCCCTGCCCGATGCTTCCCCATGCTCCACCGGAACACTGCGATCATGTTTGATCGCAGTGTGCCGGGGGTTAAAGTGTCGGGAGCGGTCCGTGACTGCCCCTGGCACATAGTGCCGGGTGTCAGCTGTGATAATCAGATGACACCCGGCCGTGATCAGCTGCTCTCCTCAGGTGAACGCGGCTGATCGTGTATGACGTACTATTCCGTCCACGGTCATACAGGCCCGGGTCACCTGGACGGGATAGTACGTCAGATGTCAGAAAGGTGTTAAACTATCGACCCTAACACCTGAGAGCCTCAATGGATGCATGGAAAATACCATCCAATGAAGGGTTAATTTGATGGGAACCTCTTGGGGATCTTTCATGACTGCATGTTAGGTATTTAGTGAAATACTATATAATATGGTTTTAGAAATAATGTTTTGTATGTAACATGTTTATTTCAATAATTGTGTTACGATTTTATTATATGTCATTCAACTGCCTTTGTCCATGGGCGTCACTGGTGAACGTTATGAAGGTCATCTGACATTTCCTGTTTGTATATACCTGAAGAAGGAGCTGGACCAGCTCCAAACTGAGTAGTTCCATTAAAGACATTCATCTTATCCTTTGGAATCTCCGTCATTTGGCAGCGCTCATTTGCAGAACGTGGAGCTTTATATTTAGTTACCAAAAAAGAAATGGAATAGTAAAGTGACCTGCATTATTTTATACAACTATATCCTGGAAAAAATAAAACATTACAAGTCTATGCTTTTAACAATAAGATCCTATACCTGGCTGGATGACATTTTATGGCTACCAAAGGAGGCAGCTGCTCAATGTATAAGTCCTGAAATATACATTAAACAGAGGTAAATATAATGTGAACAGAGCCGTACAAGACAGGTCTGATGGCACTCAATACAATTACAGGACAAGCATTTCTTACCAAAGCATGACACAACAAAACGCGTCAAACACATCACAGAAAGGTATCATGATACAGAAAAATGGACCTGGACAGTTAAGGCAAATGTATATGTCAGATTATACCTTTATGCACAATGATATTTTGCTGCATTGTGGTATGTATGTTAGGTTATTAAATTATGCATCTATATAATACAAAAGCAAGAAAAGAAAAGAAAAGCAAGACAAAAAATAGATGTATGTACATATGCTCCTCAACATTGAAATTGCAACACTATGAAAGAAATGTAGAATTATAAAAATCACAGAATAGAAAGACTTGTTAATGATATACAAACGATGAAAAAATGAAAATAACATTTTCAAAGCATCCTGATTTATGTAGTATTGATCATGAGCGCCACGTGCAGACATGCATGTACTTACACACCATGGTTGCTAACATGGAGGTTACTAATGGTTGTCTGAGGAATGATCTGCCAAAGCTGAATATACTTGAACATGGAAATCATCAAGATGTACTGCTGGCAGCTCCATTTGCAAATGAAGAACAATGACACCCCACTTGTGCTCCACAGTAGACAAGCCCGGAGACACTGCAGGCCATTCTAGCATATTTAGACCAAAGATTGCTCATGGCAGCTTGAAAAACAAGGTGTTATTGTTTTGAAAAATGGCTCCTGGGACACTTTAGAGAAATGGCCATACCACTGGTTCCATGTCCAAATCAATGTAACTCTGAGATGTTTGTGTACCTGGAATGAAGAGTAGTGAGGAGCCTCTACCATATATTATGCCAATCCAGGGAGTAGGGAAATTTTGAATTCTATCTTGAAGGCTTGTTCTTGATGTTGCCAATGTGGTCTTTTCAGATTCGAGGAATGGCACTTTCTGTACAGTAAGTGAAATTAGACTTCATATACAATGTCTAAAGTGTCAAAACAGTTTCTACACAAACCATCAGCAGGCATTTGCACGACACTGGATAAAGAGCAAGAGGTTTATCAACAGGTCTTTCACTGACTTCATAAGCCTGTTCTTAAAATCTATTATGGTGCAGAGTAGGACTGCAATTGAGGCTGGTTTGGAGGTCTATTTTCTTCAACAATGAGTTTTTTGTATTGAATGCTAAGATAGCTGGAGATTGGTCTTCCTTGAAGAAGGAATGTGAAAATATCACCGGGACCATTTTTCAATGTATAACTACAGTTGTTTTGTGAAGGTCTCAGAGGTTTAAGTGAGAGCATTAGGGATTTCTTAACATCATGAAAACCAAGGAACACATCAGACAGGTCAGAGATAAAGTTGTGAGGAAGAATAAAGCAGAGTTAGGTTATAAAAAAATAGCCCAAGCTCTGAACATCTCACAGACACTGTTCAAAATTTAATCAAAAAATGGAAGGAGTATGTCACTGCTATAAACCTATCAAGTCATGGCCGTCCACCTAAATTTATATTCCAAGCAAGGAGAGTACTACTTTGGGAAGCCGGCAAGAGGTCCATGGTCACTCTGGAGTAGTTGTAGAGATCCACAGCTCAGGTGGGAGAATCTACCCAAAAGACACCTATTAGTTATATAGCCAGAAATCTGGATTTTATGGAAGAGTGTTAAGAAGAAAGCTATTTTTGAAAGGAAACCATAACAAGTCCTGTTTGCAGTTTGCAAAAAGCCATGTAGGGAACACAGCGAGCATGTGGAAGATGCTCTGGTCAGATGACACCAAAGTAGAACTTTATAGCCTAAATGCAAAATGCTATGTGTGGTAGAAAACTAACACTGCACATCACCCTGAAAACCATCCTCACGGTCAAACATGGTGGTGGAAGCATCATGCTGTGGGGATGCTATTCTTAAGCAGGGAAACGGAAGATGGTCACTAAAAATGGTCACAAAAAGTTTTGACTAACGGGGAGGGCTGTATGAATACTAATGCATGTCACAATTTTCAGATTTATATTTTGTAATTATTTAGAAAACCATGTATCATTTTGTTTACATTTCACAAATACTTGCAACTTTGTGTGGGTATATCACATAAAATACAAATAAAAACATTAAAGTTTGTGGGTGTAACGTGAAAAAATGTGGAACAGTTCACAGGGTTTGGATACATTTCAAAACACTGATTTCTATGTATCCCTTCTTGCCCGATTTCAATATTAGTCATGATTCGTACTTAGCCTTAATAACTACTGTGAGACAGTGAGAGTATGTGTGTTGAATGGGGTGTACATTTCACCTAGATACTTTGCTAACTGGTATAAGGGAAATGTATGGCTTTGTAAACCTAGTGGTAGAGAAAGGTCACTACACCTTACATTCAGTACACACTTGCAGCTCAGGCCTGAAACCACTCAGCTGTTAATTAGGAGACCAGAAGTAGGTGTCTGTAAACACAGACAGAGAGCTCGCTTAGTCTGGACAAGGAGTCCAGGCACAAGAAGGAGTCTCCAGGAGTATGAGCTGTCTCAGTCTGGGTGCTCGATGTACCCCGGACACAGGAGTAGTCTCTGTGAGAATCCATGCGGATAGCTGCTGAATAGGAGGGGAGCTCTCTCAAGTCTGGACGTTGAAGGTGCCTTCAGACACAAGGAGGAGACTCTGTGAAACTCCATGCTGGTAAATGCTGAACATATGTGTTGTTTTGGCCCAGGCTGTTAGAGTCTGGTCCCAGATAGATAGGGAAATCTATCTAAGTGTAGTAAGTGGCTGGACAAGCCCAGGTCTTATGTTTATGATTTGGTTTTGATTATGTTCTGTTTGCTGTGGACTTTAATAAAACTGGTTGCGGCCAGTTTTTACCAGAACTGCTGTCTGTGAATGAACTGTTTCCGTGCCACTCCGTCTACCCGGACGGCGATCCCAGAGCTATATCCCCTGAAAAGCTTACAATTGGTGCTGGAATGTGCGTGCAGCACAGTGGCGAGAGACAGCAATAAAGGTGAAGTCTGTTGAAGCAGCAGCAGAGAAAAAAAAAAGTGTGTCAGCAAAAACGTCTGATTGGAGCAGTCTTAAAGAGACAGTAGCCCTAATAGACTTTGCAAAGAAAAAAAAAAGTGTGTCAATAAAGGAGAAACGTCTGTTGGAGCAGTCTTAAAGAGACAGTGGCCCTAATAGAGTTTACAGAGAGAAAAAAAAAAGTGTCTGCACAGCAAGACTGAATTTTCTGTGGAAAAGACTGTGGGGTGTGTATGTCTTGAGTGAAGACTGCTGTTGTTGAGACAGAGAAGTCTGACAGCATGGATGACAGCATGGAGGCGCTGTTTGAACAAATGGCGCAAGTTAATGTGCAACATAAGACTGCCGTGGTTGAGACAGATAAGTCCGGCAGTATGGAGGAGCTCGTTGAGTACCTGGTCCAGGCCCAGCGGAGCATGCAGCAGAGCATGGAGCGGCAGCGCCTGCAGCACCAGCAGCGCATGCAGCAGGCCCAGCAGCAATTCCTGCAGCAGCAGCAGGAGAATAACCGGTTGTTTTTTGAGCAGGTTGCAGCACTACAAAAGACTTGCAGCGCATCGTCCCAAAGTAATGTTGCAAAGTCACCTGCATTGTCCGCTGTAAAGAAGGCGGTAAGACGGTCCCTGAAAAAGATGACACCTCGTGATGATGTGGAGGTATATCTCACTAGGTTTGAGGGACTGGCAGAGAAGGAGAATCTGCCCCTATCTGAATGGGCCATGATGGTCGCACCCTATCTGATTGGAGAACCCCAATGGGGCCTATGCTGACCTGAGCGAGCAGGACAGCCAAGACTATGCCAAGCTGAAAGCGGAGATTCTTACCCGGCTCGGTGTTACGGTGACAGCCCGTGCCAGGGGAGTTCATGACTGGAGATGCAGTTGGGAGTCTGCAGTCAGCAAACCTGATTATGGAGTTGAAAAGGTGATAGTGGACCGCTACACCCAAGCACGTCCTCCTGAGGTACAGCCAGAGGTCGGACAAAGAGACCACCAGGACGCCAATCGTCTGGTCAGCCTGATGGAGAGGGCCTTCGCCACCAAGGACTGCTTCCGTGACCAGCCGTCTGAGAGGTCGTCACTTCGGAGTTCCTGGACGTCGAACTCTCCCGGTAAGAGCGTTCCAGCTGTTGGGGTCGTGTGGGTGGGAGAGTGTGATGGACAGTGTTGGAGATGTCGTGAAATTGCAGCCAACTGTCCAATAGAGGGGGAGCCTATGTGTTGTGATGTTGGCGGATCCCTCTCTCCCTGCGCAGAGCCTGTGTGTGTGTCCACCTCAGCCGAAGAGACTGGACCACAGGGGTCCCCGGTGGTTGTAAATGACTGCCCAGCACAGGCCCTCTTGGACTCAGAGAGTCCAGTGACTTCCATATGGGACAACCTGATTGATAGGGACTTTATCCCTGATAAACACCTGAGTGTGGTGTGCGTCCATGGAGACACCAAAGTCTACCCAGAGACTGTCGTGGACTTGATCCCCAAACGCGGGGAGGTTTCATGTGAAGTGGGGGTAGTGAAGAACCTGGTGCCCCCCGTCATATTGGGTAATGACTTTCCCCGGTCTAAGGATCTCTGGGGGAAAAATGTTTCTGATGGACAGTGTGATGAAGCTCCTATTGAGGGTGCGCAGTCCCGAGGGGCGGAACACAATGCTAGTGGGCCATTAAACTTATGTGATAATGATGATGATGATGATGATGATGATGATAATGATGATGATGATCATGATAATGATGATGACCATGATAATGATGCTGATGCTGATAATAATAATGATGATGATCATGATAGTGATGATGATACTGATCATAATCATGATAATGATATTGATAATAATGATGACTGTGATAGTGATGAAATTCCTTTGCAGGTGATGTTGGGAGATGAGGATGGTGGTTCTCGGGAACCGAGTGTCCCTGACTTACCTGTGTCCTGTGACAATTTAGAGAGTGAGCAGTGGCGAGACCCCTCTCTTAAAACGGCACAGGAAAATATAAATGTTCTAAATGAGGTTTCCCAAGAGCCTGGCTCTGAGGAGAGGTTTCCTCATGTTGCCATAAACAATAACCTGTTGTATAGGGACACTGAAGTCCAGGGAGAGGTCGTGAGCCAGCTCCTAGTACCTGAGCTATATGGAAGTATAGTGCTGAGGTTGTCACATAGTCACATACTTGAGGGACCACCTGAGGGAAACCAGGACCAGATGGTGAAGTTAATGTTGTGGATGACATGTTAACTAAGGTTCCAGATCAAGATGTGAATGAGAATGAATTGTATAACCCTGACAGTGAGCAGGATGTGAATGAAAATGAAGTGTATAACCCTGAAAGTGAGCAGGATGTGAATGAGAATGAATTGTATAACCCTGAAAGTGAGCCGGATGTGGCTGAGAAAAAGGGGTCAGACAGGGATAGTGGTAGTGATAGTGAATCATCTGATGACAATAAAGCAACCAGTGCAAATGAGGAAGGCATGGTAGCAGAGGAGGTTGAGAGTCCTGAGAAGAAAGCTGATGCTGACCTTACAGCCGGACAGAAGATGGCATCTGAAGATGTTTTACAGTTGGCCGGTTCCCTGGCGAAGACTAAGGTGAAAGGAGGAGAGCTGAGCTTTGAAGGCAGGACTCTGAGACTGAACACAGCACAAGTGGAGGCTGTTGGAAGTGGGAAGTTGTCGACGTGTGGTGTGGATCTGCATCATGCCAGGGACTCTGAGGGAGATGCTGCAGAGGTGGAAGGAGCCATAGAAGTGGTAGTCACCAAGCCAGATGCCTCATCAGAAGCTGAGGTCTCAAGTGAAGCTGTGAGGAACAAGACTGAAGATATGGGGACTGACTCTGTCCAGGAATCTGTTTCTGCCGAAGACAGCGGCGTGGACGGGTTACGGTTCGGATCAGTAGCTGCAACTCGTGAAGCTCAGGCTGGAAGTTCGGCGCCCGGAGCCCCAGCGGTGTTCCCGAGTGACACCAAGGATCTGGATAAATCACAAGATGAGATTTTGAGACATCAGGCTGGCATTGGTGAGCTCAAGCGCACTTTCATGGAGTCTACATCGGAGCCACGTCCCAACAAATGGGAAAAGCGATATGTCACTCCGTTGCCGCTGCAGAGACACGGGAGCTCAGATGGGATGCAGAACGTGGTGGAAGAGAAGAATCCGGCGGGTTCTGAGTATACAGATGCAGCTATCAAGGAGAACGTGAAAGCCGGAATAAATGGAAATATTGGAGACCATAATGATGTGACTGAAGAGGTAGAATGTAAGACTGACGGTAGGGCTTCTGAGCATGTTCTACCAGAAGAGCCTGAAGAAGGGGCCGAAGACATAAAAGACGTCCAACAGGTACCAGATGAATTGATGACTTCTCAGAAAAAACTTCAAACTGTGATGAAGGAGTGTGATGAAAGCCATGAGCATCTTCGTGAGAAGGTCAATGAAGTAAAAGGAAGGATACAGGGAATCTCTTTGTTGCAAGAGCAAATGCTGCTCAATAAGTCTAAGGCTCTATATAAGAATGCTGTTGTCACGGTAGAACATTACAATTCAGCTGGAGACTTAGCGGATGATTTATGTGTACTGCAAAAGAAAAGCGATCAGCTCCTTCTACAGTCCCAATCATTTGAACAGTGTAGCTTAAAATGGTCAGAGACCATGGCAGAGGAGCTTAAGGTCTGTGAAATAGACTTTATGAGTCAACCGATATTCAAGAAAATAGATGTGCTAAAGAGGGTTCAAGGGGAACTAGAGAAAAGTGAAAAACCCCCCATACCTTCTGTGATAGTTGGTGACACATGGTCAGTGCACCAAGGACAGGAGGTACGTGAGTTTCTGAGGAAGAGTCAGCAGAAGTGTTCTGATGTGCCGGGTCGTACTTCTCTGGCCAGGCACTATATCGAAACTGAGCCCGGCCCTAAGGTCAAGATGAAACCGTGCAGGATACCCGAGGCCCGCAGAGAGCATAGGCCTGGGAGGGTACAGGGTACTGCAGATGCTTCAGATGAAGAGAAAGCTGATGTTGGCTATGGTTCAGGCGAAGATACAGATGACAGTAGTGAAGATGAAGCTGATGAGGGCCATGACTGGTCCAGAGTTCACTGTCTCTTTTGGATTGTTGACCAGCCCTCCGGTCTGGATGACCAGCCCTCCGGTCTGGAGAAGAGGGGGGGGATATGTGAGACAGTGAGAGTATGTGTTTTGAATGGGGTGTACATTTCACCTAGATACTTTGCTGACTGGTATAAGGGAAATGTATGGCTTTGTAAACCTAGTGGTAGAGAAAGGTCACTACACCTTACATTCAGTACACACTTGCAGCTCAGGCCTGAAACCACTCAGCTGTTAATTAGGAGACCAGAAGTAGGTGTCTGCGAACACAGACAGAGAGCTTGCTTAGTCTGGACAAGGAGTCCAGGCACAAGAAGGAGTCTCCAGGAGTATGAGCTGTGTCAGTCTGGGTGCTCGATGTACCCCGGACACAGGAGTAGTCTCTGTGAGAATCCATGCGGATAGCTGCTGAATAGGAGGGGAGCTCTCTCAAGTCTGGACGTTGAAGGTGCCTTCAGACACAAGGAGGAGACTCTGTGAAACTCCATGCTGGTAAATGCTGAACATATGTGTTGTTTTGGCCCAGGCTGTTAGAGTCTGATCCCAGATAGATAGGTAAATCTATCTAAGTGTAGTAAGTAGCTGGACAAGCCCAGGTCTTATGTTTATGATTTGGTTTTGATTATGTTCTGTTTGCTGTGGACTTTAATAAAACTGGTTGTGGCCAGTTTTTACCAGAACTGCTGTCTGTGAATGAACTGTTTCCGTGCCACTCCGTCTACCCGGACGGCGATCCCAGAGCTATATCCCCTGAAAAGCTTACACTACATAATATGTCTCAAAGCAACATTCTTCCAATGTTTAACATATACCCAAGAAAGTATGGACCAAGGAGCAATGTTAAAAAATGTATACATTTTATTATTACCGAAAAATCATAAAAAATCAAATTATAATGTATAATACATAATACATGACACAAGGAAGAGAAAGGCAACACCTAGATGTCACATCAAGCAAGGAAGTATCACAGATTTAATAAGGAATTTATAAATGCATATCCAAATTGTCAGAATCTATCCCAAATCATAAAGGGATATATATAATATACTGCCGCTGTCTTTAGGGATGGATTATCCCATGGACATATTATCCCTCAAAAGAATATAAGTAAGGTGCATAATGCAATGTATGGTAAGCAGCAATGGAAGAGGTAAGATATCACCAAAAATATAGTTTATATAGCTATCAATAATAAATAACCCCACATAAGAGAGATATACCTTAAACAATAAAGTGCATAGTGCAATCTAGTCCAAATTAGGCATATAGATAATATATCATATATGGGTAAATATAAATGACTATGTAGGATCAGAATTGATATAGAACCGGTGGCTTACAAGCCCATAATGGTGAATAGCAACAGCACATATAATCAGATATGAAAATAAATAAGGCAAAATACATAAAAATACGATACCAAGACTTACTAAGATGTGAGTAGGAGGACCCCAACGCGCGTTTCGCTAAGTGATTCTTCGGGGGGCGTATATGTTTAACGTATATGACCCATATAAGAGAGATCACTTGCAATGTTTTCTGGTGTCAACACAAGAGAAACTCCCAGCGGAATGATCTTTAATTGAGAGTAATGTAGTTCTTGTTGGAATAATCAGTGCAATCTAATGCTAGAACATGGTAATTATGCAAATATTAATCACAGAAATGTCACTGAAAAATTTCCTTTAGAGACTTTTCATCACGAGATAATTATATTTGTTTATGTTGAAAACAGTTTCTTGGATTAGATCAAACTGGCACTGTTTTCTTTTGGATCCCATTCTTAAATCTGTTGACTAAATACAATTTAATATCATCATTATTTATTTTAAAAAGTTTTTCCATAAGAAATACTAAACACATTTCACTGGATGTGTGACAAATGCATGATTGCTAAAGAAATGGGACCTCCGACGATTACAAGAAAAGTGATCCTTAAATTTCCTGTTTTAATGGAGTGGCAAGGATATGTGCTACTACAGACAATTGTCTAGCTCTAAGATTGACTAAGATTGCCATGTACAGTGGTGGCCAAAAGTATTGGCACCCCTGCAATTCTGTCAGATAATACTCAGTGTCTTCCTTAAAATGATTGCAATCACAAATTATTTGCTATTTTTATCTTCATTTAATTTGCTTGCAAGGAAAAAACACAAAAGAGAATGAAGCAAAAATCAAATCCTTGATCATTTCACACAAAACTCCAAAAATGGGCCAGACAAAAGTATTGGCACCCTCAGCCTAATACATGGTTGCACAACCTTTAGCCAAAATAACTGTGAACAGCCGCTTCCGGTAACCATCAATGAGTTTCTTACAATGCTCTGCTGGAATTGTACACCATTCTTCTTTGGCAAACTGCTCCAGGTCCCTGATATTTGAAGGGTGCCTTCTCCAAACTGCCATTTTGAGATCTCTCCACAGGTGTTCTATGGATTCAGGTCTGGACTCATTGCTGGCCACCTTAGAAGTCTCCAGTGCTTTCCCTCAAACCATTTTATAGTGCTTTTGGAAGTGTGTTTTGGGCCATTGTCCTGCTGGAAGATCCATGACCTCTGAGGGAGACCCAGCTTTCTCACACTGGGCCCTACATTATGCTGCAAAATTTGTTGGTAGTCTTCAGACTTCATAATGCCATGCACACGGTCAAGCAGTTCAGTGCCAGAGGCAGCAAAGCAACCCCAAAACATCAGGGAACCTCCGCCATGTTTGACTGTAGGGACAGTGTTCTTTTCTTTGAATGCCTCTTTTTTTTTTCCTGTACACTCTATGTTGATGGTTTTTCCCAAAAAGCTCGACTTTTGTCTCATCTGACCAGAGAACATTCTTCCAAAACGTTTTAGGCTTTCTCAGGTAAGTTTTGGCAAACTCCAGCCTGGCTTTTTTATGTCTCGGGGTAAGAAGTGGGGTCTTCCTGGGTATCCTACCATACAGTCCCTTTTCATTCAGATGCCGATGGATAGTATGGGTTGACACTGTTAGGGTCTGCTGAGCGCACCTAATAAATAATGTAGAGAGGTGCGTTCGCAACCCGGGGTCCACCGTGCAGGCAGAGCCTGCTGCTAGTAAGATGGCGTAAGTAGCGAACTCTGTTATCCCGCAGAGTCGCTAAAGTAAACGCTGTAGCGCGCTGTGGCAGTTAGTGCGAACTCTGTTAATCCACAGAGCGGCTAGCGGGAATGCCGCAGCGCTATATGGCGATAAGGGCGAACTCACTTTGTTTCAGTGAACCGCAAAGTAAAACACTAGGGTGTTGACTAGCATTTTAAAGCGAACCCTGTTGCATCACAGAGCCGCTGAGAAACCCTACTGTGTCCAGGTACACAGTTAACTGCTGTGCGGATAGCAGTCCATGGTCATGCAGTCAGCAACGCAAACAAACAACTCCTCACCGGTGAAGCCGGTATTCTAGGGGCTTATTTCAGCCGAGCCCTAACCACATGCGTGCATGATCACACTGGCGCAAAGCACATAATGCAATTGATACTAGCGCATGGCCGCCAGGCCATGCAACCCTTTTATAGTAGCAACTACAGGACCTGCCAGAAAAGGACCAATGAGAAACTGTTCCAGAACACATGTAGTTTCAGGACCTTCCTGGCGGACCAATAGGAGCTGCTGCAGTACCTGAGCATGTGACCCCTGATCTCCAATGAGAGATCTTACCCTGGGCATGCTCAGAAGGGAAACGCAGGACTTAGTCCTAAAGACGTCTGCTCGCCGCTGACCAGTACAGGCTACAATAGCAGAACCTGGAGAGGCAGTAGCAAGTCTCTGCACAGTATTAGACCGGGCGAGACGCTGGGACCGATGTCTTTGCTGAGCAGGCTCCACTGCGGCTGGAGATGGATGGGGGACCGCAGCGGGACGGGTTCGAGACTCCCTTGTGCAGCAGCGGTAACTCGAATCCTAACAGACACTGTTGTACCCTTGGACAGCAGGGCACTTGAACTTGTTTGGATGTTAGTCGAGGTTCTTTATCCACCATCCACACAATCTGCGTTGAAATCTCTCGTCAATTTTTCTTTTCCTTCCACATCTAGGGAGGTTAGCCACAGTGCCATGGGCTTTAAACTTCTTGATGACACTGCGCACGGAAGACACAGGAACATTCAGGTCTTTGGAGATGGACTTGTAGCCTTGAGATTGCTCATGCTTCCTCACAATTTGGTTTCTCAAGTCTTCAGACAGTTCTTTGGTCTTCTTTCTTTTCTCCATGCTCAATGTGGTACACACAAGGACACAGGACAGTGGTTGAGTCAACTTTAATCCATGTTAACTGGCTGCAAGTGTCATTTAGTTATTGCCAACATCTGTTAGGTGCCACAGGTAAGTTACAGGTGCTGGTGATTACACGAATTAGAGAAGCATCACATGATTTTTTTAAACAGTGCCAATACTTTTATCCACCCCCTTTTTTAGGTTTGGTGTGGAATTATATCCAATTTGGCTTTAGGTCAATTCTTTTTGTGTTTTTTCATTGAAGACAAATTAAATGAAGATAATAATACCAAAGAATTTGTGTTTGCAATCATTTTCAGGAAGAAACTGAGTATTATGTGACAGAATTGCAGGGGTGCCAATACTTTTGGCCACCACTGTAGAGTGCTTGACAAGTCATATAAAATTTACTTATGGAAAAATCCCTTAAATCTTGAAATGAAAATTATAGATTATAATATGAATGGATATTACTTAATCTACTTGTGGAAGCTACACCAGTAGTAGCCCAGAGCAAAACAGAGCTTTCTGTATTACATTATGATTTCATAAGAGTGATCACAAAAAAAACATGCTTGGCGTCTTTTCACTGATTGTTAAAGATCACATCAGCTAGACATTGGGCCCCAGATGTCAGGCACAGCCATTCAGACTTCTACATAATGCCTTGTAACTATCTTGCAAAGTCAATTAGGTGAAGTGAGGAGAGAGGCAAACACAACCACACTGACTATAAACCATAAGGTCAGGGAAATCAGTTGGCATCTTAGGATTTTACAGGCTAGAACTACTGTAGCACTTAAATAGTATAGAAATGGGTAAAAGTGTGGTACTCGTGAGTAGAGTTGAGCGATACTTTCCGATATCCTAAAGTATCGGAATCGGAATGGTATCGCCGATATCACTAAAAAATCGGCGATACCCGATACCGATACCGGAAGTCCCATGTAAGTCTATGGGAACAAAATATCGCAACTAAAAAAAACCCCATTCTTTCCTTGTAAACACTAAATATACACATAGAATACATATATAAATATATACATGTCATTGTGACATATATATATACATATATGTATAGTTTATACACTTCTACATAGTAAAATATCCTTTGATTCAATTGCCGGGTAAAGCCGGCTTCAGTGAAAAGACAGAAGCACCCGACATGAAATGACACTTGGTGTACATAGGGTTAACCATGTCTTTTCATGTCGTTTGCTATCTGATTTGCACAAACAATTAAATCAGACTATGTGTGCAAAATTTCACACCTGTAGGGTTAATTAAAGGTGTAAATTCGTTGTAAAAAAAAACGGACTTTTTTGCTACGAATTTACACCTTTAATTAACCCCTACAGGTGTGAAATTTTGCACACATAGTCTGATTTAATTGTTTGTGCAAATTAGATAGCAAAGGACATGAAAAGACATGGTTAACCCTATGTACACCAAGTGTCATTTCATGTCGGGTTCTGCATTTTCACAAAAGCCGGCAATTGAATTAGCGGCTATATTACTATGTAGAAGTGTATGAACTACAAATATAAATATATATTATATATGTGTCACAAATTCAATGACATGTATATATATATATATGAGGTGTAAAATTGCTGAAAAAAAATGCGTGGGCTCCCGCCCTATTTTCGCAACCAGACAGACAAAGCCAGTGAGTGGGGGCAGATAATAATAGCCCAGAGAGGGACCATTATTTTTGGCCCCCCCCGGCTACTTAACATCTGCCCCCAGACACCCCAGAAAGGGCAAATCTCTAATTAGATTTGCCCTTTCTGGCACTTTGCCCGTCTATTCCCATTGCCCTGTAGCGGTGGCGAATGGGTTAATAAGGGGTTAAAATGACCTTGCAATTGAAAGGTCACTTTAAGCCAGGTTAATAATTGAGAGCTGTCAATTAGACAACTATCAATTATTAATCCTATTGTATGAAAGAAAAATCAAACACACACACTTTAATAAAAAAGAAGTTTAATGAAATAATCACACAGTTTTTGACCATATTTTATTTACCTGCTAAAACCATTTCCTGTAATAAAAATAAAATAAAAAAGCAAAATTATTCTTACCTATCCCATGCACAGTCAGGTCCCACGGTGAAATCCTTCAGAAAGGGTTAATGTTTACTGCAGGGACCGCAGCTAATGCTGCAGCCTCACAGTAAACCCCAAATGAATGAGTTCCTCTCCTGCCTGACAGGAGAGTAAAGGCTGGGTGTCACATAACGATACACCAGCGATCCCGACAACGATATGCACTTGTCAGGATCGCTGGTGTATCGCTACATGATCGCTGCTGAGCTGCCAAACAGGCAGCTCAGGCAGCGATCTGGGACAGCGACACTGCGGGTAACATCGCTTAAGGCCCGTCTCACATAGCGATATCGCTACCAAGATCGCTGCTGAGTCACTAGTTTTGTGACGCAGCAGCGAGCTCACCAGCGATATCGCTGTGTGTGACATTCAGCGACGATCAGCCCCCCTGCCGGGTATCGCTGATCGTCGCAGAAATGTCAGGACCTTTTTTTGATCGCTGGTTTCCCTCTGACAGGCACGCATCGCTGCGTGTGACAGGCGGGAGACCAGCGATCCGCTGGTAACCAAGGTACACAGCGGGTTTCCAGGCACCGCGCAGCGCTTGGAAACCCGCTGTGTACCTTGGATACCAGCTCCCTGCATCAGGGCGCTGGTATCCAAGGTACACAGCGGGTTTCTAGGCACAGCCCCGCGCCTGGAAACCCGCTGTGTACCTTGGTTACCAGCGGATCGCTGGTCTCCCGCCTGTCACACGCAGCGATGTGTGCCTGTCAGCGGGAAACCAGCGATCAAAAAAAGGTCCTGACATTTCAGCGACGATCAGCGATACCCGGCAGGGGGCTGATCGTCGCTGAATGTCACACACAGCGATATCGCTGGTGAGCTCGCTGCTGCGTCACAAAACTAGTGACTCAGCAGCGATCTCGGTAGCGATATCGCTATGTGAGACGGGCCCTTAAGTGGAAAGCTTAATTGATTGCTTTCCACTTTCACTTCAGGTCAGCCAGGGACACAATCAGTGACGTCAGAGGGAACTGATTAACAAAAATAGGGGTTCCCTTCGAAAAAAAAAATGGCGTGGGGTCCCCCCTATTTTTGTTAACCAGCCAGATGAAGCAGACCGCTGAGGCCTGGATTTTCAGGCTGTTAAGGAGCCAAGATCCATGGACCTTGCCAGCCTGATAATACTAGGCCACAGCAGTCTGCATATCTTGGCTGATTAACAAAAATAGGGATCCCCTCGAAAAAAATTGGCGTGGGTCCCCCCTATTTTTGTTAACCAGCCAGATGAAGCAGACCGCTGAGGCCTGGATTTTCAGGCTGTTAAGGAGCCAAGATCCATGGACCTTGCCAGCCTGATAATACCAGGCCACAGCAGTCTGCATATCTTGGCTGATTAACAAAAATAGGGGATCCCCTCGAAAAAAATTGGCGTGGGGTCCCCCCTATTTTTGTTAACCAGCCAGATGAAGCAGACCGCTGAGGCCTGGTTTTTCAGGCTGGTAAGGATCCAATATCCACGGACCTTGCAAGCCTGATAATACCAGGCCACAGCAGTCTGCTTAGCTTGGCTGGTTAACAAAAATAGGGGATCCCCTCGAAAAAAAAACGGCGTGGGGATCCCCCCTATTTTTGTTAACCAGCCAAGTAAAATGCAGACTGCTGCGGCCTGGTATTAAAAGACTGTCAAGGCCCATGGATTTTGGCCCTCAACAGCCTGATAATACCAGGCTACAGCAGCCCCACATTTGGCGCATCAAAAGATGTGCCAATTGTGGCACTTTACCCGGCTCTTCCCACTTGCCCTGTAGCGGTGGCAAGCGGGGTAATAAGGGGTTATTGTCACCGTTGATTGCACGGTGACAATAAGCCCGGTTAATAATGGAGAGGTGTCAATAAGACACCGATCCATTATTAATCCCAAAGTTATTAAATGTATAAAAAAAAGACAAAGCAAGAAAAAAGTATTTTAATGAAATAAAAGAGACAACACAGTTTTCATTTCTTTTATTACACTCTCATTCCTGCGACGCCATCGATCTCCTGTAAAAAAGAAAAAAAACAAACCAACAGTATACCACCTGTCCGACGCACTCCAGAACGACAGTCCCACGACGATCCAGCTGTGCTACATCGCAATGACAGGCAGAGCCTGTCATCGCAACGCAGCACAGCTGATTACCTGCTTCCCCGGCGGTGACGTCATCGGACTGACTGCTTTACGGCCGGGATTACCCAGCAGTCACTGCAGTTATCGCGAGAAACTGCATGTGACCGCCGGGAAAGAAGATGGCGGCCATGAAGCAGTCCGGGATGTGACCGCCGGAGATCTTCTGCCTGGTAAGTGCCGCTGACTCCTGACAGACCCGACCGACGGACACTGACAGTGACAGTGACATCCCGATTCCGGTATCCGATAAGACGAAAATATCGGAACTCGGAATCGGAATTCCGATACAGCTAATATCGGCCGATACCCGATATTTGCAGTATCGGAATGCTCAACACTACTCGTGAGCAGTCGCCCCAGTCTGTAAATAATAGTGCAACGTTTTAAGTGATAGAGAGGTGCAGGACCTGCAGAGTCAGTGTGATTGTGAATTGATCTGCGATATACAGAAGAAGAGCATATTAATAACACATTTTTTTATTATTCTTGACTCACTGAAAACGAGAAGGGTATCATAATACCCCACAACTAATTTTGCTACTGAAATAAAGGTTTATGTGTCAGAGAATCTGTGCTTCCTGGCTTGTGAGACGGACAAGCCATAAGCGATATCTTTAAGCGATATCTTTAAACAATATCTTTTGCATTTCTTTTGTTTTTTTTTTTAAAGAGACAAATGAAATATCTCTACATTCAAGAAACTTACCCCACAAATGGAGCATATTGTAAAAAATGTTTATTTCTTTTATTGCATTCTCCTTTTTATAATAGTCCAACATTACACCTATTTACACATCCCAAATGAAAATGGCCTGTTGTAAGCGCTGGCTTTTGGGATGGGAACCTACCTAATTTTTGTTTGTCCCATCCTTTTTTCTAAAGATTCAGAGTGTTATATATTTATTTTAATATTTAAAAAAAAACACATATAGAAATGAATAAATACCTAATTTAATGGACTAAATTGGCTACTACACATCACAATAATACTGTATGCTGTTGCTGCATGCTCTTTACCGGGCATAAATCTGTTGCAAAAATCAGTAGACCCCAATAAAGGTCTTTACATTGGAAAAGTTGCTAGAAGAAGATCAGCAAAGCTTTATTTATCAATCACATAACTGTACTAAAAGTCATATTAAAATTTAACCAAGAAGGAAATGCAACTATCTCACAAAGATGTCCAAGCTGACCATGGAAATTTACACCTATACAGGAGCATCTTCCATCTTCTGATGGAAATTCACTACAGTTAGCTAAATAAATAAAAAGCCAAACCGGTTGAGTGTTTCCTGTGATACAATACAGATTACACTGCAGAGGAGTGATATGCATAGTTGTCGTCCCCTAAGAAAGCCTTTCCTATGGCCATGGGTTAAAAAAATATTCTATGAAACTTAGTCTTGTCAAAATTTTGGAAATTGTTCATGTATTCAGTGAGGTAGTTATTGAAATCTTACTTTTCAAAGGGTATATAATCATTTATGCTAAGCACAGCATGTGCCATTATTTATTGAAAAAAAGTCATAATTGCCAGTTCTTGGCAGAAAATGCAATAAACATCTTTAAAACAAAATTATTTGTCTTCTGTGACTCAAAGTTTAGGTATGTCTCAACAAAATTCATCCTTTATCCTGTTTGAAATTTTGACTACATCTACATCTACACCTCTTTTTGAGCATTTTTTTGTTTGCTTGAATATAGGTTTAGTTCAAGAGGTTATAACCTTGCGCATGATTGGGTCCCTGAGCAAGGATGAGCCAAGGATCAGCTAAGCCAACCCCATCAATGACAGAACATAGAGTTTCAAGAATTAATTGAGGGAAAGTATATTTGACATGATGGATCAGATGTTTTGTCTGCTGCTGCATCAATCTGATGTTCTTTAGCAAACAGAGAAGCTCCACCTGAACAGCAAGGCTTTGTTGTACATAGACTGTGTCCTTTTTTGGCAGATAGCCTTAGCCAGATCCCATGGACTTCTGGCTCAGCAGATTAGACAAGTTGCAAGAATGGACAAGTTTAATATAAGCGGACTTTCATGTCCATGCCTCCAGTGTAATGTCAGAGAGGGAATTGACATCAGCCATTGACTTGTCATTCCCAATTGTACTAAGTTATCTGCTGCAAAAGTGAAATTCTTTATCTTTGTCACAATGAGAATGGAATAGATCAATGTTGACTGTCATTCAACTACAGCTAATGCCAATGATTACATCAGCCATCCCATCAGCCTGCCTATTGTCTGTGTTCTACAATGCTCTACTACCATCAGCGACAGCAGGTGAAGGACGATCAGAGTAGTAATCTCTTAGCAGCCAATGCCTATGACTAGCGGTAACCTTTTTACTGTCGGTCACAGTGGTTGGCTTACACTGTAAACTGACAGCGTGGGAACTGTAACTCTCTGACCGTCATCTATGATATTACGGCTGATCAGAGCCGCCGGTGTTTCTCGCACTGTTACACAGATGACAGCATGGGAAACACCAGATGTTCAGGGGTGCCAAACCTGAGGAATAACATGGGCTTCCTAGAGAAGTCTGTGTTTGGGGTCCGTGCACAAACGCTTGGTGTTCATTCCTACCAATTAGAGACACTAAAGATAAGACATCAGTGTTCTAGAAGAAGAATCCCTTTAATCTTAATTTAACTTTGCAATAGTCCAAACTGGATCATAAGGTTTATCAAGACTCTTAAGGAACCTTCAGAGATAAGAAGAAGCTGGCAATTATTTGATGACTCCAACAGAGCTCATCTGAGTCTGCTCTTCTTTCATCATTAAGTGGTGCTTATATCAAAAGAATGTCTCTACGGCCTGTAATTACACATTTTTATAGTCTTTTTTCCATGACAGGAAGAATGCTTACATTATAGCTTATTTTGGAGCATAATTGAGGCTTTACCGTAATAGGCCCATCTATCTCGTCTACTTATGTTGTGTCATTATTTTCACTGTATGCTAATACATGAATGACCAATTTGAATTTCCATCTGTCTCTAGATTTACAGTAGCTATATAGGAAGACAACACAAAATACCATCATGAACTCTTAAGGTACTGCCACACTACACGATCCCGCTAACGATCTCGTTAGCATCGCATACTAATGAGATCGCTAGCGGGATCGTTTACAATATCGCTAGCGTCGGCCACATTTAGCGATGTCGTTAAGGACGCTATCGCGGTTAGCGATCTCCTTAACGACTTTAGCGGTACAAAAGTACCGCTAAATCGCTAAAAAAGGTGCCACACTCAGCGATATATACTTACCCAGCGGGACGCCGACGATCAGAATAGGGTCCAGAACGATCAGGACGACGGACGAGATCACAGCAGGGGCCACGTCGTTGCTGCATGCCGCACACAACAACATCGCTAACGGGATCGCTAAATAGTGACGTTTTTTAGCGATCCCGTTAGCGATGTTGTTTAGTGTGGCATACCCATTACTCTAGCACATTATTCATCTGTAAGTATTAGTTTTTGCAGCAAAACATGCCACTAGCAAATTGAAGGGAACTGAATTCTCCAACAACATTGTGTAAAGCGTTATTAATAGAAATTAGTCATCAGCATATAGGAAATAACATTATATTTAACTTTTTGCCAATTATCTAGCACATAAGCTACCATGTATATTTCAGGCTCATGGCACTAACAACACTAGCCTCAACCAGGATTTTTCTTTGATTATTTCAGAAGAGCGTCGCATACACAATTCAAAAATAAATAAATCTTTGGCTATCTGGCCACTAACTGCACAATTTATATTTAGCTTCCATAATATCATGATTGAGGCAGTTGAGGCCTACTGCCTAAGATCTAGTAATCATGACTGGAGATGAGTGAACGCAAATTTAAAAGTTCAGGGTTTGTATCGGACAGTAAGGGTATGTTTCCACGGTCCGGAAACTGTTAGGAATTGCTGCGTGTTTGACACTGTGCGTTGGCGCAGCGTCAAACACGCAGCGTCCAGATGTTACAGCATAGTGGAGGGAATTTCAAGAAATCCCGTCTCCACTATGCTTCAAAACACCAGGCGGAAGACCTGCGTTTACGGACATGCGGCACGTCTTTTTAGACCGCAGCATGTCCTATTCCCTTGCGTCGACGCTGCGTCGCCGCAAGGGAAATAACACAGAGCTATGTAGCCCTGCAGTCATTCCGGATGTGTTCCGGATGTGTTCCATCCGGATTGACCGCGCCGTTCAGTAGGGAGCGGGGCTTTGGGCGGAGCAGATTTTCCGCTCCGTCCAAAGCGCTGTGTTTCCTGATCATGGAAACACAGCCTTAGAGTCTAGAGCTAATCGCCAAACACGAACTTCTCCCTGGAGTCCGATGCAATTTCGGAGTTCTGGGGAAAGTCCGTTGCAGAGAGAGAAAATTTTCCTGCTCCAAAGTTTAGGTCCCCATTGTTTTCTATGGAGTTTGGGTTCTGATTCAAGTTCGGGTACAGTTATGGTACCTTAACTCAACTTTGGACTAAAAGTTCGGGTCGGGTACCAGAACCCGAACTTCCACGGGTCCGCTCATCCCTAATCATGACTCACAATGGCTATAATCACCTCTTCTTTCCTAAATGTGAATGAATAAAGCTAGGACTTAACAAAAGGCATGAAAGTGCATATGATCCCAAGAGAGACAAGAGTTAAAAACTTAGTTGCAATTTTAACAGGAAGACATTGTGAACAGAGATAAGGAGATCTTTGGAAACTCAAATTCACCAGTTTCACTGAATTTTCACAATAAATTTAATATGCATCAGATTAATTCAAAGTAAAGGCCTTTAATTGCATGGATTATGCAGGTATGACACACTGAGATCTTCTAAGAAAACATTTTAAGCTGTGAAATGTCAAAACAGTCTTATTAATCCTTTAAGGATCAAGACACATTTGGCCTCAACGACCAAGTCAAATTTTTCAAATATGATATGTCAGTTTACAGTATGTGGCAATAACTCAGGAATAAAAGTAGCCCCAACCAAGTATTGAGTGCATTTACTGAACATACATTTCAGTAGGACAACATTTCAGATTTTAAAATAATTTTTCAAGCTGGTGTTATAAAGTATTCTAATTTACTGAGATAATGACTTTTGGGTTTTCATTGGCTGTAAGCCATAATCATCAACATTACCAGAAATAAACACATGAAATAGATCACTCTGTAATGATTCTATATAATATATGAGTTTCACTTTTTCTATTGAAGAACTGAAACATGTTATCAGGGTTGATGGACCACACTGAGCAGAACATCTCCTCCCTGTCTATCATGTCATGTATACTGTAGTACTGTTGCTGCTGTAATTGCTGGTACTAAACTTTCAAGCACTTTATTGTCTGCCCCATCATTTCTCTCTACCATGCTATGCCTGCCACAGCCACTGCACAGCCACATCAGACACATAACTCCAGACTACCCATGGGCATACCCACCGTGGGGCAGGGGGGGCAGCTGCCCCCCCCAGAACAGCGATGGCGAACCTGCACGTGTGCCAGAGAGGGCACGCAGGGCCCTTTCTGCTGGAACACGGCATTGCCAGCCAAAACAAGCTCCGTCCTTCCTCACATGGCATTCAGCGGTGCGGCAGGATGAGATCATCATTCAGCTCCGCACCGCTGTGGGCCAGTGAGAGGAAGCGCGGGAAGAGAGGAGGAAGCGTGAGAGGACGCTGCAAGCTCCCAACAGCTCAGAGCAGCGGTGAGGTGTGTGTGATGGGAGTGATGAAGAAGTGTGTGTGTGTGTGTGTGTGTGTGTGTGTGTGTATGTGTGTGTGTGAAGGCTGAAGGGAGTGATGGAGAAGTGTGTGTGTGTGAAGGGAGTAATGGAGAAGCCAATGATGAGAGTGATGGAAAGGGGATGATGGGAGTGATGGAGAAGGGGATGATGGGAGTGATGGAGAAGGGGTGATGGAGGGATGGAGAAGGGGATGATGGGAGTGATGGAGAAGGGGATGATGGGAGTGATGGAGAAGGGATGATGGGAGTAATGGAGAAGGGGATGATGGGAGTGATGGAGAAGGGGATGATGGGAGTGATGAGCAGGCAATGATGGGAGTGATGGAGAAGGCAATGATGGGAGTAATGGAGAAGGCGATGATGGGAGGGATGGAGAAGGGGATGATGGAAGTGATGGAGATGGGGATGAAGGGAGTGATGGAGAAAGCAATAATGGGAGTGATGGAGAAGGCAATGATGGGGTGATGGAGAGGGCAATTATGGGGGTAGGGGAGAAGGCAATGATGGGGTGGTGAGGGAGAAGGCAATGATGGGGTGACGGAGAGGGCAGTGATGGTGGTGATCAAAATGACAATAATAGGGTGGTGAGGAGGAAATAATGGAGGTGGTGGAATGGGCAATGATAGGGATGGTGGGGGAAAAGGCAATGATGGGAGTGATGGAGAAGGGGTGATGGGAGGGATGGAGAAGGGGATGATGAGAGGGATGGAGAAGGGGATGATGGGAGTATGGAGAAGGGGATGATGGGAGTGATGGAGAAGGGGATGATGGGAGTGATGGAGAAGGGGATGATGGGAGTGATGGAGAAGGGGATGATGGGAGTAATGGAGAAGGGGATGATGGGAGTGATGGAGAAGGGGATGATGGGAGTGATGGAGAAGGGGATGATGGGAGTAATGGAGAAGGCGATGATGGGAGGGATGGAAAAGGGGATGATGGGAGTGATGGAGAAGGGGATGATGGGAGTGATGGAGGAAATGATGGGAGTGATGGAGAAGGAGATGATGGGAGTGATGGAGAAGGCAATGATGGGAGTAATGGAGAAGGCAATGATGGGAGGGATGGAGAAGGGGATGATGGGAGTGATGAGCAGGCAATGATGGGAGTGATGGAGAAGGCAATGATGGGAGTAACGGAGAAGGCGATGATGGGAGGGATGGAGAAAGGGATGATGGGAGTGATGGAGAAGGGGATGATGGGAGTGATGAGAAGGGGATGATGGGAGTGATGGAGAAGGGGATGATGGGAGTGATGGAGAAGGGGATGATGGGAGTGATGGAGAAGGGGATGATGGGAGTGATGGAGAAGGGATGATGGGAGTAACGGAGAAGGCGATGATGGGAGTGATGGAGAAGGGGATGATGGGAGTGATGGAGGAAATGATGGGAGTGATGGAGAAGGAGATGATGGGAGTGATGGAGAAGGCAATGATGGGAGTAATGGAGAAGGCAATGATGGGAGGGATGGAGAAGGGGATGATGGGAGTGATGAGCAGGCAATGATGGGAGTGATGGAGAAGGCAATGATGGGAGTAATGGAGAAGGCGATGATGGGAGGGATGGAGAAGGGGATGATGGGAGTGATGGAGACGGGGATGAAGGGAGTGATGGAGAAAGCAATAACGGGAGTGATGGAGAAGGCAATGATGGGGGTGATGGAGAGGGCAATTATGGGGGTGGGGAGAAGGCAATGATGGGGTGGTGAGGGAGAAGGCAATGATGGGGTGACAGAGAGGGCAGTGATGGTGGTGATCGAAATGGCAATAATAGGGTGGTGAGGAGGAAATAATGGAGGTGGTGGAATGGGCAATGATAGGGGTGGTGGGGAAAAGGCAATGATGGTGGTAGTGGAAAGGACAATGATGGTGGAAAGGGTAATGATGGGGTGATGGGGAGGAGGAAATGATGGAGGTGGTGGAATGGGCAATTTCTACATGAAGGTGATCAGGATGGGGCACATTTCTACATGGAGGGGATCATTATGGGACATTACTACAAGAAGGGGACCATGATGGGGCACATTATTAAAAGAAGGGGACAATGATGGGGCATATTACTACAAGAATGGGGCATATTTCAGGGTGGAATCTGCTTGCATTCCATGCTAAAATCTATATATCTATCTAAATAGAAGAAAATTAGAGCAGCACAAAGAAAGAGTCCGGGTGCAGAGCCCCCCAGGCAAATACAAAACCTCAATTATAGAAATCCAGAGAAACTGGAGGCAGCACACTATTTGTAGTGTAGGCTTGAGAGAGGTTCCTGTTGTTTGGACCGAAATGTCGCCTTTTGGCCTTATTAAATAGCTTTTTTTTTTCATTACAAACGGTGTGCTGCCTCCAGTTTCTCTGGATTTCTATCTATCTGTCTAATATTCTGCATTTTTTTCCCTAAAGATCAATCCAATTGCTGTGTCTGGAAAGGGCAGTGTGAGTGGTTCAGTGTCAGTGTGTGATACGCATGCATGAGCTTGAAGCCCCCCTGCTGAACAGAAGAGAAGACTGCAAAGGTAAGCTTAAAATCAATGAATTGTTTACATAATAGGACTGATCATGGCGGTATTTCTCCTTGTATGTGGTATTATTGGTCTTGTTATAGGGGATTGTGTTGTGTATGGCGGTCATTAGTGATGAGCGAGTATACTCGTTGCTCGGGTTTTCCCGAGCACGCTCAGGTGGTCTCCGGGTATTTGGAAGTGCTCGGAGATTTAGCTTCTGTTGCCGTAGCTGCATGATTTGCGGCTATTTGACAGCCTGAATACATGAGGGGATTCCTTAACAAACAGGTATTCCTCACATATATTCAAGCTATCCAGCAGCCATAAATCATGCAGCTGCGGCAACAGAAACTAAATCTCCGAGCACTTCCAAATACTCGGAGACCACCCAAGCGTGCTCAGGAAAACCCGAGCAACGAATATACTCGCTCATCACTAGCGGTCATTTGTTCATTTTCGTTTCATTCACCTTTTTTGTTCTAAAATTTTACAACCTGAACAACCATGGCTGGCCCCCCCCTAGTTTTGATCCTGGGTACGCCCATGAGTCTACCTACTGTGTATCACAGTGCTTGACTGTACTGCTACTGCTGCAGCAGCTGATGCTAGCCTTAACCTTCCAACCATCTCTTCAAACCACCTCAATCATCTCTCAACCATCCCTTCTTAACTCTCTCCCGTGCTGTTTCTGCCATGGCCATTGCACAGCCATGCCAGCCACTCATCATTTTTAAATAGGCTTGATAATAACAATCAAGCTTTTCTTCACGTTCAAAATAGTACCACTGTTTTGTCTCCAGAAAAATGGATGTACGGTACTTTTTGTATGGCTACATAAAAAGACTTTGTAATTGCCTAATGATTTTGTAATTAGCCAATCAGTTGCTGAAAAAAAGGATCATCAGTTACTTCACTTCTGGTTAAGGAGTCATGAATCCTTTACATCTATTTTGTCTCCCTATTAAAGAGATAATTTTTGGATAGCTTATAAAAATATTATAGCTTTTTAATTTAGCAAAGTGCAAAGCTCTTTATACCCCCTAGATGGTGATAATAATGGCAAACAACTGTTTGAAAATTCCACGGCTTCTTCTGTTTGCATCACTTTTTTATAAACAGCAATGCATGCACCTGGCCTCCTGAAAGGAATAATTTTTAGACCGTTTATACAGTCTAGGTAGCCTTTATAATCTGATATTGCAGTGTGTTGTGAAATTTGATCTTGGTTACTTCTGGTTACCATCCGTTTTCCCCAGACCAGATAAGTGGAAGTCATTTGAACATTAAATAGGCTGAGTTTGCATTACAGAGCTCAAGGCATGTTAAGTTGACTCCAAGGGCAACTCATAGCATTCTACCAATTTTTCCAGGCAGTTAGAGGCTTTTTGTTTTTGCAATTTCCAAAAATGTTTTTGCTGCAAATCAAATTTTTGAGGGAAAGTTGGCAAATTCGAATTTCAAAAGATACCCTCATCTCTATCCATAACTCTTCTATTGAATCAGATAATGCAATGTGCCTCTAAAAATTATAAAGTCTAGATTTTAATTAACAATAAATTTTTCTTCACCTTGGTTATTTACTGATGGAGGAGGTGATTGATTTCTCCCTGGAAAAGAGTTCTCATTGAATTGTTAGTTAAGAGGCCATGAATTCTTCAAGGTGAATTGTTTGAACAATGATACATGGTTAAAAGGCCAAAAATTTACAAGGTGAATTTTTACGCTGTTAGAGAGATTTAGATGGCAAGATGGTTAATTTGTGCAGAAATCTAAAAAGGTGTTACTAATTTTTGACACAATTGAGAAGATGGCACATGTGTATTTCAATTTTTTGTAGGCAGCTAAACATTGTCATCAGCATGAAAGTTAGAATGTGTTTTTGTATTGTTTATTTGGTGCTTTTTTAAAATATTCTTGGGTCTTTTGTAACATCTCTATTAGTTTTTTTTCTGGGATTTCTGTAACATTGTAGGCATGTGAGCAATAATAGTTACTATTTATAGATTAGTGGGTCTTTTGAAATCCAAAGTCGCTGGCTTCAGCAAATTTGAGGAAAATAAATTTGCGTGATTCTCAATACTGGAATAAATACAGGAATCTAGCTAAAGGTAAATTAGTGCTCCAAAACTAAATTAGATTCTACTCCTAAATGTTTAAATGTTTAATGTCAAAATCTAATCTTTTTTCTAATATATTTTAATTAAAAATTCCCCACCCTTCCCTAACTACTCTAACAGCTTTGTTTTTTTCTACTACTTCCTTCCTTTTTTTAGTAAGGTAGGTAGTGACAACTGGGGAGAGAGACTGGAGGGAATGTGATGGAATAGTGTCACTGGTGCAGGTTGTAAGGCCAGAAGAAGCAGAAAACTAGCTTCTTCTGTGACAGAAGGAAAGTGAACACAAGGTGTGGAAAGAAAGGGGATCCATGCTCCGAGAGCATTGTGCAAAAAGTGTGGCGGATATGCTTGATTTTTTTCTAGGAATTAAGTGGCCAGATTGTCAACACTGAGGTTGTGGCAGGGGCTTGTACTTTAGAGCTCAGGAGAGAGTGGAAAGTTTTAAAGTCATTTTGGATGGTTGGCTAGTGGTGTCATGAGGGTGGTGAAGTAGACTTGTTTGGGCAGATAAAGAGCAGAGTTACAAGATTTGAGCATCAACTCATAGTCGATCAAGTCTTCTTCTGTAAGTGATTTTCTCCACTGATGCTCTGCACACCTTGAGTGACGCTGGAGCAAATGTGTTTGCAGTGTGTACAAGCTTGCCGTTGTCTGTGTTGGGTCATCCTGCATGTAGTAGGTGATGCTTCATCCAGAGCACTTTGCAATGTATTATTATAATGTGACAATGCAGAGTCTGGACAGTAGAGGGAGGAGATCAGGGATATAGATGACTGTAGATTGCTCACAGGCTGCTGGCATTGATAGCATGTAGATTTGTATATGTACGATGTGTGGGAATGTCCTGGGTATGGAGAAAGTTCTTGAGAGAAAAGAAAAGAAGGTTGTGGAGAGAGAGCAGAAGAGGGAAGTTAGAAAAGTCATACACTGAGCGGAAGTGGGAGACCGGGTCCAGAATATTCCCATCTTCATGTGTAGGAGAGTTAGTAAACTGTAAAAGGCAAATGGAGGAAGTTATAGAAAGAAGATAAGTGGCAGATGTGGGAAGTGGATTATCAATGGGAATGTTAAAGTTCCCCATGATTAGAGTGTTAATGTCCCAGGATAGAAAGTGTGGAAGCCAGGTGGCAAGGTGATTCAGAAATTGGTTGCTTTTGCATGGAGGGGGATACACAACCGCCACTCGCAGGGAGAAGGGTTTGAAGAGTGTGACTGTGTGGATTTCAAAGGAGGGAAACATAAGGGAGGGTTTGGATTGGGGGATCCAGAAAGCACATTCTGATGAAAGGAGCAGACCAACACCTCCATCTTGCCTCCTCTCAAGTCTGAGGTTATGTGAAAATTGTAGTACATCATATGAGAGAGCAGCAGCAGCTGAGGTGTCCAACTGCTGGATCCAGGTTTCAGTGACAGACAGAAAGTTACAGGAATTGAAAAGAAAGAAATCGTAGACGTAGGTGAGTTTGTTGCATGCAAGTAAGTTCCAGAGGGCACAATTTAAAGAGACAAGAGAAAGCGAGCAGTGAATTTTCAGAAGATTAGCAGGGTTTCTATGTGCAGCAGGAAGAGAGTTATAAATACTAGTGTAAGGAAGCCCAGTGTTAGGGGAGATGTCGCCAGTGACTAGGAGAAGAAGAAAAAAAGAGAAAGAGCAGATAGTTCAATGATTTGTGGGAGTGTTTTATATGCTGTATGGTGGTGTCTTGTTTCATGCAAATGTTAAATAGAAGGAAACATATATTCTCACATCATTCCTACAATTAGGCCACCAAAATGAAAATAACAGTAACCAGGGAGTCAACAAAATAGCAGGAAAACACTGAATCAGGACAGACAGATGGAATAAACAGACACGGGGCAAGTCAGGGATCACAGCAGGGCAAATCAGGATATACCAGAGTCAGATACACATACCGAAGGCAGAACTATAGCTGACACCGCCTGTAGGATGCAGCTGAGCTAAATAGCAAACCGGAGACCAAACTGAGGCTGAGAAAAGTTAACCACTGAAATGACAAGACTGGGGACATGGAAACACAGGACCCAAAACCCGGTTTGGTTCATGAAACATTACCAGGCCAAATTTTACAATTCTGACCAGTGTCAATTTATCTGGTAATAACTCTGGAACGCTTCAATGGATCCCAGTGATTCTGAGATTATTTTTTCAAGACTTATTGTACTTTATGCTAAAATTTCATCGATATGACTCGTGTTTATTTGTAAAAAAAAATGGAAATCTGGTGAAAATGTGGAAAATTTAGCAATTTTCAAACTTTTAATTTTTATGACTTTAAATCAGTTACAGTTATATGAAAAAGTTTGGGCACCCCTATTAATCTTAGCTTAATGTTTTATAAAAATTGGTGTTTTTGCAACAGCTATTTCAGTTTGATATATCTAATAACTATTGGACACAGTAATGTTTCTGCCTTGAAATGAGGTTTATTGTACTAGCAGAACATGTGCAATCTGCATTCAAACAAAATTTGACAGGTGCATAAGTATGGGCACCCTTATCATTTTCTTGTTTTAAATACTCCTACCTACTTTTTACTGACTTACTAAAGCACTTTTTTTGGTTTTGTAACCTCATTGAGCTTTGATCTTCATAGCCAGGTGTATGCAATCATGAGAAAAGCTACTTAAAGTGGCCACTTGCAAGTTGTTCTCCTGTTTGTATCTCCTCTGAAAAGTGGCATCATGGGCTCCTCAAAACAACTGTCAAATGATCTGAAAACAAAGATCATTCAACATAGTTGTTCAGGGGAAGGATAAGAAAAGCTGTCTCAGAGATTTAACCTGTCAGTTTCCACTGTGAGTGTTCTGTTTCTTGTTTATGCCTCTGACACGATTGTGGTAACGGGTTACTTTTATTGTGTGCAGGTTCTCTCAGCCACATTACATGAATGCTTCCTGTCTCATGCTCTTACCAACGAGTCCCTCCTCTCTATCCTCTGAATACATCCAGGTAGTGAGACCCCTAGAGGCGGCTCAGCATATAACATATTGCTACATCCTTTGTCTTTTAACTGAAGAAATAACTAAGCTAATATAACTAACATACATGTGAACATTTCAATATTCAAGATATTGGTGACATAAACATAACTGGCAAGCATCATGCTATTAAGATACTTTAAAATACTTGGTTGTATATATAGTCCTTGAGGTGTGCTGGCTTTGTGATCATTCTGCCGATCTAGTAACATACGATGCGTTACTGCCACTATTCGGTGGTTCTCTCGATTCGGGAGTTACCGCATCTGGTATTGCCTGTCTCCGACCGGAATCTCCACACTGAACCTGGCCATCCCTGTAGCCTCTCTGCTTAGACTTGCTGTTTCCTCATCTTGGATATGAGGATACTGTTCATATGACCATGTATCAGATCCTTCTTGCGTTTTCCTCAGATGTCTCCGATTTCTCCTTAGTTTTCTTCCCTCCTCTGTCACAATCTCGTAGGATCTAGGTCCTAGTTTCTGGAGCACCTTTGCTTTTCTCCATTGTTTGTCATATTTGCTCGGCTGCATCCTGATGTTGTCATTTTGTCTCAGTTCTGGTAGATCTTTTGCCGACTGATTATAATAGAACGCTTGTCTATCCTGATTTTTCTTTAGTTTTGACCTCATTCCCCTCACCAGATTTGGCTTCAGAAGACGACTAGCTGTTGGTATGAGTGTCCTTGTCCGTTTACTCAGAAGCCTCTGTGCTGGGCTGCTGTCTAGACCTTGGGAAGGTGTGTTTCTGTGGTCCAGTATAGATAGATATACATCTGTCCCTGCCTGTTTCGCTCTCTTAATCAACTTCTTTGCTGTTTTCACTGCTGATTCCGCTTTGCCATTGCTTTGAGGATATCCAGGAGATGATGTATTGTGTTCAAATTCCCATAACTTGCTGAACTCCTTGAACTCTTCTGACCTAAATTGAGCGGCATTATCAGTAAAAACAATCTCTGGAATCCCATATCTGGCAAAATGAGCCTTGAGTTTTTTTAATAACTGTTCTTGCTCTTGTATCCTTCAAATAGTCCACTTCCCAAAAATTAGAAAAATAGTCCACAGTAACCAGGTATTCTCTTTCCTCCAATGTGAACAAATCTATTCCTATTTTTGACCATGGTCTATTTGGAACGGCATGCGGTTGCAATGGCTCTTTCGGTTGTTTATCCCCGCCGGACGCACATATCTCACATTGTGCTATGTAACTTTTTATGTGATCATTCATACCCGGCCAATAAACTGATTCTCTTGCTCGCCGCAAACATCCTTCAATGCCCAAGTGGGACGAGTGTAATTTCTGTAGTATGTCTCTTCTCAGAGTCTCCGGTATCACTGCCCTTTCTCCCTTTATGATGATTCCTTGGTGTACTGACAGTTCATCTCGTATATGGAAGAATGCAGCAACTTCCTTTGGAGCATGCTGCTTATATTTTGGCCAGCCCTGCAGGACCACAGTTTTTAATATCTGTAGTGTTTTATCTTTTTCTGTGAAGGTCTGTATTTGTTTCAGTTTATCTTTAGATACTGCAAGATAATCACACATATTGATGTTGTCCATTTCTTGTCCTTTATCCTCTGAGTTGGGTAAGTACGCTCTGCTTAGAGTATCTGCAATCAACAAGTCTTTTCCTGGACAATATCCAATTTCATAATCATATTTTTGAAGTCGCAGAAGCATGCGCTGCAGTCTCTTTGGTGCATTTAGTAGTGGTTTTTTTGTAATGCTCTCCAACGGTTTGTGATCTGACTGTACTGTTACCTGTCGACCGTATGTGTACTGATGAAACCTTTCCATTCCAAACACCACAGCTAGTAACTCCTTTTCGATTTGGGCATATCCCTGCTCTGTCGGTGTTAGCGCTTTGCTTGCAAATGTGATTGGTTGCCGCTCTTGCATTAATGTGGCACCTAGGCCTTTTTCTGACGCATCACATTGGACTACCACCTCTAACTGTGGATCAAAATATTTTAAGGTTGCTGTGTCTGCAATGGCTGTCTTTACTGATTGGAAAGCCGTCTCCTGTGCTTCTGTCCATTCCCACAACACATCTTTGTGAGTTAGCTGTCTCATTGGCTCACACATGTCTGATAAATTCTTGCAAAACTTGGACAGATAATTCACCATGCCCAAAGATCGTTGTACTCCACACACATCTGTTGGGGTAGGCATCTCTTGTATCGCCTTCACCTTTTCTGGATCCACTTTCACTCCATTTGAGGTTAGAAGATGTCCTATATATGGCACTTCCGTCATTTTCAGTTTCAACTTTTCCAAGTTCAACTTTATCCTTTTTTCTCTACACCTATCTAAAAATCGTAGCATCCTTGTATCGTGATTCTTTATTGCAGATTGCATATCGTCACCTTCTCCCACTATTAATATATCATCTGCTATGCCTTTACCCCTGGGAGTCCTTCCAAAGCTTGCATCAACTTCTGCTGAAATATTTCTGGAGCTGGTGTCAGTCCCATGGGCATTCTCAGCCATTTACGGCGACCAAATGGAGAAGAAAACGTTGTCAATAAACTGGATTCTTCATCCAGTTCCACATGCCAAAATCCATTTTTTACGTCACAAACTGAAAATATTTTTGCCTTTGATAAATCTGGTAGCACATCCTCTATTGTAGGCATCGGATAGTGATTCCTTTTGAGAGCTTTGTTGAGTGGTTTGGGATCGATACAAATTCTTAGTTTTCCTGATGGTTTCTGCACTATGACCAAACTACTTATCCAGTCTGTGCTCTGATGGACGACTTCTATCATGCCTCGCTTTTCTAAATCCTGTAGTTCTTCTTTCAATGGCTGAAGTAGCGCTACAGGCACTTTTCTTGTCGGTAATCTGGTAGGTTGTACTGTGTTATCAATTTCCAGTTTGTGTTTTCCATCAAAACATCCATCACCCTCAAATACATCCGCATACTGTGTTTTTATAATCTGTAAATCTAGATTGCTGTCTGCTTTTGGGATATCCTTCATACTCTGTTTGACTTCCACAGACATAATGTTATGGAATTGTACCTTTATTAAGTCCATTGCCTGAACTGCTTTTATACCTAGTAACGGTATGTGGTCACCACCCTGCAGCACTGTAAATTGGGCTCTATAACTCTTTCTGTTGCATGGGTTACTAACCTTCAGTTTGCATGTCCCAAGAGGTTTCAGTATCGTTTTGTTGTACATCATAAGTACCTTATCAGTAGGTTCAATTGACACCTGTTCATTTAGAAGATCCTCTGGTATGACATTGCAACTTGCTCCACAGTCCAACTGAAATCTAATGGGTTTGTCATTTAATAAAAGAGTTGCAAACAGTTGTCTTGTATCTTTAGGTTCTGGCTGTCTGACTGTATTGACATTCTCTGTTGCAGACTGTAGCTGTATCCATGTAATATCTTCTGCACTGTCACGTCATTGTCCTGTGTCACACTGTGAATTTCTCTGTGCTTTTTAAAGGGCTTAAGTCTGCAGAGGGCTGCGAAAAGATTCATCTTACCACAGGTCCTGCAGCTTTGTCCATATGCTGGACACTTCTCTTTGTCTCTCTCATGTCTTCTGCCACAGTATCTGCATTGGACTGTTCTCGCTTGGTGCTCTGCTTTTCCTCTCATGGTTACTGCATGTACTGGCTCCTCAGTGGTGTCTGCCATCATCTTCAGGCTGTCTCTTGTTAGCTCTGCAGCTCTGCTTATTTGCATGCATTTCTCTAGGGTTAACTCCCCTTCTCTCAGCAGTCTCTCTCTTAGCTGTGTCTCTCTGATGCCGCACACTATTCTATCTCTGATAAGAGAATCTCTGATCTCTCCAAAGCTGCATGTTGCTGCCAGTCTTTTCAGCTCAGTCACATATGCGTCTATATTCTCTCCCATCTCCTGATTTCTGGTGAAAAACTTAAATCTTTCCACTGTCTCATTCTTCTTGGGGTCACAGTGCTTATCAAATGCCTGTACAATGTCTGCCAGACTGTCCGTACCGTCCTGGATCAGGGTCTGAGCAAGTTCTCTGCCTTTTTCTCCAATCAGATAGTAGAAGAGCTTCACCTTACGCTTCTGATCATTGGTGTCTACTGTAAGATCCACATACAGAGTAAACTCCTCCTTCCAATGTCTCCAGGTCTGCGATAGATTTGAGGACATGATGTCTAGTCTCTGAGGAGGTTTTAATGCAGTCTCCATAATACTGTACTGTGGGCACTGTACTTACAGTTGAGCTTTGTACCACAAGCTGCCTGGATTGTCTGTCCACTTGTTCTTTATAGGTTCAGCCCTGCTGCCACCATGTTCTGTTTCTTGTTTATGCCTCTGACACGATTGTGGTAACGGGTTACTTTTATTGTGTGCACGTTCTCTCAGCCACATTACATGAATGCTTCCTGTCTCATGCTCTTACCAGCGAGTCCCTCCTCTCTATCCTCTGAATACATCCAGGTAGTGAGACCCCTAGAGGCGGCTCAGCATATAACATATTGCTACAGTGAGGAACATAGTAAGGAAATGGAAGAACACAGGGACAGTTCTTGTTAAGGCCAGAAGTGGCAGGCCAGAAAAACCTCAGAAAGGCAGAGAAGAAGAATGGTGAGATCAGTCAAGGACAATCCTCAGACCACCTCCAGAGAGCTGCAGCATCAACTTGCTGCAGATGGTGTCACTGTGCATCGGTCAACTATACAACGCACTTTGTTCAAGGAGAAGCTGTATGGGAGAGTGATGCGAAAGAAGCCGTTTCTGCAAGCACGCCACAAACAGAGTCGGCTGAGGTATGCAAAAGCACATTTGGAGAAGCCAATTTCTTTTTGGAAGAAGGTCCTGTGGACTGATGAAACCAAGATTGAGTTGTCTGGTCATACAAAAAGGCGTTATGCATGGCATCAAAAAAACGCAGCATTCCAAGAAAAACACTTGCTACCAACAGTAAAATTTGGTGGAGGTTCCATCATGCTTTGGGGCTGTGTGGCCAATGCCGGCACCGGGAATCTTGTTGAAGTTGAGGGACGCATGGATTCCACTCAGTATCAGCAGATTCTTGACAATAATGATCAAGAATCAGTGACAAAGTTGAAGTTACGCAGGGGATGGATCTTTCAGCAAGACAATGATCCAAAACACCGCTCCAAATCTACTCAGGCATTCATGCAGAGGAACAATTACAATGTTCTGGAATGGCCATCCCAGTCCCCAGACCTGAATATCATTGAACATCTGTGGGATCATTTGAAGAGAGCTGTCCATGCTCGGCGACCATCAAACTTAACTGAACTGGAATTGTTTTGTAAAGAGGAATGGTCAAAAATACCTTCATCCAGGATCCAGGAACTCATTAAAAGCTACAGGAAGCGACTAGAGGCTGTTATTTTTGCAAAAGGAGGATCTATTAAATATTAATGTCACTTTTCTGGTGAGGTGCCCATACTTATGCACCTGTCAAATTTTGTTTGGATGCAGATTGCACATTTTCTGTTAGTACAATAAACCTCATTTCAAGGCAGAAACATTACTGTGTCCAATAGTTATTAGATATATCAAACTGAAATAGCTGTTGCAAAAACACCAATTTTTATAAAACATTAAGCTTAAGATTAATAGGGGTGCCCAAACTTTTTCATATAACTGTATATCACACAAAATAGTTAATAAATAACATTTCTTACATTTCTACTTTACATCAGCACTATTTTTGAAACTTTTTTTTAGAAAATTATATGGGTTAAAAGTTAACCAGCGATTTCTCATTTTTCCTACAAAAACATTTTTTAGGGACCACCTCACATTTGAAGTCACTTTGAGGGGCTTATATGACAGAAAATACTCAAAAGTGACACCATCCTAAAAACTTCACCCTCAAGGTGCTCAAAACCAGATTCAAGAAGTTTTTTAACCCTCCAGGTGCTTCACAGGAATTTTTGGAATGTGGAAGGAAAAAATGAACATTTAACTTTTTGCCACAAAAATATTCAAATCCAGTTCTTAAGGCGGTTTACTACTCATCCCCTGTGCAAATATGTTTGATAGTAAAGGCCTCGCTTAGATCTAGGTTGGTAAAAATCTTGGCAGAGCAGTCTCTCCAGTAACTCAGGAATGAAGGAGAGTGGATAGCAATGTTTAATGGTAATCCTATTTATTTCTCTTTAATTAATACATGGCCAGAGTGTGGATCTTTTATTTTCTATAAAGAACAAGGCTGACCCACCTGGAGATAAAGAAGGTTGAATGAAGCCTTTCTCTAAATTTTTCATCCACGTGTTCTCTACTTTTATCACTATTAATTCTAGTTCTGAAAAATTATAAATTTTCACCAAATGGAATAGTTGATCCAGGAAGAAATACAATAGTATAGCCGGGAGGACGAAGAGGAGTAGTGATGGGCGAATGTTCAGGATCAGCGGGTTCGCCCGAACTTTTTGTAAAGTTTGAGCTAGGGCCAGAGATGACGCGAACTTGCGTCCGAACCCCGAGCTTAGACTTTACAGATATGGGCCATTATAATTATACGTACCTATCCAATGGCGCGTCCTCCCGTCCCGTTGTCTCCCAGCCGTGTCTGCTTCAGGGGCTGCTCATTAACTCCAGGCGGTATTCACTGCACTCGGCAGTCTTCGGCAGTGACGTCACCGCACGAACACTGCCAGAAAAAGTCAAAGACTGCTGAGTGCAGTGAATACCGCCGGCAGTTAATGAGCAGCCCCAGAAGCAGATGCAGCTGGGAGACAGCGGGATGGGAGGACGCGTCACTGGACAGGTAAGTATAATTATAATGGCCCTGGACCCAAACCCGAACTGGACCTGAACTGTAACACGAGTTTCCCATGGAAACCCGTGTTCGTGACCTTGTGAACGTCGGTACGGGTCCTGAACATTACAGTTTGAGTTCGCCCTTCCCTAATGAGTGTAGCGCCGCCGTCAGCGTCCCTGTCCTCTGCCAGGCAGGGACGCTGTTCCTCGGCGTCAGCATCCCCGTCCTCTGCCAAGCAGGGACGTCGCTCCTCTTACCCACGCTCGGCGTCCTCCTCCGCCCTGCTGGGGCTGCGCGCTCCTTCCCTGCCTCTGGACTTAGGGCGCGCGCCCGCGCGCTCCCCCGCTCTTAAAGGGGCCACGCGCATCTTTCAAAAAGGTCCCCGGCCAATGCCGGTGGACTCCACCCTATATAAAGCACTCCCTCCTTAATGGAGGTGCCCGAGCAATGTTGTTGCACTGTTCACTACTCTGCTTCAGCCCTCAGGTTCCGTTGCCAGTTACCTGCCTGTTTCCTGCCAGTTTGCTGTCTGCTACCTGTCCGATAGCCTACCTGGAGGCTTCATCGTCCGACAGTCTGCCCGCCATCACCTGCCAGTCTGTCTATGGACCAGCCTGTCCGTTTATCTGCTGAGTTTCACCGGTTGCCAGTCTGCTAGCCTACCTGGAGGTTCAGCCGTCACGTGCAGTGATCTTCGGCTATTCCAGAGACTCTCGCCTGCTCACTTGGGGGCGCTCATCTGCCATCTGCCTACTAGCCTACCTGGAGGTTCGGCCGTCACAGGCGGTGACCATCGGCTATTCCAGAGACTCTCGCCTGCTCACTTGGGGGCGCTCATCTGTCTTCTGCCTGCTAGCCTACCAGGAGGCTCAACCATCTCAGGTCGTATATACCTGTCCATCCAGAGACTGCCCCAGTCACTTTCCGTGACTACCTGCCTGTCTATCCAGAGACTGCCCCGGTCACTTGCCGTGACTCCCTACCTGTCCATCCAGAGACTGCCCCGGTCACTTGCCGTGACTACCTGCCTGTCTATCCAGAGACTGCCCCGGTCACTTGCCGTGACTCCCTACCTGTCCATCCAGAGACTGCCCCGGTCACTTGCCGTGACTATCTGCCTGTCTATCCAGAGACTGCCCCGGTCACTTGCCGTGACTCCCTACCTGTCCATCCAGAGACTGCCCCGGTCACTTGCTGTGACTCCCTACCTGTCCATCCAGAGACTGCCCCGGTCACTTGCCGTGACTACCTGCCTGTCTATCCAGAGACTGCCCCGGTCACTTGCCGTGACTTCCTGTCCGTCTTCCCCGGGCGCCACCCGCTCCTTTACAAGGAACACCCCCTTGTATAATAGCTCAGAGGTTCCGCCTCCCAGACCCGTTACAGTTTGCTCGGGCCATGGAACCCGGTGGCACCCAAACTCCCTCGCTCTCTGACCTGTGTCATGAACTGTCTCGTCAGAGATCTCAACAGGAGTCCATCCTGGGTCACCTGCGGAACGTTAATTCCCGCCTGGACACTCTGACTACTTCACCAGCAACCACCGCTGGCGCCATGACTCGCAATCCGGCAGTTCCGCTGCTCACCAATTCCGTGGTTTCCATTCCCGGACCTCGCCTTTCAGCTCCTCCTCGTTTTGGAGGCGACCCTGCTCTGGCTCGGGGTTTCATTAACCAGTGCACCCTGCACTTTGAACTCCTGTCCCACCAGTTTAACTCCGACAGGACCAAAATTGCCTTCATCATGTCCCATCTCACCGGAGAGGCTCTGGCCTGGCTTAATCCTCTTTGGGAGAGAGAAGACCCCCTGGTGTCCGACCTGCCTGCCTTTCTCTCGGCCTTCCGGAAGGTATTCGACGAACCCGGACGGAAGACCTCCTCCGCATCATCTCTGCTACGTCTCCGTCAGGGAAGTCTCACCGTGGGTCAATATGCCATACAGTTCCGTACCCTTGCCTCGGAGCTGGCTTGGGATAATGACGCTCTGATATCTGTCTTCTGGGAGGGTCTGTCCGGTCGTATTAAAGATGAACTTGCCGGTCGGGACATTCCTACCTCTCTCGATGACCTAATAACTCTTGCCAATCGAATTGATCGACGGTTCCAGGAGCACGCCAAAGAGGTCACCCGTGAGAGAAGGCTTCCTCGTTTAGCTCCTACTTTTCAGAGATCCGTAACTCCTTCCGTTTCTCCCCAGGTACACACTCCTGAGCCTATGCAGGTCGACCAGACCAAGATGGTCAAAGCCCGTCAGGACTTACGCCGTGCCGAGGGGAGTTGCTTCTACTGTGGCAGTAAGGAGCACCTGATCCGTACCTGTCCAGAGAGGTCGGGAAACGCCTGTGTCTAGGTTCGCTCGGAGAGGTCAACCTAGACAAGAATAAATCCTCTCCATCTCTGCTGCTGTCAGTCTCAATTCTTCTCGGTGAGAATCGTTATTTCGAACTAGCCCAACTTGATTCTGGAGCAGCCGGGAATCTCGTTTCACAAGCTCTGGTAGAAAAATATCGCATTCCTACCAAACCTCTGGTTGTACCAGTATCTGTCGCTGCTGTGGATGGGGGTCTCCTACCACGTCCCATCCAACTTATCACCGAATCCATAACCCTGCAAGTGGGAATGTTGCATTCTGAGAGCATCTCGTTTCATGTTCTGCCTGGACTCTCTCACGCTTTCTTACTAGGTCTGCCTTGGCTCCAAAAGCATGCACCCGTGCTTGACTGGCAGACTGGAGAGATTCTTCGCTGGGGACAGGACTGTCATAAAACGTGTTTGGTTCCTGTTCATCCCGTCCGTCCTTCTCCTACACCAACTAATCTACCAGGGCTCCCGATTCCATATTGGTCATTCGCTGATGTCTTTAATAAAAAGGAAGCAGAGACATTACCCCCTCACAGACCTTATGATTGCCCGATCGACCTGCTACCCGGTACCACGCCTCCCCGTGGGCGTATTTACCCCTTGTCCGCTGCTGAGACCAGGTCGATGTCCGAATATATTGAGGAGAATTTGGCCAAGGGATTCATCCGGAAATCTACCTCCCCAGCGGGAGCAGGTTTCTTCTTCGTAAAAAAGAAAGACGGCTCTCTCCGTCCCTGTATTGACTACAGAGGTCTAAACCTGATCACGGTGAAGAATAAGTACCCTCTTCCGCTCATTCCTGAATTGTTTGATCGTCTGAGGGGGGCTAGAATCTTCACCAAACTGAATCTTCGTGGGGCTTATAACCTAGTCCGTATCCGTCGGGGAGATGAATGGAAGACGGCATTCAACACCCGGGACGGCCACTACGAGTATTTGGTGATGCCCTTTGGTCTCTGTAATGCTCCGGCAGTCTTTCAAGAGTTGGTCAATGACATCTTCCGGGACCTTCTCTACTCCTGCGTTGTGGTGTACCTAGACGACATCTTGGTCTTCTCTCCGGATCTCCAGTCTCACCGGAGGGACGTTCGTCAGGTTCTGCTCAGGCTCAGGCAGAATCACCTCTTCGCTAAATTTGAGAAGTGCCTCTTTGAGCAGACCTCGCTTCCGTTTTTGGGCTACATCATTTCTCAGACAGGCCTACGAATGGATCCGGAGAAACTATCTGCCATCGAGAAATGGCCCCGACCGGAGGGATTGAAGGCCATTCAGCGGTTCCTGGGATTCGCCAATTATTACCGCCTCTTCATACCGCACTTCTCTTCCCGGACTGCTCCAATCTCCGCGCTCACCCGCAAGGACGCTAACCCCAAACAGTGGACGCCCGAAGCAGAAGAGGCCTTTCTGTCCTTAAAACAGGCCTTCTCTTCCGCTCCAGTGCTGCATCGCCCGGACGGCAACAAGCAGTTCTTCCTGGAGGTGGACGCTTCCTCTTCTGGAGCCGGAGCGGTACTTACTCAAAAATCTTCGTCCGGGAGGATGGTATCTTGCGGCTTCTTCTCCAAACTCTTCTCCTCTTCTGAGCGCAATTATTCCATAGAGACCGAGAGTTATTGGCCATCAAGCTGGCATTGGAGGAGTGGCGTTACTTGCTCGAGGGGGCTCTTCATCCGGTAATCATCTACACTGACCACAAGAATTTGGCTTACCTCCAGCATGCCCAGAGACTTAACCCTCGCCAAGCCCGGTGGTCATTGTTTTTTGCCCGCTTTGACTTTCTTTTACATTTTCGCCCGGCCGACAAGAACATCAAGGCGGATGCCTTGTCCCGGTCCTTCCTGGTGTCGGATCTCGAGGAGGAACCTAAACATATCATCGATCCCGCCAGAGTGATGCAGGTGGCTCCCGTGAGTCTAAATCGTCTCCCTCCTGGTAAGACGTTCGTATCGGTACCCGATCGGGAGAGGATCCTACACTGGGGTCATTTGTCTAAACTAGCTGGCCACGCTGGTCAAAAAAAGACCCTCCAGCTCATTACCCGGCATTACTGGTGGCCTACCCTGCACAAGGACGTAATAGACTTTGTTTCTGCCTGTGCCTCCTGTGCCCGCAATAAAGTTCCGAGACACCTGCCTGCCGGCCGTCTTCTCCCGCTTCCTGTACCCGCTGCCCCTGGCAGCATATAGCCATGGACTTCATAACTGATCTTCCCGTCTCCGCTGGTTGTACGGTCATTTGGGTGGTCGTTGACCGATTTTCCAAGATGGCTCACTTCATTCCCCTGCCAGGCCTTCCGTCTGCACCCGAGTTGGCTAAGGATTTTATCCGCCACATCTTCCGTCTTCATGGTCTGCCTCGCCATATCGTGTCGGATCGAGGGGTACAGTTCACCTCACGTTTCTGGAGAGCCACTTGTAAGTTGCTAGACGTCACCCTGGATTTCTCCTCCGCTTACCACCCACAGTCCAATGGACAAGTCGAGCGAATCAATCAGATTCTGACCAGTTATCTCCGGCACTTCATTAATGCCCACCATTCTGACTGGGTGGATCTCCTGCCTTGGGCCGAATTTTCTTACAACAATCACGAGAGCGAATCTTCCTCCAAATCTCCGTTTTTTGTAGTCTTCGGTCAACACCCTCGGATCCCTGTTCCCGTCTCCACATCTGTGGACAATCCAGCTGCGGAATCTCTGGTTAACGAATTTTCCTCCATATGGGAGAGTACCCGGTCCGCACTCATTCTGTCATCCGAGCGCATGAAGAAACATGCTGACAAAAAACGTCTGGATTCTCCTCAATTCCGTCCTGGGGATAAGGTCTGGCTCTCGTCCAAGTATGTCCGGCTCAAGATTCCTTCCTACAAGTTAGGTCCTCGGTTCATCGGTCCTCTGGAAATCATCAGTCAGATCAACCCGGTGTCCTATAAATTGAAACTCCCGGCCAATTTGCGGATTCCTAACTCCTTCCATGTATCTCTCCTCAAACCGGTGGTACTTAACTCTTTTGTCAAGCCTACAGGTACACCTCCTGCTCCAGTTTCTGCTGAAAACGAATTTGAGGTAGAGAACATTCTGGCCACCAAAAGGGTAAGGAGAAAGACCTATTTTCTGGTGGATTGGAAGGGGTTTGGTCCTGAGGAGAGAACATGGGAGCCTCGGGAGAATATCCATGCCCCTCTCATCCTAGCTAAATTTCTTTCTGGCCTAAAAAAGGGGGGGCCTAAGGGGGGGGTACTGTAGCGCCGCCGTCAGCGTCCCTGTCCTCTGCCAGGCAGGGACGCTGTTCCTCGGCGTCAGCATCCCCGTCCTCTGCCAAGCAGGGACGTCGCTCCTCTTACCCACGCTCGGCGTCCTCCTCCCGCCCTGCTGGGACTGCGCGCTCCTTCCCTGCCTCCGGACTTAGGGCGCGCGCCCGCGCGCTCCCCTGCTCTTAAAGGGGCCGCGCGCATCTTTCAAAAAGGTCCCCGGCCAATGCCGGTGGACTCCACCCTATATAAAGCACTCCCTCCTTAATGGAGGTGCCCGAGCAATGTTGTTGCACTGTTCACTACTCTGCTTCAGCCCTCAGGTTCCGTTGCCAGTTACCTGCCTGTTTCCTGCCAGTTTGCTGTCTGCTACCTGTCCGATAGCCTACCTGGAGGCTTCATCGTCCGACAGTCTGCCCTCCATCACCTGCCAGTCTGTCTATGGACCAGCCTGTCCGTTTATCTGCTGAGTTTCACCGGTTGCCAGTCTGCTAGCCTACCTGGAGGTTCAGCCGTCACGTGCAGTGATCTTCGGCTATTCCAGAGACTCTCGCCTGCTCACTTGGGGGCGCTCATCTGCCATCTGCCTGCTAGCCTACCTGGAGGTTCGGCCGTCACAGGCGGTGACCATCGGCTATTCCAGAGACTCTCGCCTGCTCACTTGGGGGCGCTCATCTGTCTTCTGCCTGCTAGCCTACCAGGAGGCTCAACCATCTCAGGTCGTATATACCTGTCCATCCAGAGACTGCCCCAGTCACTTTCCGTGACTACCTGCCTGTCTATCCAGAGACTGCCCCGGTCACTTGCCGTGACTCCCTACCTGTCCATCCAGAGACTGCCCCGGTCACTTGCCGTGACTACCTGCCTGTCTATCCAGAGACTGCCCCGGTCACTTGCCGTGACTCCCTACCTGTCCATCCAGAGACTGCCCTGGTCACTTGCCGTGACTACCTGCCTGTCTATCCAGAGACTGCCCCGGTCACTTGCCGTGACTCCCTACCTGTCCATCCAGAGACTGCCCCGGTCACTTGCCGTGACTCCCTACCTGTCCATCCAGAGACTGCCCCGGTCACTTGCCGTGACTACCTGCCTGTCTATCCAGAGACTGCCCCGGTCACTTGCCGTGACTTCCTGTCCATCTTCCCCGGGCGCCACCCGCTCCTTTACAAGGAACACCCCCTTGTATAATAGCTCAGAGGTTCCGCCTCCCAGACCCGTTACAATGAGGAGGAAATCAATCTGCTTTTTTTTTTTTTTTTACTGTAGACATCACTGAACTGCTAGTACTTAGGTACTTAGGTATCATAACTCTGATGAGAAATGTCAGAGACTTAGATTTGTTTGAGGTCAGATGGATTAGTATGACAATTTTTCTTACAGTACTCAGAGGGAAAAGTAATGGTCCTTGATTTAAATTTGATAGAAGGGTTATTGGATAGTAAAATCAGGGAAATCCTAGAATACCCTGAAACCTTGGAGTAGAAATAAGATCAAAATTATCAGTTTCATGACGATCAGATGTCAAGTTCAATTATCTTATGAGTAACTGGTCCAGAAGATAAACTGGCATGGGTTTAGTCCTACTCACAAAGTTGTTTATGAGTGTGAATTGTAAGTCCATTAAATTCACTCCTGCTCCAGAATCTAACATAGTAGAGTTGGCATGCACTCAGTTTTTGAGGCGAGGTGCTGGTGGAAGGGGGTAGTGAGCACCTAGGACATCGAGTAAAGTAAATTCACCGCAAACTCAAGTTGAATGCAAGTTCTTGCAGTTTTTATTTCAAAGTCCAGTGTAGGCATAGAGGAAAGGTTGTGAGTGCAACCTAAAAAGTTTCAACCTGGTCCCGAGTCTTGTTCACAGAGTCGCTCTTTATAGTGTTGAGCTTGATAAAAGATGCTAATGGTTCCTGGAGGAGTAGGAATGGAGGGGCTTCTCCTGTGGAAGCATCCTATGTTGTGCGCATGCACACATCCACACATGGCTTGCACTCCAGAGGTCTGGACAATATAGGACAATGGATCAAGCCCCGATGCTGGGGCCAGAAAAGGTGAGTAGCAGTTACATTGGAGAAATTCAATTTTAACATATATTTTCTTGTATAAATAAATACATTAGCCACGAACAATAAAGTATATCTGGAACATCTCAACAACTTCAGCTTACACAAATCTTAGGGTTATTATTATCTATAAGTATTAAAGGGAATCTGTCAGCAGGATTTCACACTGCAAACTATTTATATGCTCATGTAGCTCTTTCAATGACAAGTCCAGCAATACCTTTTCATGATCAGTCCTTTTCTCGTCTAGTGAAAAATTAGCTTTTGAATTGATATTGAAATGAGACTGTAGATCTGTCACGGGTGTGTCGCTACGAAGATCGTCGCGATTGCACACCCTGACTTCTCACAGCTGAGTTTCTGGTGCTGGGTGTTTTTCGGCAGTGAGGGAGTTAATTCTCCCTCTCTCTGGGCTAGACAAGACCAGCCTCGCCCAGCTGCAATTAATGTTGCTGTAATTGGATTCCTTCAAATACCTGCCAGTCTGCTAGGGAAGTGTCGGTGAAAGCATTCATGCAGACCAGCAGAGCGGATCGTGGTATTGTGAAGTCTGTAGTGAAGAGTACCTGGTGTGGTCTTTGTCCCCTCCTCGCTTTATCATTTATCTCCGTACCCGTTGGTGTCCCCTCTGTTTTCTGTGGTATGACTTTTGTATGCAAGGTGGATTTTAGTTTACCCCTTGTACTGTCTCGTTCGTCTATTACTGTGTCTAGGCATATACCTTCCAGTCCCCTGTGTTGTGATCAGGGTCCTTCTCAGGACTAGATCACTGAGGTTCAGGGATCCTCAGGAGGTAGGGATTACGCTGGCGGCCTGGACCTCTGTACCATCAACAGTACCTCCAGGTAGAGGGATTAGTCAGGACCCCAGCTTAGGGTCAGCATAGACCCCAGACCTCCTGTATGCAGTAACAGCGTGACAAGATCTGAAGCCTCAGTCATTCCAGCTCTATTCCCCACATACCTTCGCCTCCTCCTACTTGACTGACAGCTTTTTGCCTGAAGTTATGCACAAAGAGGTTGTCAGTCAAGCAGGAGGAGGCACTGCTGGGCAGGGAATAGAGATGAAGACCAACAAGCTTATTATCAATCAAAATGTTGACTTGTTTAGAATGGAGAAATGGACGGTCTACATAAGGATTTTGCTGAACTTGTCTTTGAAAATGCTACATGCGCGTGATGTTGTGGGAATCCTGCTGATAGATTACTTTTAACTATTTCTTCAATAACATTATATGAAACTCTAACAGCCATAGTGCATATGGAAATAGTTTGAAAGTCATCTTCCTCCTTTTTTCCCACACTGGAATAAGTAGCTTTTATTTGGGCAAATATTGTCCAATCTTAGAATGGAGAGATGTAACCTATCTATAAGTGCTGTCCTCTGTTTACCATTGGGAGGGTTCCGGCAACAGAAAGACAGGGTGTAGCTGCAGCCTGTCGCCTTCTCTATAACTCGACCGGAAGTGATGACTTCATTAAGCAGCTGAGTTGTTTAAGATGTATGTGTCAGCAAGAAGAGGAAGAAAGCAGAGCTGCAGGCGACCAACAGGAGATGTGAGTTATTCTTTTTTGGGGGTATCTCAATATGCCTTCTAAAAAGTCCGTCAGGCATATAAAGCTTACTAAAAGAATATTTAAATTATAGGCTAGAGGGTGACATCTAATCAGTTCTAAAGGCATCACAAAAGAAACCAGTATGCTAAAACTCTAGGTTTTGACCCATGACAACCTACATGTCAGAAATGCATTGTAAAGAAATGTAATTTTTAGCTCAAGTATCTATTAGACAATAAGATACACTTTTTAGCAAAGAAAAATCTTGCTAAAAAGTGTACCTTAGGGATGGGTGAGAGCACAGTATATTATAATGAATTGGGATGGGGATGGGTGAGAGAACAGTATGTGATAATGAATGAAAATGAGGGATGGGTGAGAGCACAGTATATTATAATGAATTGGGATGGGGATGGGTGAGAGAACAGTATGTGATAATGAATGAAAATGAGGGATGGGTAAGAGCACAATATGTTATAATGAATTTGGATGGGGATGGGTAAGAGAACAGTATGTTAAATAGGCTTTGGCGGTAAACGGTTACAGTTCCCTACAAAAGAAACCTGTAGCTGCAGGAAAACATGAGTAGGTGCTTCTCTTCTGAAAAATGTTCAAGCTCTGAATGTGATATTTATATATTATTTACAGACATGTCAGTAGTAATTTCCATCGCAATGTATCATTCAGATGTTGATGTCAGATCAGTAGGAGTCAGCAAAACTCCTTTATTGTACGAAAAAGAAAATGTTTCAAATCTACGACCATTCTTTAGAACAGTTTCCACTCCTGACAGTCCTCTGTTTAGCGTGTCACGTAGTGAGTGGTGTGTCATCCATAATGACAAGATATCTCTTGCCTATGGCAATCAGAAATGACATGATGTGGACTCAATGCCATAAGATCATGCAATAACATTTGTTTGGTTTCCATAGTTATGTGACTTCACGATGAATATAACATCGGATTACTTGTAGCGAGAGGAGAAGTAAGGTAAGGCTAAGGAAGCAGTTTTTTAAGACTGTACATATGAAATATGAAATATTTGCATTTCAACAAAAGTGAAGTTTAGACTTTTAGGTTTAATTAAAGTGGTTGAACAAAATATCATATGAAATGTTTAGGAATTGCAGCCATTTTTATACAAAGCCTCCTCATTTCAGTGGCTCAAAAGTAATTGGACTAATTAACTTTACCATAAGTAAATCATTAATTTTTAATACTTTGTAGAAAATCTTTTACAGGCAGTGACGGCCTGAAGTTCAGAAGCCATGGACATCATCAAATACTGGGTTTACTCCTTTGTGATGTTTTGACACAGGCCTTTACTGCAGAGGACTTCAGTTATTGCTCATTTGTGGGTCTTTCTGCCTTAAGTTTTGCATTTAAGAGGTTGTCCACTACTTTATCATTGATGACCTATCCTTTGCATAGGTCATCAATGTCTGATTGGACAGGGTCTGACATCCGGCACCCCCGCCATTCGTCTGTTCTCAGTGTCGGCAGTAGTGGCCGCCGGCTGGAAATTCTCAATTGCGGAGCTGTTCGGTGTTCTGATAATAGTAGAAGGCAAACTGGGAAAAAGGAAGAGCACACAATAGGGATTTAAATGTTAAAACAACAACTAAACCAACATGGATCTGCTCACCTGGTGGTGTTGCAGCAAAGCAACATGTAACAAACGCATGGATCAGCTGCTGCAAGACATGAGTCCAAAAGACATGGAGAAAAGAACATATCCAGGTGAAGTGTGACTGGATGCGCTGCTGATAATTAAATTCAATGGATATTTTCCTTAGGAACTTTATTTTAACAGGTTTAAGCCTGTTAAAATAAAGTTCCTAAGGAAAATATCCATTGAATTTAATTATCAGCAGCGCATCCAGTGATACTTCACCCAGATATGGTCTTCTGATAATGGTCGCGGCCGGGTATTGAGCATCTGCCTTACTTTAGATTTGAATAGGAGGTGGATGTGCAGAAAGCGACCATGGCCACTATCAGAAAACGGAGCAGCTCCACAGCTGAGCATTTCCAGCTGGCGGCCACTGCCGCCAATACCGAGAACAGCCGATCAGCAGGAGTGCTGGGTATCAGACCCTGACAGATAAGATATTGATGACCTATTCTAAGGATAAATCATCAATGATAAAGTAGTGAACAACCTTAAAATGCATGCTCAATGGGGTTGAGATCTGATCCATTGCAGAATAATCCACTTCTTTGCCTTAAAAAACTCTTGGGTTGCTTTTGCAGAATGCTTTAGGTCAATGTCCATCTGTACTTTAAAGAGCCATTCAATCAACCTTGCTATATTTGGTTGAATTTGGCTGCTTCTGTCTTCAGTCATATCATCAATAAACACTAGTGACCCAGCACCATTGGAAGCTACACAGGTCCATGCCATCTCACTGCCTCCTCTATGTTTTACAGGAGATGTGTGCTTTGCATCATGGGCCGTTCCAAGCCATCTCCATACTTTTGTCTTCCCATCGTTCTGGTACAGGTTGATTTATCTGTTCAAAGAATGCTTTCCAAGAACTGGGCTGGCTTCTTTAGATGTTTTTTGGCAAAGTCTATTCTGGCCTACTTTTAAGGCTGATTAATGGTTTGCTCCTTGTGGTGAACCCTCTGTATTTGCTCTCATGAAATCTTCTCTTTATGGTAGATGTAGCTACTGAAATACCTATTTCCTGGAGAGTGTTCTTCACTTGGGTGGATGTTTGAAAGGGTTTTTCTTCATCATGGAAAGGATTCTGGGATCATCTGCCACAGTTGTCTTCTGTGGACATTCAGGCCTTTTTGAGTTCTTAGTTCACCATTGTGTTTTTTCAGAATGTACCAATTTGTGGATCTGGCCACTCCCAACATTTCTGCTATCTCTCTGATGGATGTTTTTTTCCAGCCTAATGATGGTCTGTTTCACTTCCATTGAGAGCTCTTTTGACCGTATGTTTTGGGTTCACAGGAATATCTTCCAAATGCAAATGCTACACCTGGAATGAGCTCCAGACCTGCTTAATTGTTGTTGGATTAATGAGGGAAAAACCCATTCAGCCTATTAAAGAGCTTTTCAGATAATTGTCCAATTACCTTTGGTCCCATTATCAAAGAGCTTTAATTTCTAAACCCTTACTCCAATTAGGATGTGAATAATCTCAAATTAAAGTTGAGAGTCTGCAATTAAAACCCACATTCATTATATAACTGAATCTTGAATATGTTTTGGTAAACAGCTAAAATGCAAAACTTTTGTCACTGTCTAAATATTTCTGGACCTAACTGTATGTATATATTTTAAATGGTCCAAAAGGGTGGTGAAAAGAATTTTTTAAATTTTTTTTAATTTTCATATTCTTTAAAACTTTTTTTTAAACTTTTCTGTGCATGTGTTAGTCGCCTTAGGGGACCTGTTATCATCTGAGCACTTGCCTTATGTATAGCAATACATCAGTATTGCTTTACTGTATATAGGAAAAATTATGATGTCCTTGAAAATCCAAGTCACAGGTTGGATTTCAACAGAGCCTCATGGTGGTAGGCATGGGGGTCTTCAACAGATCCTCAGCTGTAGCTGCCATAATATTCCTTTGGTTTCCCGTGATCACGTTGCATAGTGGCTTATGGCTGCCTAGAACAACGTGCCCCCATGCCGAAATGCGGTAAATGCTCCTGTCAGAGATTGACAGCAGTATTTAACAGGCTAGGCTCTACCTATGGCTATTAGAGGCAGATCCTGGCTGTGACACATAACCATTGTCTGTCTGTGAGCCTGCTTCATACACATGCCTCCACTTTCTGCTGTCCATGTATGGTGGACGTTGGGAGGCAGTTAAAATGTAAAAGTGGGCCACAAATTATCCCTTTTAGTCATTTGTGATCAGACACACCATGCTGTGAAGACCACTTACTCAAACTGATGAAAATGATGTCAAATGTAAAATCATCCTGTTTGACTGAGACAAGCGATGTGCCATATATAACATAATGCTCTCTGCTTCCTCCCCATAAATACACATGCCAAAGGCAATGAAGACCAATTGGGACCTGTGTTTGGTAGTACTACTTTCAAGAAGGCTGGTGCTAGAGATTTATTTATTTATTTATTATGCTTTGCTTATATAGCGCTACCATATTCCACATTATTGGCACTGCCCCCCGATGGGGCTCACAATCTAAATTTCCTATCCGTATGTCTTTGGAGTGTGGGAGGAAACTGGAGAACCTGTAGTAAACTGTGATATGAGTCACTATTAAATAATTAGTCCCAGAAGTGGAGAAAGAGACTACAATTATATGCAATGCAATTCTAGGATGTATTAACAGAAGCATACAGTCTAGATCACGTGAGGTCATTATTGCCCTCTACTCCTCTTTGGTCAGACCTCATCTGGAATACTGTGTCCAGTTTTGGGCACCACATTTTAAAAAAGACATCAACAAACTGGAGTAAGTTCAGAGAAGAGCGACCAGAATGGTGTCTGGTCTGCAAACCATGTCCTATGAGGAACGGTTGCAGGATTTGGGAATGTTTAGCTTGCAAAAAAGAAGACTGAGAGGAGACTTAATAGCTGTCTACAAATATCTCAAGGGCTGTCACATTGTAGAATGATCATCTTTATTCTCATTTGCACAAGAAAAGACTAGAAGCAATGGGATGAAACTGAATGGGAGGAGACACAGATTAGATATTAGAAAAAACTTTTTGACAGTTAGGGTGATCAATGAGTGGAACAGGCTGCCACGAGAGGTGGTGAGTTCTCCTTCAATGGAAGTCTTCAAACAGAGGCTGGACAGACATCTGTCTGGGATGATTTAGAGAATCCTGCTTTGAGCAGGGGGTTGGACCAGAAGGCCCAGGAGGTCCCTTCCAACTCTACCATTCTATGATTCTATTTAATTACAGATAGAAATATAATATTACTACTCACCGAATAAGTAAAGGGAAGTCAAAAATGATCCGAGGTCAGGTCCAGGAGATGGCCCGGTACAACAAGGGGTAGTGAGAGACGTAATCCAATACACAAGCCGGGGTCAGAAAAAAACGGAAAGACAAAGCAGTTTACAGGGAACAGGCACAAGAGAAGTCAGGCCGGGTCAGGCACAGAGCACAGAGAGATCAGTCTTACACAGGCAGCAGCAAGTGTACGATTGACACTGGATACAGAAGCTAGCATGCTTAAGTAGAGGACTAATTAAGGGAAGCGAACACAGCTGATTGCAGCCCAGACCCAGCACCACCAAAACAGACTGACAGCCTCCAAACAATAGTAAGAAGAGTGTGGAGATCGTGACACAAACCCACACAAACAAGTGGAGAACATATAAACTCCTTGTAGATGTTGTCCTTGGTGGGATTTGAAACCAGGATTCCAGCGCTGCAAAACAACAGTGCTAACCAGTGAACCACCGTACAATGCTAACCACTGAGCCACTGAACAATGCTAACCACTGAGCCACCGTGGTGGTGTTGCCTCTGCTGCTACTTGTGGCTCTCACATTTTTAGCAATGGTTAAATTGTATTTTTCCTTTTACACAATCCCATTTATTGTAATTAACATTTCTTTAACATACATTTAGTACAACATTATAATTAACTTTTGAATTTTTTTTCAACCTCAATTATTCAACCCTTATTCAAAAAAATTCTAGTTAGGTAGGTAGATAAATACAAAGCGAAATGTGGCTGCAGGCCACAGTATAGGTATAATGTAAGTGGTTGGGAAATTGGACAAGTAAAACAGGTGTGCAAAACATCCATGCACAATTAAATGTCTACATTTTTTATGTATGTCACTCTCCACAAGGAGAAACCTTACCCCCTAGACCTACATTTTTTATTAATTTTATTTCTACTTCAACAGTCTTCCCAAAAATTATGTAATAGTAAACAATAGTGAAGTACATGACTAAAAAGTCAACACCTGCAAAAGGGGACTGAATTGATGTAATTTGTAAGTGTGCAAAACTTGACTACTAAAGAAGAGTGCAAATATAACACAAATGTGTGTGAAAAGTACACTTTGTGAGATAGTTTTGCTGCTGCTAAATGTCTTAAGCTTGGTGAATTTTCTTTTCAATTTTTTTAAAATTATTTTTTCCCCATTCAAAAAAGGATTTCATGAGTAATGATAAAACACAGTATTGTCACTCACGACAGGCAAGCACTCTGTCTCTAACTGACACTGATTTCATTTTTTTTCTTCAGTGCTGACTTACTGCTGCTTTGTAGTGCATTAAAAACAAAGAAAATAAATGTGTAATTGTAATTCAAATGCAGTTGGACAAATGCCAGCTACACCATATCACTGATCAACCACACTGAGTCTGGCGCTGCTGCTGGCACCTCTGCTGTTTCTCATATCAACTGAATCTCTGTATTATTCACAGATTACTACACTCATCTTTTTAATATCTAAAATGTACAACATATTATTGTCTGGAGTATTTCTGTAATGTTTTATATCTTTATCTTTTTCTACTGCTGAGTTGTGAGATCCCACATCCTCGGTACCATATATTCACCCTAAAACGGCTGCTTATTCCCTACCTCTGCTTTTATACAGGCTGTGTTAGTCCCTTCAGCTTAGCTGCACCATGCTATGTCACAGTTACAAGACATTTTGGGGAAGTCATGTGAGCCTTCTTTGGGTGATACAATCTTCTGCAATTTATGAAAGGGTTTTAGACAATTTTTTGGTGGTTCGCACAAATCAAATCCCAAATTGTTCTAGTTCGTCAGGACCTGTGAGTTCCATAAAAATCGACAATAATTCAATTTGCATTCAATTTGGTTTCATCATATCAAATAACCATGCTGTTAGAACCTCACTATAAAAGCTAAATGGGAACATATTTTCTTTTTTTCAAACGTAATGTGAAATTGACGCATTTGTTTACATATAGCCATATATTTTTATGTCACGTTGACATTTCTAAGACTATCTTTGCATTAAAGAGCTTGAATTGGGTTGGATATAAACCATGGGGACTTCAGTTTCACAAACATCTCTCTAGGGCAATTGGTGGCTTTGGAACTCTTTTGATTTGTTATGAATCAATTCTATCTTAATTGAATTTTTGAATATGAAGAGATACTGCTTGACATTGAAGGAGTCGGCACCTGTGGCCACTTTTCGGGGATCCTCCTCTTTTTCAAGCATGTTATTCTGATACTTTTCCTTCCTAAAGGATACACCACGTGACAACCTCCACAAATCCTTGTTTTGATGGAATATACAGTGGACCCCACTCTGCACCCCATCTTGACTGAAAAAAAACAGAAATGTAGAAATTTTTGCAAATTTATTAAAAAAGAAAAACTGAAATATCACTTGGTCATAAGTATTCAGACCATTTGCTCAGTATTGAGTAGAAGCACCCTTTTGAGATAGTAAACCCATGAGTCTTCTTGGAAATGATGCAACAAGTTTTTCACACCTGGATTTGGGGATCCTCTGCCATTCTTCCTTGCAGATCCTCTCCAGTTCCATCAGGTTGGATGGTGAACGTTGGTGGACAGCCATTTTCAGGTCTCTCCAGAGATACTCAATTGGGTTTAGGTCAGGGCTCTGGCTGGGCCAGTCAAGAATGGTCACAGAGTTGTTCTGAAGCCACTCCTTTGTTATTTTAGCTGTGTGCTTAGGGTCATTGTGTTGTTAGAAGGTAAACCTTCAGCCAAGTCTGAGGTCCAGAGCAATCTTGAAGAGGTTTTCATCCAGGATATCTCTGTACTTGGCCGCATTCATGTTTCCTCCAATTGCAACCAGTCGTCCTGTCCCTGCAGCTGAAAAACACCCCATAGCATAATGCTATGCCAATGCTAACCATGTTTCACTGTTGGGATTGTATTGGGCAGGTGATGAGCAGTGCCTGGTTTTCTCCACACATACTGCTTAGAATTATCACCAAAAAGTTTTATCTTCATCTCATCAAACCAGAGAATCTTATTTCTCATAGTCTGTGAGTCCTTCATGTGTTTTTAGCAAACTCTATGCGGGCTTTCATATGTAAACACACAACCTAGTTGCATATTAGACCAAGGGGTGAGTGAAAAACACCGGTAGTGGTCCACATAAAAAGCGAAAAAAACAATTACCTGCTCCAAACAAACATGCCGACCAAGAGAAACAAAGGAGCGTATAGGTTAATGAAAGTATAAAGTTTTATTATTGATAACTATATATATCAGTGTACATAAAATTGAGTCATGTAGGACATACAGCGTGGGTGGCAGCAAAGTTACATAGAATATATTAACAATCACATCATTTGGGACCTGGCCGTCCATCCAAACTGAGCAATCATGGGAGAAAAGCCTTGGTGAGAGAGGTAAAGAAGAACCCCAAGATCACTGTGGCTGAGCTCCACAGATGCAGTAGGGAGATGGGAGATAGTTCCACAAAGTGATCTATCACTGCAGCCTTCCACCAGTCGGGCCTTTATGGCAGAGTGACCCAATGGAAGCCTCTCCTCAGTGCAAGACATATGACAGTGCTGGGGGTACTTTTCTCAGTAAACTTGGGTAAGATCTCTTTAGTGTTATAATTGTTGCAACTTGTCACAACACTTTGCGATCCCAGGCTCCATCCAATCCAGTATTGGGTGCTCATTTTTAGCTTCACCGTAGGCACTTTGTGAGGGTGTTGGTTCATGCGGAGGGAATGTGTCCACTTGGCCACTGTGTGCTTATACGCTCATGTGCACACACTGGTCTTCAGGCCTGTAGCCCCTCTATGTGCTTACTTTGCATTTCCCTGTGCTTTTTGACTAGGATATGGGTTGTTTTGGATAATCCTTTACTGGGCATGTGCAATATGCTTTGCCGCTTTGTGAGATGCTCTCTAGTTGTCTGCACAAAGCACAGATTGGTAGATGTTGTCACGTGGTGTATCTTTTAAAAAGGAAGGAAAAGGATCAGAATGACAAGCTTGAAAAAGAGGAGAATCCCCGAAATGTCACCACAGGTGCCGACTTCTTTAGTGTCAAGCAGTGTCTCTGCTCTTCATTATGTCGGCTTGGCTCGCCGAGGAGGATCGTCTACAGCAGACTTGTGTGTCTCATCACTATGGTGAATATGGTGGATGTGTAATCATGTTTATACTTACCCCACATAAAATTTTGTGATACATGATAAATAATTATTGATTTAAAGGAAAACATCTGCATAACCGCATTATTTGAATTACAAGAGTATTACTGTCCTGGGAACATCTGCACTGCGATGATTTTTGACGGCTGTAGAGTGATCATTTTTAATTTCTAGAGGTTTGCCTCTTGTCTCACTGGGACATCGATTGGAGTTGACTTGAACAGAAGCAGTTAAAAGCAGGTGTCAGATGTATCATACAGCCTGCACTAGCCCTGTATAGAGCGGGCTCAGCACTTGAGCCTCCTTTATACACAGGCACCCTACATTCAAACTTTACATATATGGCGAATGTCAAAAACAGGTCAAAATTATTCAAAATACCGAAAAATATTTTTATATTATCTAATAAAGAAATATATTATTATGTAATCCTAACCCATTTAACAAGAAAAACAGCCAGTCTTCATTCTTCACGAGATGGAGCTGTTTGCATACAGGTTAACAAGTGAGTTAGTAAGAGTTATGTAAACCTGTATGCAGTAAGCTGCACTTGTAAATGCTGGCAGTCACATTGTCATACTGCTTTAAAACTTTTTGCTATTTTGCTTTATCTGACATTATGCAGTTACCTTTCTTACTTAATTCTATATTACCACTATTAGTGTAATTTTGTATATATGTAATTATGTATATATGTATATATGTTTATATTATTTTGTGTGTCATGTTCCTATGCTATATCTTAAAGCCTGTTTTCTTTGATCTCTCTACACTACCCCATGATTAAGATACGGGAGTATCGAAACGTTGGGTATTAATCTATGTATGGGTATTAATGTATGGGTATTCAATCCCTTTATTTCTATTTTGTATGTGGCACTACAAGTTTGAAAGTGGAGAACTGTAATAAATATCACTTCTTGGCATCAACATTATCTCTTCTTTTTATGTGTGCAGTGAATTATACTCTTTCAATTGTTGTGGAACCTTCACAGGTCCATTTTCACCAGCACCCCTGAGCTCTTCTATCTGACCCGTGTGCACACCCATTCCCTACCACTATTAAAACTTAAAGAGGTTGGCCACTACTTTTTTTTATTGCTGGTGATCGATATCTGATCAGTGGAGGTGTGAGACCCGGCATCCTCGCCAATCAGCTGTTCCTTCAAAAATATTGGTATTAACCCTTCATCCACCCAAAACAGCAGGGATAATGTAATTATTCTTCAAACCATCAAATGATAGGTTGCCTCTATAATAGCACTTTGTAACCATTGACAAGCTGCATTACCATTACATGGACATTAAAGGGAGTCTGTCACCTCTAAAGCTTGATTTTAACCACTTATACAGTTCTATATGGGGATTAACCTCTATGAAAATCATACCTGTAGTATTCAGTTCTTTAGATTTCCAGGAAAAAAAAGTTTTATTTCATATGCAAATGAAGACTCCTTGGTGCACTCTTAATGTGGCCAAAGGCTCAGTGTACCATTCCGTTCTCTCAATCACCACACCATGCACCTTTCCATAGTTTGATTGACAGAGCTTGATAAACATAATTTCTTCACTCCGAGTCAAATTCCCAATCCTGCATGTCCTTCCTGACACAGCAGGAGCGGAACCGGCGTACACGCTCAGTGTTAACGTGAGTGCTCTTACATCCCTCCTATCTCCTCTCATTCGCATACACAACAGTAAGCGGGTAATGTGGACAAGAGAGAGGGATGAGAATATGTTCGCACTGACACTGCGTGTGAATGCTCTCTGGGCTCCTGCAGTGTCGGTGTGGATGTGCAAGGTCGAGGATTCAATTCAGGCAGTGGCCGCTCTGGCCAAGTAAGCGCTATCTATTAGTCTAACAGTTGGTGAGTGGTATGCTGATTGAGAGAGCAGAACGGTGCACCTAGCCCTTGCCCACACTAAAAGTGTACTGAGGCGTTCTGATTTGCATATGAAATTTAAAAAAAATCTGTTATTGAGCCATCAAGCTCTGCCCACTACAGATAATTTCTTAAATGCCACTGTCAAATTATCTAAGATGGTATAAATAAAAATGCAAATCACCCTGTAAAAGTGAAACCCTTACACAGCTCTATCAGCTGAAAAATAAAAACATTGCAGGAAAATAAGGATGCAGGCAACTGTTACTTTTTTACTTATTTCCATTTTTTTTTCACCACTGAAAATGAAGCTATCAGAGTTTGGTATTGCTTTAATCACACTCAATATTTCCAGGTCATTTTTACTGCACTTTCATCTCTTTTGGAATTTTTTCCCAAGTGGGTAAAATGAATGCTGTAATCCTAAAGTGCAACTTTTGTCACAAAAAACAAGTCCTCAAATGACAATGTGGGAGGAAAAAACAGTCAGTTACAAAATAATGAAAAATATAGAGGCCATGATTAAAGACAAGTGAATTGATCCATAGAGGGTCAAGTTCGAGAAGCCTTTCTTGAAATTCGCGGTTTTACATGAATTCAAATATTTTGACATGCGATCAGCAGTTCACAATAACAAACTTCCCCATCAACATCTGCCATACTGTGGAAACATCATGGAGTGGGCTAATACCATTTTGCATGTACATGTGTGCGTCCACAAACGCAGCTACGACATGTTACGGATTATCATACCTTGTACAGTGGTGGTCAGTACTTTGACCATCACACATCAGCGTCTTGCTTTTTAATTCAGCAAATTCGAATTTCAAAAGATCGACTCATCTCTAAGGGTACCGTCACACTCAGCGACGCAACAGCGATCCCGACAACGAAACAACCTGGCAGGGATCGTTGCTGCATCGCTATGTGGTCGCTGGTGAGATGCCAAACAGTCAGATCTTCCCAACGACGCAGCAACGATACGGCGACCCTAGCGACCTGTGTAACGATGTGTCGCCTATGTGTCTCGGTTCTGAGAGGTTGTTGGTAAGGTGTCAAACACACCGATGCATGCTACCGAGCGGGACCTCAACGATCAAGAAAAGGTCCAGGCCATTCCGACATGACCAGCGATCTCACAGCAGGGGCCTGGTCGCTGCTATGTCTCACACTAAGCGAGATCGCTGCTGAGATCGTTGTTGCATCACAAAACTTGTGACTCAGCAGCGATCTCGCTAGTGATCTCGCTTAGTGTGACGGGGGCTTAACACTAATTTGTCAACTAATTTTTGCTATAATTCTGGCATAAAACTAAAATACAGCTACATTTTTGTGCACTACTACATTTTGTGGGGGTTTTACTCAACCTCTGTCGAACTACAACAACTTTTTGAAAAGTGGTTGAAGTTTAGAGGGGAATTTCTTGGTTGTGCTCATGCCCATCACAATTTTAAACACGTTGGTAAAGCTGGCCAGGAAAATTAGCAACAGTCACTGAATTTTTCTACAATTAAGAGATGTGCCAAAAAAGGCCAAATTTCCAATCACTTTTATGTTAGATTTCGGGCCAACACATTTTTAAGAATTGGCGCCTATATCTGCTTTTATATGTTTTTTTCTCTCTTTTTCAAACATCCCCTACCTTGCATCACTGACGGACACAGGCAGAAGAGGGCAAGAATACTATATGGGAACTTTTCTGAACAAACTGCTCATCATAATGCACAATTCCACTTGGTTTGGAGATCGAAATGGGACCCTCATGGACCCCTGTGCAGCTGCACAGTTTGCACCAATGGTATGTCCACCCTTGCTTTGCATACTGTAAACTATATAATGTGAAATGGAGGAGTGCAGTTTGATAATGCTAATCCAAATGATGTACTTAAAAATGACAGATCACTGAGAAGCTTCTCAAGAACACTGTCAGGACTAGAGTTTTATGTTACAAAGACGTTCAATTCTCTCATACAAGCCTATGGCAGTGCGCTGTCCATGGTTCTGTATCCTAAAGCAGAAATATAGTACATATGAAATCTTTTGGTTCCTGTAAGACCTTGCTAGAACCTTTCATAAAATAACTAGGAAGAAATTGAGAACCACACACTTTATAACAATGCATTTCCCCTACACTCTATGTCGCAATCTCTGTGAATCATGGCAGCATGACTCATATTTTTCCCAGGATATTTAATTGCAATGATTTTAAACACAAAATATCTCTCTCTATACAGTACAGAAAGAAAAAGCTTGCAATGTTACCCTCTTTTGGATTTGAACAGAATGCCTTTATTCAGAGTAGTAATAAATCTTTGAAGTTTTGCCCTCTCTTCAGCCTTGTACATAGAAAACAGAATATTTTAAAACAATCTGTTTTGTTTTGCAATCAAACACTTCTGTAAAGAATAGTAAAGACCACCCTGCAACTATTATATCCTGTTTACACCAAGCCTGCAGTGTTAACTCTATAAAGAAAATACGAGTCTGTAACTTTATCCTCTGTACACACAATTTTATAAATAGTAAAGACAAGACTGCAATGCTATCCCCTGTACACTGAACCTGAAATGTTACCACTGTACACCTCTATACAGAATAGTGATGACAGCTGTGCTTCCCTGTACATGAGCGTTGTTACCCTGTACACCTGCTGTACACGTACTGAGGCTGCTGTGTTACCCCTTACACTGAGGCTGCTGTGTTACCCCTGTACACTGAGGTGCTGTGTACCCCGTACACTGAGGCTGCTGTGTTACCCACCAGTACCACCTGAGGCTGCTGTGTTACCCCCCTGTACACTGAGGCTGCTGTGTTACCCCTGTACATGAGGCTGCTGTGTTACCCCTGTACACTGAGGCTGCTGTGTTACCCCCTGTACACTGAGGCTGCTGTGTTACCCCTTGTACACTGAGGCTGCTGTGTTACCCCCTGTACACTGAGGCTGCTGTGTTACCCCCTGTACACTGAGGCTGCTGTGTTACCCCCTGTACACTGGAGGCTGCTGTGTTACCCCCTGTACACTGAGGCTGCTGCGTTAACTGTTTTTATGTTTTGCAGACAGACACCCTTCATACAGAATTAATACTTATACAGCTTGCCATGTCTCACCAGGGTGAAGGGGGTGTTGAGGAGGGTAATCATTATATCAGCTACTGCCAGGTTAACGATGAACAAGCTGGTGGCCGATTGCATTCTTTTGTTCTTGATGACGACATGGCAAACCAGAATATTCCCAAATAGAGAGATGATGAAGATGACGGAGTAGGCGACTATCAGCAGGGCTTTCACTGTGGAGCTCTGAGACTCCGCTTCATACTTGGTGTTGTTCTCAAAGTCTCCTATGTCATCAATATTTAGTCCTCCATTAAAAAGTGAAGAGATGTTAGGAAACCCATAAAATGCAGAAAAAAGGTCTGAAGAGTTCACCAAGTCAGTTCTTCTGAATGGCTTAGAGGCATATGGTAAAGAGAACCACATGTGTCTGGTCATGGTGGCACACTGAGAAGATCACTTAGGGTGTGTGATATTCCATGAGGGACTAGCAGGAGGACAAGTTGCCATGTATGTAGGTTGGGTAGATGTCTCCTGGATGTCTTGGCTCATTCTCCCTTCTGTGCAGAGATAGGATGCAATGCTGACCCCTTCTAGATATAAGTTCCTTGTAAATGCTCCTGGTCACAACTGCATGAAGAGAACTAGAGTAAAGTCCTTCACTTGTTCTTCCAAGAAATCACAACTTCTTCAGCAAAGTAAGACCTGCAGAAGGAAGAAATGCTGGCTGGCAGGATCAGTCAGTGCTCTCCCTGGCTCCACAGCACACTCTCTAGTCCACAGTGAAGCTCTGTTATAGAGCACATCCACAGTGACGTGCGCCCCTAGCGACCAACAGAGGCATGTGCCAGCAGTCTATGCTGGGCTATGAGCCTTGTTATCAGCAGCAGTGTGCTCTGCCTCCTTTGGAGCATTCCTGGGAAAACACTTATTTCAAGCATCAATTTTATTACCTCATTAGTTGTAAGCAAGTTCAAGGAAGATTGTTATGCTTGCTGGATGCTGTGTTATTAATGTCTGCTACATGTATGAGGGGATTTGTGTGCTGATTGTGATATCTGAAATACTGACCAGTAATTATTATTATTCTCACTGTTATCTGAGAGGATGAATCATTGCTTCCACTGCTGTCATCATTAGCGAAAGCTAAAACTGTTACAAAGGTAATAATATTTATAAAACGTTAAGAACCTATTTGTTTCATTTTTTTTCCTCCATATAATTAATGCCATACCAGATACATGAAAGTTTATTCCCTTCCTATTTTAATTCCTAAGGGTCTTATTAAACAGGTAAATTGCCTGTAATGTGCGCTGATTGAAGAAACGGCAGGTAACAATAGTACGATCGTTCATCCCCACCATTTGCAATAATGTTGGTAGCACATCCCTTATGTATACCCATATTAAAGGTGCGATGAGCAGTGAACCTACACTGAAACTTTTGACACAGATCATAAAAAGATGAAAAAATATTAAAAGTTGGAATATTGGATTATACAATGTATTTTTTGTGCAATTACTGTGAATATATCTGTCACAATGGACACAGCTCACCCCCCTCGCACATATTTTCAGGGACATACATTATGTTCTGCCTGACTCATTCTCATGGTTGGATTCCTGTTCAGATGATTACAGGCAATGAATGTAATCAACACTTTGAGAGTTATTCCAGGTCCTTCCATAAAATGCATTTATAGAGAGAGATGGGTACAAGAAAAAGCTTTCAAATATTGCACTAAAATGCAAATTGCCCCTTCAGAAAGAAAGAGGTCTTGTACTCTATAGCGCCACCTGTTGTAAGTAGCGATTCTACAAGTCACAATTGACCCTTTAACGAGTCTTGTAAGTATGAGAACTGATTTGGCTATGTGAGAGGCTCTGGACTGGGGTCTAAGGGGTAAGGTTTCTCCTTGTGGAGAGTGACATGTCACATTTGGCTTGTCAAGGTAAGGAGGCTTATTTGCCGTGCAATGCTCCTCTGGGAAATGTAATATGCAAATTGCCTCTTCAGAAAGAAAGAGGACTTGAACTCTATAGAGCCACCTGTTGGAAGTAGCGATCCTACCCCTTAGACCTCAGTCCAGAGCCTCTCACCTAGCCAAATCAGTTCTCATACTTTGCACTGACAAGGGCTAATAGCCCGAAACACTGTGTCTGCAAATTGAGATTCTGATTTGGCTTTTATCCTAAGTCATATTACAAGACTCGTTAAAGGGTCAATTGTGACTTGTAGGATCGCTACTTCCAACAGGTGGCGCTATAGAGTTCAAGTCCTCTTTCTTTCTGAAGAGGCAATTTGCATATTAACCCCTTCACCCCCAAGGGTGGTTTGCAAGTTAATGACCGCGCCAATTTTTACAATTCTGACCACTGTCTCTTTATGAGGTTATAACTATGGAACACTTCAACGGATCTTCGCGATTCTGAGATTGTTTTCTTGTGACATATTGTACTTCACGTTAGTGGTAACATTTCTTCGATATAACTTGCGTTTATTTTTGAAAAAAAATGCAAATGTGAAAATTTTCAAAATTTTGCAATTTTCAAACTTTGAATTTTTATTCCCTTAAAACAGAGAAATATGTTGCACAAACTAGTTAAGAAATAACATTTCCCACATGTCTACTTTACATCAGCACAATTTTGGAACCAAAATTTTTTTTGTTAGGAAATTACAAGGGTTAAAAGTTGACCAGCGATTTCTCATTTTTACAACAAAATTTACAAAGCCATTTTTTTAGGACCACCTCACATTTGAAGTCTCTTTGAGGGGTCTATATGGCAGAAAATACCCAAAAGTGACACCATTCTAAAAACTGCACCCCTCAAGGTACTCAAAACCACATTCAAGAAGTTTATTAACCCTTCAGGTGCTTCACAGAAGCTGAAGCAACGTGGAAGGAAAAAATGAATATTTAACTTTTTAGTCACAAAAATGATCTTTTACAAACTTTTTTTTATTTTCACAAGGGTAAAAGGAGAAAATGGACAGAAAAAGTTGTTGTGCAATTTCTCCTGAGTACGCAAATACCCCATATGTGGGGGAAAACCACTGTTTGGGCGCACGGCAGGGCTCGTAAGGGAAGGAGCGCCGTTTGACTTTTTCAAACCAAAATTAGCTGGAATTGAGATTGGACACCATGTCGCGTTTGGAGAGCCCTGATCACCTAAACAGTGGAAACCCCCTCAAGTGACACCATTTTGGAAACTAGACCCCCTATGGAACTTAGCTAGATCTGTTGTGAGCACTTTGAACCCCCAAGTGTTTCACAAAAGTTTATAATGCCTGGGTGTGAAAAAAAATTCTTTTTTTCCACAAAAATGATTTTTTAGTCCCAAATTTTTGATTTTTCCTAAGGAAATTGGACCCCAAAAGTTGATGTCCAATTTTTCCTGAGTACGCTGATACCCCATATGTGTGGGGGAACCACTGTTTGGACGCACGGCAGAGCTCTGAATGGAAAGAGCACCATTTGACTTTTTCCAACCAAAATTGGCTGGAATTGAGATTGGACGCCATGTTGCATTTGGAGAGCCCTTGATGTGCCTAAACAGTGGAAACCCCCAACAAGTGACCCCATTTTGGAAACTAGACCCCTAAGGAACTTATCTAGATCTGTGGTGAGCAATTTGAACCCCCAAGTGCTTCACACAAGTTTATAACGTAGAGCCGTAAAATTAAAAAATCATATTTTTTTCCACAAAAATGATCTTTTCACCCCAACTTTTTTTTCCCAAGGGTAACAAGACTCCAAAAGTTATTGTGCAATTTGTCCTGAGTATGCTTATACCCCATATGTGGGGGTAAACCACTATTTGGATGCATGGCAGAGCTTGGAAGGAAAGGAGCGCCGTTTGACTTTTTCAACGCAGAATTGGTTGGACGCCATGTCGTGTTTGGAGAGCCCCTGATGTGCCTAAACAGTGGAAACCCCCGACAAATGACACCATTTTGGAAACTAGACCCCTCAAGGAACTTATCTAGATGTGTGGTGGGAACTTTGAACCCCAGGTGTTTCACCAAAGTTTGTAACGCCCGAGCATGAAAATACAAAAAATCATATTTTTTCCACAAACATGATCTTTTAGTCCCCAACTTTTTATTTTCCCAAGGGTAACAGGAAAAACTGGACCCCAAAAGTTGTTGTCCAATTTGTCCTGAGTACGCTGGTACCCAATATGTGGGAGGAAACTACTGTATGGGCACACGTCGGGGCTCGGAAGGGAAGTAGTGACGTTTTGGATTGCAGACTTTGATGGAATGGTCTGCGGGCGTCATGTCGCATTTGGAGAGCCCCTGATGTGCCTAAACGGTGGAAACCTCCCACAAGTGACCCCATTTTGGAAAATAGACCCACAAGGAACTTATCTAGATGTGTGGTGAGCGCTATGAAGCCCCAAGTGCTTCACAGAAGTTTATAACATACAGCCGTAAAAACAAAAAAATCATTTTTTTTTAACAAAAATGATATTTTCGCCCCCAATTTTTTATTTTCCCAAGGGTAACAGGACAAATTGCACAATAACTCTTGGGGTTCAATTTCTTCTGAGTACGCTGATACCCCATATGTTGGGGTAAACTACTGTCTGGGCGCATGGCAGAGTCAGAAGTGAAGGACCACCATATGACTTTTTCAACGCAGAATTGGCTGGAATTGAGATCTGATGCCATGTCACATTTGGAGAGCCCCTGATGTGCCTAAACAGTGGAAACCCCCAATTCTAACTCAACCCTAACCCCAACACACCCCTAACACTAGTCCCAACCCTAATTATAACCCTAACCACAAACCTTACTGTTGTGAATAGGCTGGATGCGGCTTCTGAGCTGGGGCTCCCTCCGGTGGTTGCTGAGGGTAATGAACTGATTACTGAATGGCATTCAGCTGGTGCTGAATGGTAGGATATAAGTGGCCTAAGTTCCCAGCAGCCTTGCCGGTTATCAATTGTTCCTGCTGGTCTTGCTTGAAGCACTGCTAGGTTCCTGCTCTCCTTCAGATAAGTGTTTGCTGTTTTTTTTTTCCCTGTTTGATTTTCATTGCTGGTTTGCTACTTGCAGTGGACTGCAGCCTGTCTCCTTTTGGGGATCTGGCGCTGCAATTGTGCTCCGTTTTTGTCTGCACTTTTGCTTTGCTCCTTTGTTACTTTTTATTTGCTGAATAGCGTTTGTTACACCAGAGATCTGATTTAGGTGGATGAGATCGTGTGATCTCAGGTTTTTTGGCAATCAGAAGTGTTGGTATTTTTTAGGGTTTTTGTTGGATTGCAGTCAGAATTCTTTCCTGTACTTTTCTGTCTAGACAGATTGGGCCCCAGCATTTGCTCATTCTATTTTCTGTCTGTGTCCATGCTTTCTTCTTGTCTAACTGCCATTACATGCTTGGGGGCTTCCTATTTTCTTTGGGGATCTGCTCCGTGGCAGATAGCTTTCATCTTTCTGCCTTTAGGTGTAGTTATCTCTCAGGCTGTGACGAGGCATCTAGGATCAACATAGGAACGCTCCACGGCTACCTCTAGTTGTGTGGTTAGTTCAGGGTACTGCAATCCAATACGTTCCAGCCTCTCTGGTGTATTACCGTTTTTGCTATTTCTCCTCAGTTACCGAAACATAACACCTAACCCTAACACACCCCTAACTGTAATCCCAACCCTAACCCTAATCCTAACTTTAGCCTCAACTCTAACCCTAACTTTAGCCCCAACCCTAACCCTAATTGAAAAATGGAAATAAATACATTTTTTTAATTTTATTATTTTTCCCTAACTAAGGGGGTGATGAAGGGGCTTTGGATTTACTATTTATAGCGGGTTTTTATGATTGGTAGCTGTCACGCTAAAAGACGCTTTTTATTGCAAAAAATATTTTTTGCATCACCACATTTAGAGAGCTATAATTTTTGCATATTTTGGCCCACAGAGTCATGTGAGGTCTTATTTTTTGTGGTAAGAGTTGCTGTTTTTATTGATACCATTTTTGAGCACGTGACTTTTTTGATCGCTTTTTATTTTGATTTTTGGGAGGTTAGAATGAACAAAAATCAGCAATTCATGAATTTCTTTTGGGGCGGCATTTATACCGTTCCGCGTGTGGTAAAATTGATAAAGCAGTTTTATTCTTCGGGTCAGTACGATTACAGCGATACCTCATTTATATCATTTTTTTTTGTTTTGGCGCTTTTATACAATAAAAACAAATTTATATAAAAAATAATTATTTTTGCATCGCTTTATTCTGCGAGCTATAAATTTTTTATTTTTTCACGGATGATGCTGTATTGTGGCTCATTTTTTGCGGGACAAGATGACGTTTTCAGCGGTACCATGTTTATTTATATCGGTCTTTTTGATCGCGTGTTATTCCACTTTTTGTTCGGCGGTATGATGATAAAGCATTGATTTTTTTTTTTTATTAAGTGGTTCACTAAAGGGGTTAACTAGTGGGACAGTTTTATAGGGGGGTCGTTGCGGACGCGGCGATACCAAATATGTGTACTTTTATTGTTTTGTTTTTTTATTTACCGGAAGAAATTAATTTATCGGGGAATTTATTTATTTTTTTTGGAATTTTTTTTTTTTTACTCTTGTTATTTTTATTTTTTTAACTTTTTTACTTTGTCCCAGGGTGGGACATCACAGTATGAGGTCAGATCGCTGGTCTCACAGTGTGCACAGCACTCTGTGAGACCAGCGATCTCACAGGCAGTGCTTCAGACTTTCTCAGCACCTGCTCTCAGCAGGCACTGAGGAAGCCGCCTCCCTGCAGGACCCGGCGGCCTTCTTGGATCCGGGGTCCTGCAGGGGAAGAGGCCTTCAGACAAGCGGTCACATCGCGCTGTTCTGAGGGTCTCAGGGGAGCATGCAGGGAGCCCCCTCCCTGCGCGATGCTCCCCTGTGCCCCTGGTACACCGCGATCATGTTTGATCACGGTGTGCCAGGGGTTAATGTGCCGGGAGCGGTCCGTGACCGCTCCTGGCTAGTGTTGAGCATTCCGATACCGCAAGTATCGGGTATCGGCCGATATTCGCTGTATCGGAATTCCGATACTTAGTTCCGATATTTTTCCTATATCGTATACCGGAATCGGAAGTTCCCATAATTCTTTGAGAGGCAATGTGATTTTAGTCAGCCAATGAGGAATCTTATGAAGTGTGGGCACATCCTGTAATGCTGCGGTCATCTTAACTAATGGCATGGCTGTGATTGGCTGCTGAAATGATGTCAGAATGCACTATAAAAGGCACCGCCTCCATTTTAGCGTCACTGTGCTGTGAACTCAGTTAGGGACAGAACGCTGCTGTGCTGACTCTGAGGGACAGTTAGACATTGCGATTTTGTGTACTCTACTGTGCTTTAGGCAGGCTAGTTTACCAACCACTGTGTAAAGCTTCCTTTTGCCAGTGTTGTTTTAACAGCTCTGTGCAAGGTGTGTGTGAGAGTGCAGGTGACGCTGCAGTTTGCTCTGCATCCACCGCTGTTTGTAGGCATCTGCACGTGTCACTCACTGACTCTGTTTTTTATTTGATTTTGTGGAATTGGTGCAGCTCCATTATATTTTAAAAAAATCTAATCTATTAGTGTGACGCGCTTCCATCCGTATACAATACATTGGTTGCAAACACTATAGAAGTAGACAAAGGAGTAGCCTTTCACAGATTGTGGACAGTTGTGTTTCAGTGTTCACTGTAGTCTGTGAGCTTTTCATTTTTTGAGTGCAGATTACGCTCCAGTTAGTTCTTCAACCACTGCTGGTTGTAGTCTGCTGAGCGTGTGTCACTGCCTCATCCTTCACAGTTTTCTCTAATTGGTGCTGCTCCATTATATTTGAAAAAAATCTAATCTATTAGTGTGACGCGCTTCCATCCGTATACAATACATTGGTTGCAAACACTATAGAAGTACACAAAGGGGCCTTTCACAGCTACTGAACAGTTGTGTTTCAGTGTTCACTGTAGTCTGTGAGCTTTTCATTTTTTGAGTGCAGATTACGCTCCAGTTAGTTCTTCAACCACTGCTGGTTGTAGTCTGCTGAGCGTGTGTCACTGCCTCATCCTTCACATTTTTCTCTAATTGGTGCTGCTCCATTATATTTGAAAAAAATCTAATCTATTAGTGTGACGCGCTTCCATCCGTATACAATACATTGGTTGCAAACACTATAGAAGTAACACAAAGGGGCCTTTCACAGCTACTGAACAGTTGTGTTTCAGTGTTCACTGTAGTCTGTGAGCTTTTCATTTTTTGAGTGCAGATTACGCTCCAGTTAGTTCTTCAACCACTGCTGGTTGTAGTCTGCTGAGCGTGTGTCACTGCCTCATCCTTCACATTTTTCTCTAATTGGTGCTGCTCCATTATATTTGAAAAAAATCTAATCTATTAGTGTGACGCGCTTCCATCCGTATACAATACATTGGTTGCAAAACACTATAGAAGTACACAAAGGGGCCTTTCACAGCTACTGAACAGTTGTGTTTCAGTGTTCACTGTAGTCTGTGAGCTTTTCATTTTTTGAGTGCAGATTACGCTCCAGTTAGTTCTTCAACCACTGCTGGTTGTAGTCTGCTGAGCGTGTGTCACTGCCTCATCCTTCACATTTTTCTCTAATTGGTGCTGCTCCATTATATTTGAAAAAAATCTAATCTATTAGTGTGACGCGCTTCCATCCGTATACAATACATTGGTTGCAAACACTATAGAAGTACACAAAGGGGCCTTTCACAGCTACTGAACAGTTGTGTTTCAGTGTTCACTGTAGTCTGTGAGCTTTTCATTTTTTGAGTGCAGATTACGCTCCAGTTAGTTCTTCAACCACTGCTGGTTGTAGTCTGCTGAGCGTGTGTCACTGCCTCATCCTTCACATTTTTCTCTAATTGGTGCTGCTCCATTATATTTGAAAAAAATCTAATCTATTAGTGTGACGCGCTTCCATCCGTATACAATACATTGGTTGCAAACACTATAGAAGTACACAAAGGGGCCTTTCACAGCTACTGAACAGTTGTGTTTCAGTGTTCACTGTAGTCTGTGAGCTTTTCATTTTTTGAGTGCAGATTACGCTCCAGTTAGTTCTTCAACCACTGCTGGTTGTAGTCTGCTGAGCGTGTGTCATTGCCTCATCCTTCACATTTTTCTCTAATTGGTGCAGCTCCATTATATTTGAAAAAAATCTAATCTATTAGTGTGACGCGCTTCCATCCGTATACAATACATTGGTTGCAAACACTATAGAAGTAGACAAAGGGGCCTTTCACAGCTACTGAACAGTTGTGTTTCAGTGTTCACTGTAGTCTGTGAGCTTTTCATTTTTTGAGTGCAGATTACGCTCCAGTTAGTTCTTCAACCACTGCTGGTTGTAGTCTGCTGAGCGTGTGTCCTGCCTCATCCTTCACATTTTTCTCTAATTGGTGCAGCTCCATTATATTTGAAAAAAATCTAATCTATTAGTGTGACGCGCTTCCATCCGTATACAATACATTGGTTGCAAACACTATAGAAGTAGACAAAGGGGCCTTTCACAGCTACTGAACAGTTGTGTTTCAGTGTTCACTGTAGTCTGTGAGCTTTTCATTTTTTGAGTGCAGATTACGCTCCAGTTAGTTCTTCAACCACTGCTGGTTGTAGTCTGCTGAGCGTGTGTCACTGCCTCATCCTTCACATTTTTCTCTAATTGGTGCTGCTCCATTATATTTGAAAAAAATCTAATCTATTAGTGTGACGCGCTTCCATCCGTATACAATACATTGGTTGCAAACACTATAGAAGTACACAAAGGGGCCTTTCACAGATACTGAACAGTTGTCTGCAGTGTTCACTGCAGTCTCTGAGGAATAACCACACTTAGGCCTTATAACTTTTCTGACTTTCTTTATCAATCTACCAAGATGAAGAAGGCAGGGAGTAAGGCACGTGGTCGTGGCCGTGGAGTTTCAGCAGGGAGAGGACGTGGGATTCTGTGGCTGCTGCCGCACCCAGTGACACAGCATCCACCAGTTTTCCCCGTGAGCGTTCTTTTATGCGCACTTTTGTAGGAGCTCAGCGTACCCCCCTGCTGCGGGAAGAACAAATTGAAGCCGTTGTTGGTTGGATGGCAGCCAATGCATCGACTTCAATTGCTTCCACCTCCTCTCAGGACCACAGCACTGTTGAACAACCATCTGTCTCTTCACCGCCTGCCAAATTGCCCAGGCAGTCAGAGAGTTCTGAACTGGAGCCAGCTGAGTCTCTGCTTCTGTTCTCAGAATCTGTTGGCTTGCAAACAGGGGCCCAGCCAAGCAGCATTCTGGAATGTGAAGAAGAGGCAGTATACAGTGATGCGCAACAGCTGTGTCTCTCTGAATGTGAAGAGGCGGGTGAGCCAGTGCCGATGGTCAGCACACCGCAGAACGCATCTGATGATGATGAGACTCAGGTGCCATTTTCTGTTGAGCAAGGTGCTGGCCAGACCACCCAACAGCAGCAGGTGTTGGAAGAGGGTAGTGGAGATGATGAGGTCCAAGACCCAACATGGCGTGAGGAACAGAAGGTGTGGTAGCAGCTATGAGGAAGAGATTGCCCCAACGGTCCAAACAGTAGGGAGAGGTAGGCTGCAGACTCGGTTGCCTGTAGCCTCCAGTTTGGCACCCGTTCGTAGCAGTTCTCTTCCAACAGCCAAACCGGGCGCTCCCAGGACTTGCACTGCGTGGTCCTTTTTTGACACACTTGCAGATGATATTTGCTATGTCAAATGCAAGCTGTGTAATCAAAAAGTTAAAAGAGGTAAAAATATCAGTAACCTCAATACCAAAAATATGTGGAAAACATGTACGGACAAAGCACGTGGTTGAGTTACAAAGACACACTGGAGATGTAGGCCAACCTACAGCAGCACCTACATCTTCAGCTCGTGTTGGAGCCTCTTCCTCCAGCTCACACACAGCTGGTTCGGCTTCCTCACAGGATCGCCATGGAAGAACCTCTGTCACTGTTGTCCAGAGACCCAGTGTTATTCCACCCACAGCTGCAAGTTCCCTGTCATCCTCACACTCCCAGGCCACAAAACAACCATCGGTAGCACAGGCATGGGATAAAAGACGGCCATACTCGGCAAACCATCCACGAGCACAGGCTCTGAATGCTGGCATTGCAAAACTCCTGTCCCTTGAAATGCTGTCATTCAGGCTGGTGGAGACTGACAGTTTCCGTGACTTAATGTCATTGGCAGTCCCACAATACAATGTGCCCAGCCGATTTTATTTCAGCAGGCAAGCCGTCCCTGGTCTGCAAAAGCATGTTGAGGGAAAAATTAAACATGCGCTACTAAACGCTGTCATAGCAAGGTCCCACCTGACCACCGATGCTGGACCAGTACCCATGGCCAGGGACGATACCTTTCCCTCACTGCCCATTGGGTCAATGTTGTGGAGCCGGGTACAGATCTTGCGAGTGGCGCTGTACGTGTTCTGCCAACTCCAAGGATTGCAGGAATCAAGTCTGTCCACATTGACTCCTCCTCCTACTCCAGTTCCTCAGAATCATCGCTGCAGGAGCCGTCAGGGTCTACCTCCACATGGACCCATGAACGCTTACCTGATGCGACCGATATGAGCACAGCCGTGGCCAAACGTCAACAGGCCGTCCTGAAATTAATTTACATGGGGAATCGAAGCCACACAGCGCAGGAGCTCTGGAATGCCATCAAGCAGGAGAGCGACGTGTGGTTTTTGCCAGCGAATCTCCAGCCAGGCTTGGTATGTGTGACAATGGCCGAAATCTGGTGGCAGCTCTGGGCCTTGGCAACCTCACTCACATACCATGTCTGGCACATGTGCTCAACTTGGTCGTGCAGAGTTTTTTGAGGGACTATCCGGATCTTGATGCACTGCTGCACAAGGTCCGCCTAGAGTGCGCTCACTTGCGACGTTCCAGCATGGCCAGATCGCGCATTGCAGCTCTGCAACGCAGATTTCGCCTTCCTGAACATCGCATCATATGTGACGTACCCACCAGGTGGAATTCCACGTTACATATGTTGGAGCGGTTGTGTGAGCAGCAGCCAGCAGTAATGGAGTATCAGCTGCATCAGGCGCAATCAACTCGCAATTTGCGTCGTTCACACTTCACCACTACTGAGTGGGCCTCTATGAAGGACATCTGCCACGTTTTGCGTGCGTTTGATGAGTCAACGCGGATGGCGAGTGCAGATGATGCACTAGTCAGCCTGACTGTCCCCCTTATCTGCCTGCTTCAAAAAACACTGCAAGCAATAAGGGATGAGGTTTTGGAAGAGGTGGAGGATGAGGAGTCACAAATTCCATCACCTTCTGGACAGTCAGCGCAACGTGGTTCCTCACAAAGGGCTGGGCAGTGTTCACTTTGTGAGGAGGATGAGGAGGAGTCAATGGAGGAGGAAGACATCGCTCCAGAGGGAGGTACACAACGCTCTAGTCAGTATGTAGAGCGAGGGTGGGGTGATGCAGAGCAGGCAGAGATGACGCCTCTTGCAGGGACCAGCGTTTCTTGGCCAGTTGGGAGTCTGCAGCACATGGTTGATTTCATGCTGCAGTGCCTGAGAAACGACCGCCGCATCGCCCACATTCTCACCACGTCTGATTATTGGGTGTACACCCTCCTAGACCCTCGCTACCGGGAGAACTTACAAAGCCTCATCACAAAGTTGAACCGGGAACGTAAAATGCGGAGTACCAAGACACACTGGTGCAATCCATAATGTTCTCCATTCCAGCCGAGAGCACTGCTACTGCTTTACAAAGCAGCTCTGTGCGTCGAGGCAGTGGAGACAGCTCTGCAACAAGAGGGAGCACAAGCAGCGCATCTGCACAGGGCAAGACCAGTATGTTTCCAAATGTGGCGAAGTTTTGTGGCAGCGCCACCAATGTCTACACCATCCGAGACGGCTCCAGTTCAGCAGGAGGCAACGTTTCCGTAAGATGGTGACAGACTACATGTCTTTCCCTCTCAGTGTACTCCCAGATGGCTCTTCCCCATTCAAGTTTTGGGTCTCTAAGCTGGATACATGGCCAGAGCTTAGCCAGTATGCATTGGAGGTGCTGGCTTACCCTGCTGCCCGTGTATTATCGGAGCGCGTCTTTAGTGCCGCAGGTGGTGTACTAACAGACCGTCGCATGCGACTATCCTCCGATAATGTAGACCGGCTTACTTTTCTGAAAATGAACAAGGCATGGATCTCGCCAGAATTTGTCTGTCCGTTTTCAGATTAAATAACTGTTCGCAACGTTATCCATGTCTCCTGTTATGTTCATCTTTCTACCACCTGAACTCTACTCCCTGTGCTACAACACTGCCAGTTGCTGCTCAGAAGTGTTGTGTCCACAGACCAATACACAAGCTATAGTGTTAGTGGGTTCAGTAACGCCAGCTGTTCCCCTGCTGTGTGTCCGGCAACAAGTCTCCTGTTCCCTACACATGCACAGAAAAACCCATGTCGAACATGCCCAAATAGGGAAGAGCCGTCACCCTGATTGTTATGCTTAAAACAGGAAATTGTGAAGTTTTTCCAGGCCTAGAATGATAAATTTTTATGACAAAATATGGACAAATAATAATTTGTCATCACAGCGCATATCTGCACATGTCTATTAGAAATGGTAACAAAAACTAAAACATAGTGTTCACTTTTTGAAATTAATGCATAAAAGTACATTTTATACTTATCAATTAATGCTTTTTAAGGAACTTTATCTGTACCTGTAAGATAATGCAGTCAATGGATTTTACGAATCATAAAATCCTCATCATCATCACAAGTTTTATTTATGACAGACATTATAAAATACACATACTGATGCCAACTGTAACTTCACACACCATATATGAAATGGCCAGCATCTAAACCTGGTAATAATGTGCATAATAAATTATTACATCTAGAAAGTGCATCATGCATACTGACAGTAGGTAGTACCAGTTATACCTGCAAGTGCTGTTGAAACAACCACAACAGATATAAATTAATAATGGTATATAGGTATCACAGTGCATAGTTACTCATGGACAATGTCGATGTAATGCTGTACCTCAATAAAGTCTGTGTCAACCATTATGCTTGTTAGTCTTGTAGATTGTTAAAGAGGGAACGGTCTTTTTTGTTGGTCATAGGTGGAGTATTAGACAGTAAATGATTACTGCTGTCGTATTTTTGGCGTCCCTAGGGCGCAATAACGCTGCGTAACGTCAAATTTTATAGAGTCATATAATTGACACACGCTACCCTACCCTATGCGTGACAGTAGGAAGGTAGTGTTGACGGATAAACCCCTTGCGCAACCAGACATGCTTTTACCCTCTTCAACACTGTCCAAGCAAAAAAATGCATGATTGCAGCCGCAGACTTTATTGACGACAGTATAACATCAGCCATTACCCATCAGAGGCTGTCCACTGTCTGATCAGACATAGAATATACCTTTGCTATCCGTAGCCTTTCTTTCACCTACACTTGCAGGCACACACTTAAATTGTGACAATGCATTATGTTTTTTTAAATGGTTTTTTTATCGTACATTATTGTGTCATCACATTGATGAGTCCATGCTGGACATGTCATACATGCTGTACAAAGTAACGATTTTATTAACTTAAATAATTGAAATGTCTGTGACTGTCACATCTAAATTGCAATGATGATGATGATGAGTGACGATTACAAAATCCATTGTCTTCACTATGTTATGGTTTAACATAGCGTTCCTTAAGCATTATTCATAAATACAAAAATGGACTTTTCTTGTTAAATTTACAACACTATATTTTGTAACCAATTTTTTGTGTGGTGTCTGTGTTGTTCCATTTCTTGTTGGCATGTGCATATATGCGTTTATATTTGCAGTGTCTTTATTTTTATTCTTGAAGTTAGGAAACATGTGTATCTTCGTACCGTGTTAGCCATTAGATAGAAAAATATTTAGACTTGAGAGTCCGCAGTGGTTGATACCTTTGAATGGATAACTGAAAAGATGGTAACAAATTGCAAGCTTTCGAGGCTACTCACGTCTCTTCATCAGGCAAAGACTAAAACAAAAAATGAAGCATCACATATTTCTATACACAACAGGACACAGGAATAGTGAAATAGGTAAGACAAGTAAGTGACGTGTAGCAGAACTGTCATTATCACAGAGGGATGAACATAAATATTGGAACAGTTCCTAGATAAGGATAGAAAGTTTTATTGCCCTCTGATTGGGGTCTGGTTTTGTGTTTTCATGCCCCTGGAAGGGCAGAGACGCAGATTCCTTAATTGATATAGAATGACATAAATCCGTGTGATCTATTCATTCCATCACTAACAGTGTCAAAGGTCATGATGAGCTTATATTCTGAAACCTTTGTATCTTTCTCATATTTGAAGTTATATTTTAATACCAGTAATTCCATATCCATCTTGCTATGACCGGGCATACAAAAGTGTTTTGCCACAGGTAAATCCATGATTTTTTGACTTATCGTGTGGCGCTGATAATTCATCCTTGTTCTCATTTTTTGGCCGGTCTCCCCTCACTTGTCCCTCCCTCACTTGTCTTACCTATTCCTGTGTCCTGTTGTGTGTAGAAATATGTGATTCTTCATTTTTTTTTTTAGTCTTAGCCTGATGAAGAGACCTGAGTAGTCTCGAAAGCTTTGAATTTGTTACCATATTTTCAGTTAGCCATTAAACGGTATCAACCACAGAGGACTCTCAAGTATAAATATTTTTCTATTCTTGGAATTGAAATTCATCATTTTTGTCCTAGTAAAACTTCATTTATTCTTGTTTGAAGTACATACATTTGCAATGGCCACGTAAACAAGGCAATAACTCAATATTTTGTGCCTACACCCTCCTTGACCCTGGGCTTCAACAGCGCCATTGCTGCTCAGAAGTGTTAGATGCACAGATGAAAACAATCGCTGATGTGTTTGTGGGGTTCAGTAACGCCTGCTGTTCCCCTGCTGTGTGTCTGGCAAAAATTACTGCTGCTAACTACAACTACAACTTCAAATGTCTCATACTAGGCCTCTGCCTATACCCTCCTTGACCCTGGGCTTCAACAGCGCCAGTTGCTGCTCAGAAGTGTTAGATGCACAGATGAAAACAATCGCTGATGTGTTTGTGGGGTTCAGTAACGCCTGCTGTTCCCTGCTGTGTGTCTGGCAAAAATTACTGCTGCTAACTACAACTTCAACTTCAAAACGTCTCATACTAGGCCTCTGCCTACACCCTCCTTGACCCTGGGCTTAACAGCGCCAGTATGCTGCTCAGAAGTGTTTAGATGCACAGATGAAAACAATCGCTGATGTGTTTGTGGGTTTCTGTAACGCCTGCTGTTCCCCTGCTGTGTGTCCGGCAAAAATTACTGCTAGCTACCTAATCATGGTGAAAAAAACATGACATCTCAAAGTGTCTAGTGCTACACAAGATATGAGGCTACACCCTGATTCTAAGCTGTAAACATTTGAAACGCTCAACTTTCAAACCATAAAATGATTAGTCTTTGTCACAAATCTGTAACAAAATAATTGTGACATATTATTACAGATATGCACATGTCGAAAACAAATGCAAACACAAAAGCCTACTTATGCTATAGGATACTGATGGTCAACCTTGTCACTCCATAGCTTAGACAAATCCAACTCACATCCTGATGACTCAAATGCTGCAATGTTGGAAGTGCATAATGTGGGTTGAACTTTGACAACTGCTGCAGTGCGAAGGTTATACTTTCAGTGTTCTTGCCTTTGAAATAAAAGCATACAAGTAAATATAATAATCCAATGTTGATTAAGGGACGTGATGTACACCTGTAATATTGTGCAAACAATGCTATGTAGGAATAGTCCTCTTCAACATTACTTATATTTGTGTCATTTTAAAAAATACATATTTGATTAGAAAGTTAACAGCCCATATCATAAAGGTCCTTCATGTAAACATGATAATCGCTAACAAAAATCATGCATTACCTTGGTAAAGTCAATAGTGCATAGTCACAATAGCAAAATATATACCTGTAAGTGGTGCTGAAAGAACGACAACTGATAGAATACGTGAATGATATATATTTATCAGACTGAATAGCGACATCTGTACAATGTCGATATAATACTGTACCTTAACAAAACAGCTGTGTCACAACCTCACACCGTTTTTCTTGTAGCTTGTTATGTAATAGGCACATGCGTGTATGTTTCATCATAGGTGCATGTTTACTGAGTAAAGCAGTCATGACAACGCCTTTGTGTTGTCGTACGCTTGCGATGATGAACGATGCGCACCGTGAATGTTAGTCTGCGTCATAAGACGTTACAGACGCTCCAATACCCAAACGCGTCACAGCAGGAAGCCAGTCTGTGCGTCCAAACAAAGGCGCAACCATACATGCACGTAACCTTTTATAAAGCTATATAAAAAAAAGGATGTAGTAGTAACGCACACTTTATTGAGGTACAGTAATTACATCGCCATTCACCATCTGTGGCTATGCAGTCTCATCTATATATACCTTATCTATCCGTTGTCATGCTTGCAAGTCCACAGTCAGGCATAAATATCTGTTTTCACTCTGCACTATGCACTTTTTAAATTTTTGTTTTGTTAATATAAATGATTGGCACATATTATCAGTATTACATGATGGAAATGTTAGATATTTTTTTAAAAATTTTAGTGATATTATTCACCAAATGTAAAGTTTTATTGAATGTCAAAGAAAACTTGTAATGCTGATTATGTTTTTTAAGTCGCCATTCATTGTCTACACAATAAAAATGGTGTACATACTGTTACTTACCCATCATTAATGGATTCTGATGTGTACTTGTATGCTTTTATTTTAAACCGTATAGCAGATTATGTAACCATTTTAATTGTGGTTTGCATTGCTTTTCAACATGTTAATGTATGCGTTTATGTTTGTAAATTATTAATTTACATATATTTTTTTAAGTTAAATCATCATCTTATGGTACTAAAGTTTATATTTCTCTTGTTTGGAGTAATAGACATTTTTAATTGACACGTAACAAGGAAAATACTTGATATAGTATTTAAACATCCTCCTTGACCCTGGGCTACAACACCGCCAGTTGTTGCTCGGAAGTGCTGTTAGCACAGTGAACACTTGCTCCTGTGTTACTGGGGTTCAGTAATGTCACTGTTCCCCTGCTGTGTGAACGGCAAAAAGTCCTGCTGCCTCCACCATGTTCTCTTCTCATCCCTGGGCTACAACACCGCCAGTTGTTGCTCGGAAGTGCTGTTAGCACAGTCTACACTTGCTCCTGTGTTACTGGGGTTCAGTAATGTCAGCTGTTCCCCTGCTGTGTGAACGGCAAAAAGTCCTGCTGCCTCCACCCTGTTCTCTTCTCATCCCTGGGCTACAACACCGCCAGTTGTTGCTCGGAAGTGCTGTTAGCACAGTGAACACTTGCTCCTGTGTTACTGGGGTTCAGTAATGTCAGCTGTTCCCCTGCTGTGTGTACGGCAAAAAGTCCTGCTGCCTCCACCCTGTTCTCTTCTCATCCCTGGGCTACAACACCGCCAGTTGTTGCTCAGAAGTGCTGTTAGCACAGTGAACACTTGCTCCTGTGTTACTGGGGTTCAGTAATGTCAGCTGTTCCCCTGCTGTGTGTACGGCAAAAAGTCCTGCTGCCTCCACCCTGTTCTCTTCTCATCCCTGGGCTACAACACCGCCAGTTGTTGCTCGGAAGTGCTGTTAGCACAGTGAACACTTGCTCCTGTGTTACTGGGGTTCAGTAATGTCAGCTGTTCCCCTGCTGTGTGTACGGCAAAAAGTCCTGCTGCCTCCACCCTGTTCTCTTCTCATCCCTGGGCTACAACACCGCCAGTTGTTGCTCGGAAGTGCTGTTAGCACAGTGAACACTTGCTCCTGTGTTACTGGGGTTCAGTAATGTCAGCTGTTCCCCTGCTGTGTGTACGGCAAAAAGTCCTGCTGCCTCCACCCTGTTCTCTTCTCATCCCTGGGCTACAACACCGCCAGTTGTTGCTCAGAAGTGCTGTTAGCACAGTGAACACTTGCTCCTGTGTTACTGGGGTTCAGTAATGTCAGCTGTTCCCCTGCTGTGTGAACGGCAAAAAGTCCTGCTGCCTCCACCCTGTTCTCTACTCAGCCCTGGGCTACAACACCGCCAGTTGTTGCTCAGAAGTGCTGTTAGCACAGTGAACACTTGCTCCTGTGTTACTGGGGTTCAGTAATGTCAGCTGTTCCCCTGCTGTGTGTACGGCAAAAAGTCCTGCTGCCTCCACCCTGTTCTCTTCTCATCCCTGGGCTACAACACCGCCAGTTGTTGCTCAGAAGTGCTGTTAGCACAGTGAACACTTGCTCCTGTGTTACTGGGGTTCAGTAATGTCAGCTGTTCCCCTGCTGTGTGTACGGCAAAAAGTCCTGCTGCCTCCACCCTGTTCTCTTCTCATCCCTGGGCTACAACACCGCCAGTTGTTGCTCAGAAGTGCTGTTAGCACAGTGAACACTTGCTCCTGTGTTACTGGGGTTCAGTAATGTCAGCTGTTCCCCTGCTGTGTGTACGGCAAAAAGTCCTGCTGCCTCCACCCTGTTCTCTTCTCATCCCTGGGCTACAACACCGCCAGTTGTTGCTCAGAAGTGCTGTTAGCACAGTGAACACTTGCTCCTGTGTTACTGGGGTTCAGTAATGTCAGCTGTTCCCCTGCTGTGTGAACGGCAAAAAGTCCTGCTGCCTCCACCATGTTCTCTTCTCATCCCTGGGCTACAACACCGCCAGTTGTTGCTCGGAAGTGCTGTTAGCACAGTGAACACTTGCTCCTGTGTTACTGGGGTTCAGTAATGTCAGCTGTTCCCCTGCTGTGTGAACGGCAAAAAGTCCTGCTGCCTCCACCATGTTCTCTTCTCATCCCTGGGCTACAACACCGCCAGTTGTTGCTCGGAAGTGCTGTTAGCACAGTCTACACTTGCTCCTGTGTTACTGGGGTTCAGTAATGTCAGCTGTTCCCCTGCTGTGTGTACGGCAAAAAGTCCTGCTGCCTCCACCATGTTCTCTTCTCATCCCTGGGCTACAACACCGCCAGTTGTTGCTCGGAAGTGCTGTTAGCACAGTGAACACTTGCTCCTGTGTTACTGGGGTTCAGTAATGTCAGCTGTTCCCCTGCTGTGTGAACGGCAAAAAGTCCTGCTGCCTCCACCATGTTCTCTTCTCATCCCTGGGCTACAACACCGCCAGTTGTTGCTCGGAAGTGCTGTTAGCACAGTGAACACTTGCTCCTGTGTTACTGGGGTTCAGTAATGTCAGCTGTTCCCCTGCTGTGTGAACGGCAAAAAGTCCTGCTGCCTCCACCATGTTCTCTTCTCATCCCTGGGCTACAACACCGCCAGTTGTTGCTCGGAAGTGCTGTTAGCACAGTCTACACTTGCTCCTGTGTTACTGGGGTTCAGTAATGTCAGCTGTTCCCCTGCTGTGTGTACGGCAAAAAGTCCTGCTGCCTCCACCCTGTTGTCTTCTCATCCCTGGGCTTCAACACCGCCAGTTGTTGCTCGGAAGTGTCATTGGCATGGGTACTCACTCCTGCCCAGACTGGTTACAGCACGCCATCTGTTTCCTGTCAGTGTAAACGTCACTTAGCCTCCAATAAGTTGTCCTGTCGTGTTGCGGTCGGGTTTGCCGACTCTATGGTGCTTGGAGTTTAGGTGCTTCCTATGTGTGCTGCGGGATATGCAAATAAAGGCTGTTTCCGTTGTGACAATAGGACAATCACCCACTGTAGTACTGTGGGATTCGGTAACTGCGGCCGGCTCGCGGCCTGTCATCTTAAATTTCCATGGGTACCTTCTGCTACCCGTCCGGGTTCCAGTACCGTCAGCTGGTTCTCCTCAGTGCCTTTGGCCTAGGTGCCTCCATCTCGGTATCCGAGTTCCAGCAATGTCTGCTGGTCCTTGGTAGTGCTTTGGAGCACAGGTACCTCCTGCTTAGTAACCGTGTCCCAGTAACGTCAGCTGGTCCTCGGTTGTGCCATTGGCTCTTTTCCTTCTGCTGCCCCTCCGGGTTCCAGCACAGTCAGCTGGTCCTCGTTACTTGGATTGGCTCTTGTACCTTCTGCTACCCATCCGGGTTCCAGTACCGTCAGCTGGTTCTCCGCAGTGCCTTTGGCCTAGGTGCCTCCATCTCGGTATCCGAGTTCCAGCAATGTCTGCTGGTCCTTGGTAGTGCTTTAGAGCACAGGTACCTCCTGCTTAGTAACCGTGTCCCAGTAACGTCAGCTGGTCCTCGGTTGTGCCATTGGCTCTTTTCCTTCTGCTGCCCCTCCGGGTTCCAGCACAGTCAGCTGGTCCTCGTTACTTGGATTGGCTCTTGTACCTTCTGCTACCCATCCGGGTTCCAGTACCGTCAGCTGGTTCTCCGCAGTGCCTTTGGCCTAGGTGCCTCCATCTCGGTATCCGAGTTCCAGCAATGTCTGCTGGTCCTTGGTAGTGCTTTAGAGCACAGGTACCTCCTGCTTAGTAACCGTGTCCCAGTAACGTCAGCTGGTCCTCGGTTGTGCCATTGGCTCTTTTCCTTCTGCTGCCCCTCCGGGTTCCAGCACAGTCAGCTGGTCCTCATTACTTGCATTGACTCTTGTACCTTCTGCAACATTTACAAATTGAAGATTTTTTCAATGCTTTTTTGGGTAATCACTCTGGATCTCCAACAATGAAGACGACGACCCTGATGACCACCCCGAAGAAGATGACGACCACAAGGACGATGAGCATCAAGCCAACCAGCCTAAACACCATCACAAAGAAGAAATAAAAGATTACCAAACAGGACTAAGAAGGTTAAGACAAACTACAAGATACAGAACAAGAGACTTAAGAACAATAAGCAGAAGATCAAAAAGCAGAAGAACATGAAGTATAAGACCAAAATGAAGAGCAAAATATATGCTCTAAATTCTAAGCAGAAGAAGACTAAGCAGTGTATGGGGGTGAGTCCGTTCCTCCTCGTGGTGCCCCTGGAAAATGCCTGCTGCTGCAGGCTAAACTGAACACGGACAAATACTGTTGTAATTTAAATCTTTTGTGACAGCAAGAACGGAAGGATGAAAAATTCATACTTTGACAGATTACAAGTACAGGATTCTCTGTCACAAATAAGAATATGATGAAGAAGATGAAGTACAATATGAATAAGAATAATAGTTTAATAAGAAGAATCTGAGTAATGTTAACAAAAAGATGAATAGCAAGAAGTTTAAGAAGAAGATAAAGAAGGTGAAGATGAAGAATAATTTGATGAAAAAGATGATGCTGCTGAAGATTATGAAGGAGAAAGTGTGTGAAAAGTTAAAAAGGTGAAGAGCATGGAAGTTGTGAAATATACATATTTGCCAAAATAGAAAAAACGTTAACAACATTGTCAATTTCTTCGTCAATCCGAACATCTTTAAAAAAAAAAATATTTATGCTATTCCATTTGATTGGGTTAAACATCTATGCCTTTAATGTCTCCTCAACCTTCCACAATACATTGTACATTACTCTTTGTTGTTTTCCTTCATGTACAATTAACAAACAAGGCAAGAATGGGGTTTTTTTAATTCCGATATTTTTGTTCCCATAGACTTACATTGGATTTCCGTATCGGTATCGGGTATCGCCGATATTTTTTGGGTATCGGCGATACCATTCCGATTCCGATACTTTTGGATATCGGAAAGTATCGCTCAACCCTACTCCTGGCACATAGTGCCGGGTGTCAGCTGTGATAATCAGCTGACACCCGGCGGCGATCGGGGGGAGCGCAGCTGATCGCCTTGGACGTACTATCCCGTCCATGGTCAGATTGTCACGGGTTTTATGGACGGGATAATACGTCCAATGGCAGAGAGGGTTAAATTTCCCAGAGGAGCATTGCACTGCGAATAAGCCTTCTTACCGTGACAAAATTACCCCCAAAACTGCGCAGCCCTGATGGAAACAGAATCGTGGAGTTTTGTGATTGGCTGCAGCATTGTCCACACAGTGTCACCATTACAGTGAATCAACAGAGAGAAGGGCAGCGTGGGGACTCAGTGCAGGACTCCGAGAGGGAAAGTTAAGACCAGTCTGGTTCTTTTCTAAAGGTAACTGAGCCTATGAGAAAAGGCTTTGTTTTCCAAGAGGAAAAACCCTTTAAAGAAGCACTCTTCCTCCTCCCATCAATATTTTTTATCCTCTTAGTATATTGCAGTCATCACATTATATACCACTTTGTCCTTACAATTGCTCATTTTGCCTTTCTACCCAGTTATTTCTTCTCTTTTCCATTAGGTCTATGACATCACGTGATTAAAAACTGACTAGCTGAATTCTTCTAAGTGATTTTTAGAAACAGAAGGTCAGTTTTCTCTGCATAAGTCATCAGTCACTGCAAAGTAGTGATGGGTCGTTCACAAACGATCTGGTACAAAGAGCCAGCTCCCTACTGTGAACGATGGGAGTCGGCACCCAAGTGAGAGCCTCTGAATTCTCTGAATGGCTCTTAGTGGGCGTAAAATCCCAGTGTTTGGCAGACGTAACTCCCCCATCTGAACGAAACTCCACTATTATCAATTTAATTGGTTACTAGCAAGTTGGCAGAGTTTCTGCCATAGGTCCCCTCACCCCTCCAATCTGCCATAGGTGCACAGTGCATGATCAGCAAGTCTCCCTGTCAGTGTGACGCTGACAGCTTCCATGGCATGCAGATGCTGCTTTATCTGCATGCTAAAGAAGCGATCAGCCTGCAAAAAAGTTTGTCCCATAGTGGGACTAAGTAAAAAAAGTTAGGATAAAGTAAAAAAAATAATTTTAATATTTAAAAAAAAAATCAAAAATAATAAGAAAAAAACAATAAATTTTCTATCTCTAAATAAATATTTAAATGAAAAAAATATAAACAATGAAAGTACACATATTTGATATCGCCACGTCCACAATGACCCGACCTATAAAACTGTCCCACTAGTTAACCCCTTTAGTGAACACCATTAAAAAAAACAAGGTGGAAAACAATGCTTTATCATCATACTGCCAAACAAAAAGTGGAATAAAACGCGATCAAAAAGACGCATATAAATAAACATGGTACTGCTGAAAACGTTATCTTGTCCCGCAAATAACAAGCCACCATACAGCATCATCAGCGAAAAAATAAAAAAGTTATAACTCGCAGAATAAAATGATACAAAAACAATTATTTTTTCTATAAAATAGTTTTCATTATATAAAAACGCCAAAACATAAAAAAATATATAAATGAGGTATCGCTGTAATCGTACTGACCTGAAGAGTAAAACTGCCTTATATTCATTATGTAAAATAGGGGACAGATCAGTGAGAGATCAGTGAGCTGTCCGAAGCCGTCAGATAGCTAAGCAGAGCACCATATGAAGACCCCCCACAAGCCGCCCCGGGGCGCGAGCATATCATGAACTGAAAAATAAAGATTAAACAACAACCACAAGATGGATTTCATCGCCAGGTATCATTTTAGGGTACATACCCATTTGCGAGAAAAAAAGGTCCGATTTTTGGACCGAAAAAACGGACGAGTGCTATTTGAGTGTAATGCGATTTCCCTGCAATTTTGCAACGGAACATCCGTATGACATGTGTATGCATTCCGTATGTAATGCGATTTTAACATAAGCTTTTACATGCAGCAGTTCTCTCTATTGTAAAAACTCATGTTAAATCGCATTTTAAAACAAAACTGTACACTTCAATTTATAACCAAATAATCTTCAAAACAGACTTACCCACATAGATAGATAGATAGATAGATAGATAGATAGATAGATAGATAATGTATAGATAGATAATGTATAGATAGATAGATAGATAGATAGATAGATATAGATAGATAGATAGATTAAAAGCCGGCAGATGCCATGTACAGTATAGAATAGAATAGATTAGAATAGAATAGATAGCATAGATATATACACATAGAATAGATGTATTTATATATGTGTAAATGGCACACAAGTATATATACAATACAGACCACAAGTTTGGACACACCTTCTCATTCAAAGATTTTTCTGTATTTTCATGACTATAAAAATTGTAAATTCACACTGAAGGCATCAAAACTATAAATTAACACGAGGAATTATATACTTAACAAAAAAGTGTGAAACAACTGAAAATATGTCTTATATTCTAGGTTCTTCAAAGTAGCCACCCTTTGCTTTGATTACTGCTTTGCGCACTCTTGGCATTCTCTTGATGAGCTTCAAGAGGTAGTCACTGTAAATGGTTTTCACTTCACAGGTGTGCCCTGTCAGGTTTAATAAGTGGGATTTCTGGCCTTATAAATGGGGTTGGGACCATCAGTTGTGATGTGCAGAAGTCTGGTGGATACACAGCTGATAGTCCTACTGAATAGACTGTTAGAATTTGTATTATGGCAAGAAAAAAGCAGCTAAGTAAATAAAAACGAGTGGCCATCATTACTTTAAGAAATGAAGGTCAGTCAGTCCGAAAAATTGGGAAAACTTTGAAAGTGTTCCCAAGTGCAGTTGCAAAAACCATCAAGCGCTACAAAGAAACTGGCTCACATGAGGACTGCCCCAGGAAAGGAAGACCAAGCGTCACCTCTGCTTCTGAGGATAAGTTTATCCGAGTCACCAGCCTCAGAAATCGCAGGTTTACAGCAGCTCAGATTAGAGACCAGGTCAATGCCACACAGAGTTCTAGCAGCAGACACATCTCTACAACTGTTAAGAGGAGACTTTGTGCAGCAGGCCTTCATGGTAAAATAGCTGCTAGGAAACCACTGCTAAGAACAGGCAACAAGCAGAAGAGACTTGTTTGGGCTAAAGAACACAAGGAATGGACATTAGACCAGTGGAAATCTGTGCTTTGGTCTGATGAGTCCAAATTTGAGATCTTTGGTCCCAACCCCAATTATAAGGCAAGAAATCACGCTTATTAACCCCTTAACCCCCAAGGGTGGTCTGCACATTAATGACCGGGCCAATTTTTACAATTCTGACCACTGTCTCTTTATGAGGTTATAACTCTGGAACGCTTCAACGGATCTTCACGATTCTAAGATTGTTTTCTCATGACATATTGTACTTCACGTTAGTGGTAAAATTTATTCGATATACAGTACAGACCAAACGTTTGGACACACCTTCTCATTCAATGATTTTTCTGTATTTTCATGGCTATGAAAATTGTAGAATCACACTGAAGGCATCAAAACTATGAATTAACACATGTGGAATTATACATTACACTTTACAAAAAAGTGTGAAACAACTGAAAATATGTCTTATATTCTAGGTTCTTCAAAGTAGCCACCTTTTGCTTTGATTACTGCTTTGCACGCAGAAAAGGTGAACTGATGGACTCTACATGCCTGGTTCCCACCGTGAAGCATGGAGGAGGTGGTGTGATGGTGTGGGGGTGCTTTGCTGGTGACACTGTTGGGGATTTATTCAAAATTGAAGGCATACTGAACCAGCATGGCTACCACAGCATCTTGCAGCAGAATGCTATTCCATCCGGTTTGCGTCTAGTTGGACCATCATTTATTTTTCAACAGGACAATGACCCCAAACACACCTCCAGGCTGTGTAAGGGCTATTTGACCAAGAAGGAGAGTGATGGGGTGCTACAACCCTGGACGTACCCTACGGGAGGATGGTCTCATCCCAGGCTGGGTAGTAAAGAGTGCATGGGTGGGTGGAGCTAGTTAGGAGGATGGGAAGTGAAGCTTACAGAGGAGGAAGCAGCTGATAGGCTGCAGAGAGAGACGTGAGGAGAATGTGAAAGGAAGCAGACCTGCTGACAGGCAGCTCCCTGTCAGGGGGAGCTGCAGAGGGAGAGAGTCTAGGGAGACAGTCTGAGTGGGGACCTTGAGCTGGGAAGAGCTCGGCCCCAGACAGAGAATGTGAAAGTGAGAGAAGCAGAGAAGGAAGCTTCTGGAAGGAGAGAAGGGGTCCTAGGGGCACAGATAGCGAGTGATCCATCTGTGGGGCCCGATCCGACCAGGTCGCAGAAGGGACTCAGCCCCTAACCTAGTGGAGAACTTTATGGCTCAGCTAGCAAGCCGACTTCTGTGTTAACTTTAGGGGTCACAGACAACAACCAAATTCATCTTCGCTGGAGAGGCAGCTATATAGAATCAAGGAAACGCAGAGAGAGAAGTTATCCCACAGGATTCGCAGCAGCCGATCTGGGACACTGTGAAGGTGCTGGAAGGTTGAAGGAGTGGGAATCAGCACAGTGAGATGGCCAGTGTAAGGAACACATATAGAAAGGAGTCCTGGAAAGGTGTATCCCAATCTACCTGGGAGTTTGCTGAGCTCCTCTCCTGGAGGGCACTGTACCAAGCGGGCATCTGTGCGCACCAGAACTGTGAGTAAAGCTTTGGAAACTGCATCTGACTGTGTCCTCTCAAGTTCTTCATGCGACGCACACTCCACACTGCTACATCTCCCAGCACCATTACTCTTTCTACAACATCTCCCTGCCCTGAGACCACAAGCTTTACCTGTGGAAAGCTATTCCAACCCTGCTGCATCTTACCATCGGTCTCAGAGGATTTGCACTGCAGCGCTGGTCACCTCTGACCAGATACCACAGGTGGCGTCATGAACACTTTAATACAAACTCTATCATCCCCTGTAAATATTCCCCTTTTATTGGATGCCCAGGGCCATGGACCAGGTCACTGCTGCCGTGACACATCCCTTTATGACACCGGCCACCAGCCCGGTACCGTGTATCCCACTGCACTGGTAGGCTATCCACTGGACTCTCTGAAAACTAGCGATGTGGCTGTTTCAGGATGCACAATAAGGAAGCACTTGAAGAAAAATGGGCTTCATGGTCAAATCGCCAGAAGAAAGCCATTACTGCGCAAATGCCACAAAGTATCTCACCTACAATATGCAAAACAGCACAGAGACAAGCCTCAAAACTTCTCGAATAAAGTAGTTTGAAGTAATGAGACAGAAATTGAACTTTTTGGCCACAACCATAGACGTTACACTTGAAGCAAGGTCAACAAGGCCTATGATGAAAGGAACACCATTCCTACTGTAAAGGATGGAGGTGCTGATGTTTTGGGAATGTGTGAGCCACAAAGGCACAGGAAATTTGGTCAAAAGTTGAAGGAAAGCTGAATGCAGCATGTTATTAGCAAATACTGGAGGCAAATTTGCAATCATCAGCCCAGAAGCTGTGCATGGGATGCACTTGGACGTTCCAACATGACAACGATCCAAAACACAAGGCCAACTTGACCTGTCATTGCCTACAGCAGAACAAAGTGAAGGTTCTGGAGTGGCCATCTCAGTCTCCTGACCTCAATATCATTGAGCTACTCTGGGGAAATCTCAAGCGCGCAGTTCATGCTAGACAGCCCAGGAATTTACAGGAACTGGGGGCTTTTTGCCAAGAAGAGTGGGCAGCTTTGCCTTCTAAGAAAATAAAAACCTCATCCACAACTACTTCAAGCTGTCATTGATGTTAGCGGTGGCAATACATGGTATTAAGAAATGGGGTATGTGAACTTTTGATCAGGGTCATTTGGATGTTTTGAGGTGGCACTAGAGTTCTAGCTCTCTTCCTCTCTGAAGAGACAATTTGCATAATTAAAAAGAGAGAACACAGTAGTTTGACAATAGATGGCTTCACTCAACCACTAACCATGAGTGGAGAAAAAGTTTTGGTGTCATCATTCATATTCTCTGAAAAAAATGCCAAGAAAACTAATATTCTGCCGGTGTATGTAAACTTTTGAGTACAACTGTATATAAAATTTTAAAATGTCTGTATATATCATTTTTTATTATAACAAAATAGAGTTTTATGTAGCTAACAGTTACCTAATCAGTGGACCTTTGGTCATTTTTTAAAGGGAACTTAGAAGTAGTAATCAGGATACACATGTAAATGTTTATGGTATCTAAAAGTACAAAGGCTCCTGAACGCACAAGTAATTTTCTATTGTAGTCGAACCATTAGGGGATGATTACAGCTGGCCATCATGTCTCAGTGTAATTTAAATAGAGTGTGTTAACGAAGAATAAACAGGATGTTGTTCAAATATGCTAATTCGGGGAAAAAATCTTATGATCCTTTGTAAGACTATTGTGTATAAAGAACATTTTAATCAAAGCAGTTCTTTGATCACAAAGCGAGATACAGTGTCTCCAGGTTCGAAGATGAAGTGTACTCCTGCAGTCCAAATAGGGGAATAAAAGATTCAAGCATAGCTCAGAAAATACATTTTGTTGGCATTCCGGAAGGAGTCACTGTAGAAAAGTTGGCATTCAGGCATGGGTCCCTGAGAGAGCAAGGCAATACAAGAGAGAGATCATTCCAAAGAGATGAGGACCACACCAAGGTGGCATAACCACTAATGAATATACAGGGAGATAAGGACTGCAGCTAAAGACCAAAACGCGTGAATTGTTCCTTTCTGGCATGTATGACATTATGGATTATAATTAATGATTATTATTATTATTATTATTAATATTTATTTCTATAGCACCATTGATTCCATGGTGCTGTACATGAGAAGGGGTTACATACAAATTACAGGTATCACTTACAGTAAACAAACTAACAATGACAGACTGATACAGAGGGGAGAGGACCCTGCCCTTTCGGGCTTACATTCTACAGGATTGTGAGGCAGGAGACAGTAGGTCGGGGGGTTGCAGCAGTTCCGGTGTTGGTTGAGGCAATAACTTCGGTAGTGGTGAGGAGGCAGCAGGGTCATTGCAGGCTGTAGGCTTTCCTGAAGAGATGGGTTTTCAGGTTCCGTCTGAAGGACGAATACATCAATGAGCGAATACATCAATCACTATTCGTTACTCGCTCGAATAGTACGCTATTTGGGCTATTCGTTATTCGGCAAGTAATTAGCTATTCGCCTCATTATATTCGAGTGACTCGCCCAGTATGATTGGCGCTTTATTTGCAGCAAACGAATATGCTGGCCTTGCTTGCCAATCACAGTAATGTCGTAGACTTCTTTGTTGTGGCATTACTGTGATTGGCTGGCCTTACAGCATCATAAAGGACTAGCTATGAACCCGTTCTACACCCGGGTGGCAAGCATTTTTATAGGTATATGGTCTCCCATCCTGGTATGTACTCCCCCCTCCTATCCTGGTATGCATGGCACCCCTCATCACTATCCTGGTATGCATGGTACCCCTCATCTCTATCCTGGTATGTATGGTCCCCTCACCTCCACCCAAATCTGGTATGCATGGCACCCCATTCCTCATCCTGGTATGCATGGTCCCCTCATCCCCCAATCCTGGTATGCATGGTACCCCCTCATCCCAATCCTGGTATTCATGGTTCCCTCACCCCCCAATCCTGGTATGCATGGTCCCCTCACCCCCCAATCACAGTATGCATGGTCCCCTCACCCCCCAATCCTGATATGCATGGTCCCCTGCTGCCCAATCCTGGAATGCATGGTCCCCTCACTCCCCAATTCTGGTATGAATGGTCCCCTCACCCCCAATTCTGGTATGCATGGTCCCCCTCATCCCTATCATAGGATGTATGGTACCCTTCACCCCCCAATCCTTGTATGCATGGTCCCCTCATCCCCAATCCTGGTATACATGGCACCCCTTATCTCCCAATTCTGGTAGGCATGGTCCCCTTACCCCCCAATCCTGGTATGCATGGTCCCCTCTATCCTGGTATGCATGTTACCCCTTATCCCCCAATCCTGGTATGCATAGTCCTCTCACCCCCTCATCCTGGTATGCATGGTCCCCTCGCCCCCTTCCTGATATGCATGGTCCTCTCACCCCCAATCCTGATATGCATGGTCCCCTCACCCCCCTATCCTGGTATGCATGGTTCTCTCACCCCCCCATCTTGGAATGCATGGTCCCCCCCAAATCCTGGAATGCATGGTCCCCTCACCCCCCAATCCTGGTATGCATGGTCCCCTCACCCCCCAATCCTGGTATGCATGGTCCCCTCATCTCCCAGTCCTGGAATGCATGGTCCCATCACCCCCCAAACCTGGTATGCATGGCCCTTCACCCCCCAATCCTGGTATGCATGGTTCCCCCTCATCCCTATCGTAGGATGTATGGTACCCCCTCAGCCCCCAATCCTGATATGTATGGTCCCCTCACCCTCCAATCCTGATTATGCATGGTCCGCTCATCCCCCAATCCTGATATGCATGGTCCCCTCACCCCCCAATCCTGGTATGCATGGTCCCCTCACCCCCCAATCCTGGTATGCATGGTCCCCTCACCCTCAATCTTGGAATGCATGGTCCTCTCATCCCCCCAATCCTGATGTACATGGTCCCCTCACCCCTCCAATCCTGATATGCATGGTCCTCTCACCCTCAATCCTGATATGCATGGTCCCCTACACCCCCAATCCTGATATGCATGGTCCCCTCACCCCCCAATCCTGATGTGCATGGTCCCCTCACCCCCCAATCCTGGTATGCATGGTCCCATCACCCCCAATCCTGGAATGCATGGTCCTCTCACCCCCCAATCCTGATGTGCATGGTCCCCTCACCCCCAATCCTGATGTGCATGGTTCTCTCACCCCCCAATCCTGATGTGCATGGTCCCCTCACCCCTCCAATCCTGGTATGCATGGCCCCCTCACCCCCCAATCCTGATGTGCATGGTCCCCTCACGCCTCCAATCCTGATATGCATGGTCCCCTCACCCCCAATCCTGATGTGCAGGGTCCCCTCACCCCCCAAATCCTGATATGCATAGTCCCCTCACCGCTATTACACACATACACCGTAAAAAAAAACATTTATACTTACCTTTCATCCCTGTGTTCCAGCGCTGTTCTGTTCTGCTGGACGCCGGGGGAGGAGAGTGGCGCCGGAGTACGCGCATGCCCATACCGCGCGGTCCGGCGCCATATTGCTGAAGACACACTGTAAATGTGTCTTCAGCAAAATGGCGCCGGATAGCGCTATGCGCATGCACGATTCTGACACGCACTCCTGGTCTCCTGCCCCGGGAGAAGAGAAGCACCGCGGCAACGCTCCTCCCGGTCAGGTAAGTTTGTGAGTATGGCGCCGGAGATCGCGGTATGCATCCAGTACGCATACTGCGATCTCCGGCACCATACAGAGTACTCACCGCTGGATGCCTCACTCTGTCTGGAGCCAGACTGCGCAGGCGTGTTGCGTTTGCGCAGTCTATAAAGGCTTCAGACAGAGTGACGCTCCCAGCATTACATTATAGATATTTAAGCCCTGCCGTCGCCATATTGCGCACATTATAGACGAAACAGCGCAGTGAGAGCATTGTGTTAGCATAAGGAGAGTGAAAGCAGTGTATAGGGAGAGTTTGAGCCTAAAAAGCTCTTTTAAGAGCTCCTTAGAGAGAAGATTAGTTCTCTGTAAGGCTAGGTTCACATTGCGTTAGTGCAGTCCGCTCAACACATGCGTTAAACGGACTGCGCTAACGCAAGTGCCTTTTAAAGATCGCGTTATGCGATCACGCTAGCGCAGATGCTCCATCTGTGCTAGCGGTGACGGACCCCCGAACGCTGCAGACCACGTCCATGGGTCCGTCACAGAATGACGGCACATCGCTAACACATGCCGATTATGACATGCGTTAGCGATACGCTACATAATGGCAGTCTATGGGTGCGCTAACGCATCCGTTACATTACGTTAGTGCCGCTATGTTAGGGATACCGTCAGCGCATTGCCATTAGAGCAATGTGAACACAGCCTTAGGTTTAGATAGCATAGGGAGCGATTTTATACCAGGGAGAGGGAAGGCAGGCAAAGTGTTAGCATTGCAGGTACATGCTGCTGATCTCTGCTAGGTGGCATTGTGTATAGTGTAGGAACAGATTGTGGAGTAGGGAGAGAGAGGCAGGGTTTGATATCCAATAAAGCATATACTAAACAGCTCTTTTTAGAGCTCAATAATATTCCCCGCCTATTACTGAAATAGCATATATTTATCTAGCAGTTGTGCAACTGGGGCAAAGCCTGCTGACATATACGCAAACATCACTATTAACCAGTAATTTACCTGAGTCTGCTGTTGGTGTGTGTAATAAAGCAGATATCCCCAAAAAATTACTCTGCTATTGCTGAAATAGCGTACATTTATGTAGCATTTGTGCGACTGGTGCAAAGACTGCTGACATATGCAAAAGTCACTATTTAACTGTAATTTACCTGAGTGTGCTGTTGCTGTGTGCAATAAATCTGATAGCTAAAAAAAGTACCCACACATTGCTAGATACATGGAATTTGTACATAACACCTCTGTGAGGGTACTTGTGAAAAAGAAAGCCAAGACATTTTTTTTCACAATGCATTCAATATGAGAAAGGGTGACATTAAGGGAAGGGGACGTGGATGTGGTAGTGCCCGCCAAGGCCGTGTGACAGATCAGAAGGTGACTTTATCTTGTTCTAGATTCCTGTTAAAATTCGATCTGCGCAGTACACCACTGTCGAACGCAGAAAAGTGGAGGATGTTGTGGGTTGGATAGCTGACAAAGGCTCCAGTGTGTTGACAAGCAACACCACCAAGTCTTCCACATGGTCCAGTCTCAGTACCCAAGAGTATGGGCCTCACATAGCATTTAGGTCTGCGCTATAGAAGGGACTCCCAATCCCAGCTTCATGCCTGTCCAGCATGGATGGCCTGAAGAGGAGGAGGAGGCAAGGTGTCTTGAGGGGAGAGGATGGTTAGTTTTTGTTCTGGTGGATACACTGAACACTTGACTCTTTATAGTCTGCAACACATAGCATAGTTCATGTCCACATGCCTTTCCCAAGACCCTTGTGTGAAAGACACTTTGTCCACTTTGTGCACCTTTCTTGACCCCCGGTATAAGGAGAAATTTCCTTTTCTCATGTCAGAGTCAGACGTGCCATTTTCAGTGCATGCATGCCAGAGGGCCATTGTTGAAGAGTTGCTGAAAAGATTACCTTCAGACAACACTGCTGACAGTGGTACTGGCTCTTTTCACCCACAAGGATTACAGGGGAGGGACACGCACACTAGGTGCAACTTAGGCATGCGGAAAATGTCCACCAACTGGGTGATTTTCATGAAACTGTCACATCAGCAAGGCTATCTGTGGGTGTAACTATGATGAGGAGGGCGAAGTTGACCACGATGGTGAAGGAGTACTTAAGTGACCATACCATCATCCTTCCTGATTCTTCAGTGCCCTTAAACTATTGGTTGTCCAAGCTGCACACTTGGCCCGACCTCTCTTTGTTTGCCTTGGAGGTGTTGCCATGCCCTGCTGCAAGTGTGTTGTCTGAGCGGTTTTTAGTTCGGCTGGTGCAATCACAATGGATAGGCACACACCCCTGTCAATGGAAAATGCAGACAGGTTTACTCTTCTGAAATTGAACAAGGGTTGGATTTCCTCCGACTTTGTAAGCCCTACGAATGACAGCAACCCAACCTAAATGCGCCCCAAATGTTCTTTTTTGTATGTTGTCTTAACATCCATCCCTTACCATCCAAACCTATTTTGTTCTGGAAATCGCGTCCTACTCCTGCTTTTGCTACAAGTACTTATTGGTTATATATGTATACCCCACATGGGTAATGTTTTTAACTTTTTGTAAACTTTTGTACATTGTGAAATGGTGAAACTTGTACTCTATCTCTAGCAATTATAATAACTTTCAAAATGTATTGTGAGGTCCCATCACGGTCTCTTTCAGCGTGTATGATACAGACCCCTTGGATGATTTTTGGAAACCTTTGCACATTGTGCAATGGTCAAATTTCTACTGTCAATCTCTCCATATTCTATTATTATAATTTTTTATTGTGTTGCCCTTCTCACGATCTCTTTAACCCCTTCACCCCCAAGGGTGGTTTGCACGTTAATGACCGGCCAATTTTTACAATTCTGACCACTGTTTCTTTATGAGGTTATAACTATGGAACGCTTCAACGGATCTTTGCGATTCTGAGACTGTTTTCTCGTGACATATTGTACTTCATGATAGTGGTAAAATTTCTTCGATATAACTTGCGTTTATTTTTGAAAAAAACGCAAATATGGCGAAAATTTTGAAAATTTTGCAGTTTTCAAACTTTGAATTTTTATTCCGTTAAAACAGAGAAATTTGTCACACAAAATAGTTAATAAATAACATTTCCCACATGTCTACTTTACATCAGCACAATTTTGGGCGCACGGCAGAGCTCGTAAGGGAAGGAGCGCCGTTTGACTTTTTCAAACTAAAATTGGCTGGAATTGAGATTGGACACCATGTCGCGTTTGGAGAGCCCCTGATGTGCCTAAACAGTGGAAACCCCCAACAAGTGGCACCATTTTGGAAACTAGACCCCCTAAGGAACTTATCTAGATCTGTTGTGAGCACTTTGAACCCCAAAGTGTTTCACAAAAGTTTATAATGCCTGAGTGTGAAAAAAAAAAAAACAATTTTCCACAAAAATTATTTTTTAGTCCTAAATTTTTGATTTTTCCCAAGGAAATTGGACCCCAAAAGTTGTTCAATTTGTCCTGAGTACGCTGATACCCCATATGTGGGGGGGAGAACTGTTTGGGCGCAGGGCAGGGCTTGGAAAGAAAGTAGTAAAGTTTTGGAATGCAGACGTTGATGGGGGTCATGTTCCATTTGCAGTGCCCCAGATGAGCCTAAACAGTGGAAATCCCCCATAAGTGACCCCATTTTGGAAACTAGATCCCTAAGGAACTTATCTAGATCTTTGGTGAGCACTTTGAACCCCCAAGTGCTTCACACAAGTTTATAATGCCCGGGCATGAAAATAAAAAATCCTATTTTTTTCCCACAAAAATTATCTTTTAGTCACTAATTTTTTATTTTCCCAAGGGTAACAGGAGAAATTGGACCACAAAAGTTGTTTTCCAATTTGTCCTGAGTACGCTGATACCCCATATGTGGGGGGGAACCACAGTTTGGGCGCACGGCAGAGCTCGGTATGGAAGGAGCACCATTTGACTTTTTCCAACAAAAATTGGCTGGAATTGAGATTGGACGCCATGTCACATTTGGAGAGCCCCTGATGTGCCTAAACAGCGGAAACCCCCCAATTCTAACTCCAACCCTAACCCCAACACACCCCTAACTGTAACAACAAAACAGGAGAAAAAATGGAGTTTTCATTAACATTGCAAAAATATAAAAAGTTTATTAAAGCCACAATAAGGCGACAAGACATAAGACATAACATGACAATGATGTGTATAAAAAGACATGAAAACATATGGCAAGCAGAAAAACACCATAACATATTATAGCCAATTCAATAACAAGAGGAAAAAATCCCTAGATATAATGAACACTAAAAAGCCTGGGGCACACCATAGTCCCATAGCTGATTACCATAGTCAAAGTCAGGAGTGTGTTCAGAGGAAAGTATGTCCAGACCCACCGCAATTACATAGCTTAAACACAATGAAAGGTTATATTGTGTCAAGAGCGGGGTGTAAGGAAGAAAAAAGGGGGAGTTTGACACCCTGCCAGGATTTAAACGGAAGATATGTAGTATTTTGGATATGTACTCAATGACTGAAAAGCAAAAAGCTGCTGTGGTAATAGGACAGTTAGCTGGTGCGGCTGAGAGAGAAGTAGAGACTTGGCCCATTGCAGACCAGGAGTCGGTACCTGCGATACTCTTAAAGCTACAGGCCATCTTCGAGGACCACACAGAAACGGATCTCCGGATGGCATTTTATCAGTGCTTCCAGGGACCGGGTGACAGTATTAGGGACTACGCCTGCCGACTACAGGTGGCCCTGCGAGCTCTCAAACAGGCTAACCCCACAAGTCCCATTGATGAGAGCCAAATGTTAAAAGAGCAATTCGTGCGGGGACTGAGGTCTCCAGAGGAAAGGAGGACTGTAAACTGGTGGTCCTTGGATCATCCAGATGCCGCTTTTGATGCTCTAAAGGACATGGCAATAAAGGGACTGCGACCCCTGGAAAAGCCTGAGGTGGCAAATCAGTATCACCCGGGTGAAGCCATTCTAAAGCCGGCAGTACCCACCTTTTCCCCGCAGGTGGCAGAAGCTACAATGCAGGTGGCGCCCCCTAGTGAGTAGGAATGTCTGCGCTCAGAAGTGCGCCAGCTGACTAAGAACTTGGCCACTGTAATGGAGGCCCTGCAACTGCGGAAAGAGGAAGGAGGGAAGATCCTACTAGCCGACTGTCATGGGTGCATCGCCACGAAGATCGTCGCGATTGCACATTCTGACTTCTCACAGCTGAGCTGCTGTTTCTTTGTGTTTGGTAATGAGAGAGTTAATTTTACCTAGCTCTTTGCTAAGACTAGGTCTAGCCTCGCCCGGCTGCTTTTGATTATGTTCTAATTAGTTTCCTTTATATTCCTGCTGTCAAGGTAAAATATAATTTTCTACTATACTTTTATATTTATAGTATGTATATGTATTTTATAAACACGAAGTTTTCCTTAAAAGAATAATAAGATAATGTTAGTATCTGCTGGTGTTTGTCTCCATCTTGTGTCCTATCACTGTATTACACTAAATTGACTGAAATGCCCCCACCTTTGGAGAATTGAGGAAACACATGATACACGAGAACAATAGAATCTTTCTTCAAGAAACGAAACTGAGGATGACAACACATCAAGGAGGACTTAGAAGAAGATCTAAGGACCAATTAGGATGACCAGATGCTGAATGTATACATATATGGACATGACTCAACTTATCTCTTCCTCCTCAATCCCGCCTTTACTCCACCCCAATATTCTGTGTATGTAATCTTATGTACGTGAATAAAAAGTTCAGTGCTTACTGGAGATGGCCGCCTAATAGCACCATTTTCTTTAGGGCACGTTCTGAAGTCTGAACCAGCGTATTGCCTGATTCATTCTCGGTCGACCCGTGCTCTTAGTCTAATTTGGAGTGACTGGAGGATGAGTGGTTTGTCGTTACGACCCCGACAATTGGCGCCTAACACGTGGGGCCGTGGATTGCCGCCCGTCCGGACCCGTCTTGAGGACTTTGCGGTGGTGCCCGCGGTGACTGAGTGCGAGGACTGCAGCCTCCGTTGAACACGGTAAGTTGGGATCATATACTTTATATGCGTCCCACTTGCCTGTGTGTCAGTCACTGTTTGGTCCTGTCGTATTGTCCATTTGGGTCTGGAGGGGTGACCGGTTGAGTGGTGAGACCAAGGGCAATCCCACGCCACGAACCAGCAAGTCTGACCGAGTGATGTTGCATTCCTGCACGTTCTCGTGAAAATTACCACGTTCCTCCTCCTCCAGTCACTGTACTTTTATGCAGATAGTTGCCTCCCGTGATTATTTGGTAGTGTCTAAATTTCTAGCATCTTGTAGAGAATTGTGGTAGGGGTGCGCATAACCAAATTTCCTTAAGAGACGAATAGAGGAGGGCTCTTCGTCTGAGAAAGTGACAAATGGAGGGGGTACTCTTTGTCTAACCCGGGAAGTCTCATTAGGAGAAGCCCAGGTGTCAGCATATGGAGGGGGACTCTGTGCTGTGTAGAGTGTCACGGTGTACTGCGCTTTAACGTCACCATCCACAGTTAGGGAAAAGACAGAATAGAGGGGGACTCTTTGTCTTGTCACAGTATTGAGGGGGACTCTGCAGTGACGGGTGGTGACTTGCGAGTGACGCCGGTGGTCTGAGTCGCGACAGATCATTTCACTCTGTTAAATTATGATGCGCATGTTTAAATCAAACAAAACCCACAAGTTAGAGGGTGGTGCTTTGGGAGTGGTTGAATTGATGAAATCACGTGGAGGCAAGAAGGCTGTTAAGATAATGAGCTTGCCGAGTACAGGCAGGCTTCAGCCTTCAGTGTGGAAAGACTTTGTCGCACAGAATGAGGGAAAGTTGAGAGATCAGGGGCTCTTGTATCAAGCCCGAGCACATTTGAGAGTAGTAAATGATTTGAAAGTTGAGGGTTGGAAAGAGGTAGATGGAATAAGGAGGTTCGGAAAGTGCTGAGCCTTTGTTCGGATATGTAAAATGCTCTGCATATGATCTTGTTGATGTAACTAAAATGGCCGCTCCAAGCCCTCGGCCACCGCCCTATAATGGTGCCGATCTTAGAACAAAGGGAGGTTGGACCTGTCATGTGTGTGGTGAACAGAATCCGCCCTGGGCGGAGACCTGCCGTGTTTGTGGGGCGGGTCGCTCCTGGTGTAATGCCCAGTCCATCGCCCCTCCCACACCCAGCGACCATTTTGGTAAACCCAGTGGCCATCTTAATACACCCGGAAATGGCCAACACCCCATCTCCTCCGGCGGCCATCTTGGGACACCCAAGCACACCCAGTCAGGCCTATATCCCTTGCTGATACCAACCAGGGCCTACTACCAGCCCCCGCCCGCACCTGTGCAGGCCACAGCTCCCAATATGGCACCAGATGCAACAACATTGTTCCCTTTCACACACCCCAACCCGGCCATTGCTGCAATGCATGAATCTTCAGTTTTTCAAACAATGATCAGAAGCCGCCGCCATGATATTATGGGATCTAATGAAGGGGAGGAGGATCAGGAGATAGAAGAGGGGTGGGCCCCTCAACAGCCACCACTATCCCCAGCAGCACCAGTATCTTTTCTTCCCTCCTCCATTCCCCCACCATTATTGTCAACCCCTGGTCCTAGGGCCTATTCCACCCCTACTTCAGAGATAAGGCACCTTCCTCTCCTTCACAAATCCTCAGAGAGGACAGTCGTTCTGTAAGATTCACGGAAACCCCGGTAGGCCCCCAGCTCCCGGTGTACTTGAAAACTGGTATCCCTGCCATTCACAGCATTACACAGACCGCAACGGAAATCCAGTGACATTGTCCATAGGGTACGGTGATATCCTGACACATCGGGTTGGTGCTATAATTAGTCCTGCCAACTCCAACTGCTCCAAGAAAGGGGGTCTGGCTCTATTAATAGCCCAAGCAGGTGGTCCCATCGTCACTGCAGAATGCATGGCTCATATATACACTCATGACCCTTTGCCACCTGGACAGACTCTGACAACCCATGCAGGGGACCTTCCCGCTGATATCATCATCCATGCAGCAGGTCCAGTCCATGATCCTCTAAATTCAAATGAGTCACGGGCCACCCTTCGGGCCACCATACATTCAATACTCCATCATGCTGGTATGTTAAAAACAGAAGACATTAGGCACCAGGAATTATTTGAAACCAATGATAAAGTAGTAAATTTGTGATTGCTTTGTCTAAAGAGTTAACTAACACCCACTCTATAGTGTCTGCTTCTCTCCCAGAATTTACAGGTGACACGGTGCATGATTTCTCGCCTGATGACCTTATATATATAAAAATTTATGAGAAGAGACTGTCTCCAGCCCAGATTTGAGGGTCCCTACTCTGTGGTCCTGACCACCCCTACTGCCCGAAGCTCGAGGGCAAGAGCACCTGGATTCACGCCTCCCATTGCAAGAAGGACAAGATTAATCAGCAGTTATGAAGTTTCTGATATACATATCCTTTTGAGCTGCATCCTGATCTCCAGTAGTGCCAGCATGCCCACCTTCTGGGTTAATACTACAACCCCTGTGGTTATCTTTAAGTTCGATTTCTATCAAATATTCAACTGTGATAGGAATGATTTCAAGGGATCAATATATTAAACTTAGGGGAAAAGGGATATTTTATCTCTATGTCACCCGCCCAGGGAATGAAAACTGTTATGATTGGTTAGATGTGGGATAGAAAACAGAAAAAGGGAAAATTGGCAGATGAAGCTAGATACAATAGATTGATAAATGAGATATACAAGTGTTATATTTGTAGGAACGGATCTAAGAATGCAGGAGTCAGTGACAGCAAGCAAAGGTATAAGGGAGGGAGGAAGTGCTGGTAGCAGCGAGATGGTATTTTGCTGTACACCAAGGTCATTCTACAGATAAGCAACCTGCAGGCTGAGGGAGAGAGGACACACAAACTACGCAGTGGTTTGACCCCTCCCGTCGGGTATTCGTGAGGATGCACAGGAAAGAGTGCAACAGTTTTATGTTTTTGGAATAGACACAGTACGTAAGAATCGAAGGTCAGAGTATGTGAGAAGCAAATAGACAGGCAGAGAAAGGAAGTTACACTAGAGGACAGAGTTCAGGAAAGAGCCAAAAGATTATTTCTGGACTCCAAGAAAAACTTGGGTGGAAATGGGTTTTGTCAAAGAAAACAAGACTAGTGAGAAAGTTCTAGCAAGTTTTATATGAATGGCATAAAAAAAAAAAAGAAGTGACAAGGAAAAACTGAAAGTAAGTAGACCGGATTAGAGATCAGTTAAAGCAGAGGATCTAGCCAGAATAGCACAGGGGGCACAACATGATTTAGTGCAGGCAAAAAGAGGTAGCTTGCGCATGAGCCCCCTTGTCTCCTTACCCCCCATTCCTAATTGCACAGTACAGGTGAACCTACTAGGGGGACATGAGGTTGAATTCCAGGTGGACACGGGGGCAGAAAATTCAGTAATTACAGACAACTCTCCAGCTCCCCGTCACTAAAAAGATTCCCTGCAGATTCGGGGAACCGCTGTGCACACACAGTTGGTGGTGTCACCGCGGGGTCAATGTGGTCTTTTGGGATGTGGTGTGTTGTTACGGTTGCGGGCGCGTATTGAGTGTTGTCCGGTTGGGACTGTCACTGTGGCACCGGGACTGGGGCGGAGCACTCTTTGTGGAGTCGTGTCGCTAGACGTTGCTAGTACACAGAGGAAAGAGAAGATTTTCAGGAAATATATTCCAATGTTATTCCTGGACCCCACCGTCATGATGTACTCTTTAGGATAAGGACAGGGGGTTTTACGAAACAACATGTTGGGGTCATAGTAAATGCTGCAAATAATCAACTCCACTATGCTGGAGGACTGGCCGCAACAATTTCACAGAAAGGCGGACCCATGATACAGGACGAATCTAATTCGTATATACAAACGTGTGGTCAGGTAGAAATAGGACAGGTCCCAGCAACCAGAGCAGGACAGTTGCCGTGTCAATATGCAATATATGCAATGAAATCACGATATACTTCTACTAATATGCCTAGGTCCCAACAATTACTTACTGAAGCTGTCCAGAATGTAATCCTGTATGTTTTCCCTGTCCACTCCGAACAATGTATTAAAAAAAAAAAAAAAAAAAGTTAGAAGAATTCAGCTTGTTCTGTATCAGAAAAAAAACCAGCCAGGAGTAGTTCTAGCCCACATTTTGCAAGCAGACATCTGCAGCTCCAAGGACAGTTCTTATCAGTGCCCACATAGCAAACTCCAGCCCCCCTTCAACTTAACCCTGTGTACGGGTTGGTACAAAAATTATGGGCAGTTAATGCAGCTACTGATCTGGAAACTCCAGTGGTGTCTAATATATATATATATATATATATATATATATACACTTTTGTTCCAGATATCTCAGGATGCTGCTTAGTTTACAGTTATTGATTTTGCCAATGTTATTTTTATAATATGTTGATGATTTACTGATTTGTGTTTTTCCAGGAAATAGTGTCGTATTGCAACAATATTACTTATGTTGTTTCTGTATCAAGCAGGTTGTAAAGCGTTGAAGGATAAACTGCAATTTTGTAAATCTTCAGTTATCTTTTTGGGACATTGCATTATACCGGGGGGAACGACATCGGACCAGCGCTCGCAAAGAAGCTGTACAGAATTTTCCTATTCCTGTTAATGTTGCCGCTCTTAGGATATTTCTTAGACTGATTTTCTACTGCAGGCAGTGGATTCATGCTGTATCAATCCTCATGCAGCCTTTCTATGACTGTATCACCATTGTGCTTTTTAAACTAACTCCTGAAGGTATAGACGGTTTTTATTTTTCTCTCAAAAACAGGATTGTGGCAGCTCCAGTGCTAGGAACCCCCAACTATGAACTACCATTCACCCTGTATCTCCATGAACAGCAGGGACACGCGGCAGGGGTATTGACTCAGTTACATGGTGACAATCAAAGGCCAGTGGCCTGTTTCAGTGGAAGACTAGATGCAGTGGCTAGAGGTGCCCCGTCCTGTGTACGGGCAGTACATGCTGTAGGACTATTGCTCCACAAATCATCAGATATCGTTCTTGATTATCCACTGACAGCACTTACACCTCATGATGTATACATCATACTGAACCAGGTGCAGTCGGCACATCTTTCAGCTGCACGTCATCTTCGATTGCAATGTGCACTTTTAATGCCTCCAAATGTTTCTTTGCAGAGATGTACCACACTTAATCCTGTCACATTGTTACCTCTCTCGGATCTAGGGGGGAGGACAGGTATTGTACGGTATTGTACAAAGAAGATCCAAGAGAGGAGATTCCTTATGATTGTGTTCAGCTTATGGCACAGGAAACAGCAGGCCTACCCACAGTGTTTGAAACTGAAAGATGTAATGTTGACTTTAAATCTTTTGTAGAACTCGCTACCAAGATGACTCAGGTACCTTCCACACCAGGTATGCCATCGTCTCCCTGAATGCAGTAATCAAAGCAGAACCAATGCTCCCATATCAGTAGGCCCAGGAGGCTGAATTTAAGGCTCTGACCGAGGCCTGTAAGATAGCTGAAGGTAGAATTGTTAACACCTACACAGATTCTAGATAAGCATTCGGTATAGCTCATGATTTGGGTCCAATTTGGAAGTCTAGAGGATTCCTGATGGCAGCAGGACATCCCATTAAAAATGCTGACGCAGTCCAGCAGTTAATTGATGCATTACAATTACCAAAAGAAGTAGCTGTCATAAAAGTTAAAGCACATACCAGATGCACTGATCAGGTGAGTAAAGGAAACGCAATGGCCGATGCAGCAGCAAAAACAGCAGCCAGTAGACCACTCCAAGGGTAACGATGCACCAGGTAAGCGCTCCCAAAAATCCCTTTGTGTCGGAGGATGCCTTAGCCCAGATGCAGGCTCAGGTGCGCCAGGAGGAAGTAGAAAAGTGGGAAAAAGAAGGTGCATGTCTGAATGCAGCAACTGGGGTATGGGGAAGAGGGATGCGCCGATGCCTTCCAAGAGCGTTGTACCCTGCGGTCGCCCAGATGTTACATGGGCCAACCCACCAGTCCAAAACTGCTGTAATGAGCGTGATGCAGAAGCATTGGGCGGCACCAGGCTTTTCCACCTGTATAGAAGGTTTGATCCAGGGATGCATGGTATGTGCTACACATAATAAGAGAAGGGTAGTCAAGACACCACCCAAACATGCCCCTCGGCCCTTCTATCCTTTCCAGAGACTGCAGATTGATTATATTCAGTTGCCAAAATCAGGTTCATGGGAGTACGTGTTGGTGTGTTTTTGATTTATTCTCAGGTTGGCCGGAGGCTTTCCCAATTGCCAAGGCTACGGCTGCGGCAACCGCAAAGAAGCTGCTTGCGGAGGTGGTGTGCAGGTATGGAGTACCAAAGGTGATCGAAAGTGACAGAGGTACACATTTCACAGGTGAAATAATGAATGAAGTCTTGACAGCTCTGGGAATTCAACAAGTTTTCCACACCCCATATTACCACAAAGCGGTGTAAAAGTAAAAGGACTAAATAGGATATTGAAGTTAAAAATCTAAAAGGCCATGGCTGAAACAGGGAAATCTTGGCCTGAATGTTTACCATTAGCCCTATACTCAGTAAGGTACACTCCAAGTAGAAAAACTGGACTTTCTCCGTATAAAGTACTATTTGGCAAAGTGCCTAGTTTAGGATGTTTCTTTTCCCAAGCATTGGAAATAAGTAACCATGTATTAAGCTCATATGTAAGGGATTTGTATAAAAGACTCAAGAAAGTATATGATAATGTTTTCAGTTCTCTTCCAGATCCAAACCAGGATCCTGGGAGTCTGCAGTCTGGAGACTGGGTAGTCATTAAAAGACACGTGAGAAAGAGTCTGGATCCGAGAATCTAGCTCCACTGATATCCAGAAAAAGAAGGAGTCTGGGTCAGTTGCACACCGGTTATGCTGAGGATCCCAAAGTTTATATGGATCCCATAGGTGTTCCTAGGGGGGTCCCAGACGAATACAAAGCTCAGAATCAGATCCTGGCGGGTTTCCGTTCTTTCATCCCAACTGTGCAGATCAATTACAATGTAGATTGGATAAAATATATATACTACACTGAGCAAAGATTTATCAATATCAATTTTAGTCAAGATGCTTTCCAGGATATAGTTGAGAAACTGGGCCCAACACAAGAATGACTCTTCAAAATAGACTGGCCATTGACATGATTCTAGCTGAAAAAGATGAAGTCTGTGGGATGATAGGGGAAGAATTTTGTACTTATATTCCTCAGAATTCTGGAGTCAATGGTAAAACTATAGTGGCCCTTACAGAGATTAAAAATCTGGCTCAGGAAATAAAAGCCAATGCAGAAGTAGATACCTCTTTCTTCTTAAGATGGCTTGGAGGACTTAAAGAATTTCTCCAACAAGCCTGCTTAGTGGTTGTGGGGCTTTTGGTGCTAGGATTGATAATTCTATGTTGTGTGATATCTATGTATAGGAAAGCTGTGACCAATGCAGCCGCCTCCTCAGGTACTTTCCTTCATCAGGAAGTTGTGTCGCTACTATATGAAGACACTGATAAGGGTGATATGGAGAAATGTATTCCGCAGGATAAACCTGATAAAACCCCCTATAACAAAATACAAATGGGAATAAGAGATTTAGTTTAGGGATAGTGGGAGAACTCCATGTGCATGTTTGGTAGGGACTTGGTTGTTTGGGGGCGGTCCATAAGGGGCCAGTTTCTAAAATGACCAAGCGAAGAAATCCATTACCCCTGTCCCCACACATGGACAGTCTCGAGGCCGCATAAATTAAGGGAAAAACTTAGTGTTTAGGGGGATTGTCAAGGTAAAATATAATTTTCTACTATACTTTTATATTTATAGTATGTATATGTATTTTATAAATACGAAGTTTTCCTTAAAAGAATAATAAGATAATGTTAGTATCTGCTGGTGTTTGTCTCCATCTTGTGTCCTATCACTGTATTACACTAAATTGACTGAAATGCCCCCACCTTTGGAGAATTGAGGAAACACATGATACACGAGAACAATAGAATCTTTCTTCAAGAAACGAAACTGAGGATGACAACACATCAAGGAGGACTTAGAAGAAGATCTAAGGACCAATTAGGATGACCAGATGCTGAATGTATACATATATGGACATGACTCAACTTATCTCTTTCTCCTCAATCCCGCCTTTACTCCACCCCAATATTCTGTGTATGTAATCTTATGTACGTGAATAAAAAGTTCAGTGCTTACTGGAGATGACCGCCTAATAGCACCATTTTCTTTAGGGCACGTTCTGAAGTCTGAACCAGCGTATTGCCTGATTCATTCTCGGTCGACCCGTGCTCTTAGTCTAATTTGGAGTGACTGGAGGATGAGTGGTTTGTCGTTACGACCCCGACACTGCCAGTCTGGGTGTTAGACGCCGGTGAAAGCATTCATGTAGTCTAGCAGACTGGATCGGTTCTGAGAATACTTAAGCTAAGAGCTCCTTAGTTGTTCTTACTCTTATAGCTTATAGTTTATCTCTGAGACCTTAGGTGTTCCTACTGTGTGTGAGTGTTGTATGTAAGACTTTATTTACTTTATTTCTTGTCTTTCTTGTATGTCTTTCTGTTCATTAACCGTTACCTGTTCATTCCCTTTGGTGGTAATCAGGGTCCTTCTTAGGACTAGATTACAGTTGGCAGGGATTGATAGGAGACAGGGTTTACGCTGGTGGCCTGGACCTCTGTACCTTTAACAGTACCTCCAGGTAGAGGGATTAGTCAGGACCCCAGTTTAGGGTCAGCATAGACCCCGGTCACCCTCTAGCCGGAGACAGCGTATAACGGATTCAGTATTGACCCACTGGACACTCTGTCAGGTAATTCTATGTTATCATATATCTATGCGCATGTTATATAGTATGTTGCCCATTTGATATAGATTACTGACATCACATATATATATCTGCTATACAGCGTGACATTTTCACCGGCCATACTAAAGATTCTCCCCAGCTGTCATGGATCCAGTAGCCCAGCTGGCCCGGCAGTTGCAGGGGTTGTCCATGGAGTTTGCAGACATTAAGTCCAAGGTTTTGTCCCCCCGGAGCAAACCAGATCTGAACCTAAGGTTGCTCTCCTGGACAGGTTCACTGGTGGGCGGGACAAATTTTTTACCTTCCGGGAGGCATGTAAATTGTACTTTCGGCTGCGGCCTCGGTCATCTGGGAGTGAAGAGCAGAGGGTGGGAATTGTTATCTCGCTCTTACAAGGGGACCCTCAATCTTGGGCGTTCTCTATTCCTCCAGGCTCCCCAGATCTCCAGTCAGTGGATCGATTTTTTACTGCCCTGGGTCTGGTATATGATGATCCGGATCGAGTCTCCCTTGCTGAAACAAAGTTACGTAAAATACGGCAAGGAAATCGTCCAGCGGAGGAATATTCTTCTGAGTTCCATAGATGGGCAACAGATACTCAGTGGAATGACCCAGCTCTTAGGAGCCAGTTTTGTCAAGGGTTGTCTGACAAATTAAAAGATGTGTTGGCTCAGTATGATTCTCCTCCATCACTGGAGGCTGCTATGGCCCTCGCTATTCGCATTGATAGACGACTTCGGGGAAGACGCGAGGTAACTCCGCCTCCCGTGATGACTCCACCTACTACTAAAGTCCCTTATACTGAGGTTCCCCTGGTCTGTTCTGAGGAGCCCATGCAGTTGGGAGGGACATCATTTTGTAGGAGGGAATCGGCGGTGCACCGCAAGACTAGAAGGTGTTTCTTTTGCGGGAGAGAGGGACATTTTGTTGGGGGGTGTCCATCCCGGGCCTCTTTGAGCAAAGGAGTTAACCTGGGAGTGTGTATTTCGTCCCCAAATCCCTCTCAGTTTCTCGTGCCTGCGGAGGTGGTGATTGGTACTAGAACTGAGAGGATTTCTGTTTTTCTTGATAGTGGGTCCGGGGCTAATCTGGTGGACGCTCGGTTTGCCCAGGTGCATGGTATGCAACTGAGTGTATTGGCCAAACCAGTCCCTATAGTCTCTATTGATTCTAGACCTCTCGGTCAAGGTAGCTTGGTACAAGCTGTTCATAACATAGATCTTCGAGTAGGGGCAATACATAAAGAGCAATTGTCTTGTTATGTGTTGGAGGGTCTACCTACTCCTATTGTGTTGGGACTTCCTTGGTTGGCTAAACATAACCCAGTGATTGATTGGCAATCCAGAAAGATAAGCCAGTGGGGTGAATTTTGCAGGAATAACTGCATGAGCACGGTCATCGGTGCGGTTGTGCCTAGGACTTTGCCTCCTTTTCTGGAGGACTTTGGGGAGATGTTCTCAGAGGAGGGGTGTAAAGAGTTACCTCCTCATCGCGCATATGACTGCTCAATAAAGTTGCTTCCTGATGCCTTATCTCGTACTTTCCCAGGGGCCGGGAAGACGGATGATCCGGTTCCTATTCCTCAGGAGGGAGTTGTAGTGTCAGCTGTATGCTCTGAGCTTGAGGGGCAGGTATTGGGGGCTCAGGGGGACGCCCCTGTGGGACTTCCAGGGAGACTGATAGTTCCAGATCGCTTAAGACTGAAGGTTACGGGGAACCGTTACAAACGGATGGCTGATAGGAGGAGAGTTTCTGGTCTAGATCTGAAGGTGAACGATCTGGTTTGGTTGTCTACCAGGAATATAAAACTTAAAGTTTCCTCCTGGAGGTTGGGTCCCAGATTCATTGGGCCGTACAGGATCAGTTCCATAATTAATCCTGTGGCATTTCGTCTGGACCTCCCTCCTACGTTTAAAATTCATAATGTGTTTCACAAGTCATTACTTAAAAAGTATGTGGCACCAGTCATACCGTCACCTCTACCTCCTCCTTCAGTGGTAGTCAATGATAACGTGGAATTTCATGGGTCGAAAATCATTGACTCACGTCTCAGTCGCCGATCCCCTCAGTACTTAGTTCATTGGAGGGGGTATGGTCCTGAGGAGAGGACGTGGGTCCCTGCGTCTGATGCTAACGCAGATCGATTGGTTCGGACCTTTCACACAACTTACCCGGACAGACCTGGTCATGAGGGTCCGGAGGCCCCTCGTAGAAGGGGGGGTACTGTCATGGGTGCATCGCCACGAAGATCGTCGCGATTGCACATTCTGACTTCTCACAGCTGAGCTGCTGTTTCTTTGTGTTTGGTAATGAGAGAGTTAATTTTACCTAGCTCTTTGCTAAGACTAGGTCCAGCCTCGCCCGGCTGCTTTTGATTATGTTCTAATTAGTTTCCTTTATATTCCTGCCAGTCTGGGTGTTAGACGCCGGTGAAAGCATTCATGTAGTCTAGCAGACTGGATCGGTTCTGAGAATACTTAAGCTAAGAGCTCCTTAGTTGTTCTTACTCTTATAGCTTATAGTTTATCTCTGAGACCTTAGGTGTTCCTACTGTGTGTGAGTGTTGTATGTAAGACTTTATTTACTTTATTTCTTGTCTTTCTTGTATGTCTTTCTGTTCATTAACCGTTACCTGTTCATTCCCTTTGGTGGTAATCAGGGTCCTTCTTAGGACTAGATTACAGTTGGCAGGGATTGATAGGAGACAGGGTTTACGCTGGTGGCCTGGACCTATGTACCTTTAACAGTACCTCCAGGTAGAGGGATTAGTCAGGACCCCAGTTTAGGGTCAGCATAGACCCCGGTCACCCTCTAGCCGGAGACAGCGTATAACGGATTCAGTATTGACCCACTGGACATTCTGTCAGGTAATTCTATGTTATCATATATCTATGCGCATGTTATATAGTATGTTGCCCTTTTGATATAGATTACTGACATCACATATATATATCTGCTATACAGCGTGACACCGACTGTCCGGAGGATGTCCCTTGGATGAACCGGAGGAAATGGAGGACGTCGTCACACCGGAGGAGGACCACGCCACCCCCAGGAGCGACTCCGGAGCAACACCATCCTCGCCGGGAGATCGTCTGCTACCGCTGCAACCAAAAAGGTCATATGGCTCAGCAATGTCCTTTAAACGAGCCGATCCTGGGTCAGAGGGCCAACACCCAGGAGTAGACTCATCAGGCCCCTTAGACTGGAATCGCAGGTTCGTGGGTGGACGGCCCTACCTGTCCATGATTCTGGACGGGATTGCAATCCCTGCACTGCTGGACACTGGATCTCAGGTGACCATCATACCTGATGTCCTTTACAATAAATTTTGGTCCATGGACAGTCTCCAGCCCCCAAACCCTGACTTGACAGTGTACGCCACCAATGGTCTCCCTGTTGAAGTAATTGGAGCCAAAAACGTGGACGTAAAAGTGGGCAGGGTGGATCTGAAGGATCAGGGACTTTTAGTGGTAAAGACTGTAAATGAGGAGAATGCCTTAAATGTGATACTAGGTACTAACATTATCAGTAACTGTCTGGGAGAAGTTGTGTTTTTGCTCCAACAGCTCGCTGAAGTTGCCAAGCCAAAGCAGAAGGGAGTGATCCAGAGGGAGATCCGGGCCCTGATGTGCCAGCAGCAAGCGAAGCTTACAGATGGTGAAATCGGTAATGTACGGGTCACAGACTCGAACCCCATTGTAATACCCCCAATGAGTGAAATGTTAATATGGTGTAGAGCAGCCATAGGTCTGAGGGGACAGAACTACCAAGCAGTAGTAGAACCCCATCGCTCAGAACACAGACCTACACTCATGATTGCTAGAGGGGTAGTGGAAGTAGTAAATGGGAGAGTACCAGTACGACTTCTCAACTGGGGGGACGATTAAGTAAATTTGCCACGTTATGCTACAGCTGCTAAATTACATGCCGTAGATAACAATTCTATCCTCACAACCGAGTCCTTAGCCTCCCGCCAACCAGCGGAGGATAATGATCCGGCAACCCCGGTAGCGGACTGGTGTCAGCAGCTTCATATAGGGACAGACACCTGTAATGTATGTAGTACAGTTCATATAGCGTCTTGTGCTTGGGTGCGATGAAAACACAGGAGTCACAGGTTTGATATAGAAAAGTCCTGTATTACTTCATACAAGTTGGCAGAAATAGTCACACAGTTTGCAGACACAGAAACAGGAGACACAGTAGGCCAGAGTAATCCAAGCTCAGCAATCACTCTCTAATACAGATTCAGGATCTTCTTCTCTGTTACCGTAAGTCCATGCAAACGTGGGTCTTTCAAAGAGCAGGGTTCAGAGTCCACAAGTGCTTCAGAGTTCCTCAGTAGGAATAGCTGGAGTACAAGGTCCAACACTTACAGGAGTCAAGTCACAGGTTCACTGCAGGCTAGATTCTGAAGCACTGATTGCTCAGCTGTGGCTGCTTAAGAAGCAAAGGAGAGAATCAGGGCAGGAACATGCAAGCTGGAAACTCCATTTTGACTGAGGGCAAGATAGCTGCAGCAAGACAGAAAGTAAAATGGCTGACGAACAAACTGAGTTTCAGGAATATATACATAGAACCTTACATTACTCCCCCCTTAAGGACAACCTCCGGATGACCTCAGACCAGGCTTGTGTGGGTACCTCTGATGAAACTGACGGAGCAAGCGAGGAGCATTAACGTTATTGACCGGTTCCCATGAGTTGTCCTCCACTGGGTAGCCCTGCCATTTAATCAGATATTGTAACTGATTTCTATACAACCTGGAATCTAAAATCCTTTCCACCACAAATTCTTCCTGACCATCGACTAGCACTGGGTCAGGGCAAGGAGAGGAACGTCCAGGAAACGTATTGGGTGTCGCAGCCTTTAGTAGGGATACATGAAAGACAGGGTGGATTCTCATAGTTCTGGGCAGTTGAAGACGACAAGCAACGGCACTTATAATTTTACTGATTTTATAGGGTCCAATGTACTTATGTCCCAACTTAGACGATGGAATCCTTAACTTAAGATTTCTGGTTGACAGCCAGACCAAGTCTCCTACCTTGAAAGCTGGTGCAGGTTTACGAAATTTATCTGCTGCTTTCTTGTACCTTTCTTGAGCCGATTCCAGATTTTCCTTTAGAAGATCCATATTCTTCTGTAAAGACGTGATTCTTTCAGCCACTGCTGGTAAAGGCGTTTCTATGGGAAATCGTGGTAGAATGTTAGGATGATAACCTAGATTAGAGTAAAAAGGAGACTGTTTAGTGGAGGCACTCTGAGAGTTGTTATACGAGAACTCAGCTAATGGAAGTAGATCCACCCAATCATCCTGTAGGTGGCAGATAAAGCAGCGGAGATACTGCTCCAGGGTTTGATTGGTTCGTTCGGTCTGTCCATTAGTCTGGGATGAAAAGCAGAAGAAAGGTTTACTTTAATGTCCAATGCTGCACAGAAATTTTGCCAAAACCTAGAAGTGAATTGCACCCCTCGATCCGAAATAACCTCATCCGGAACTCCATGTAAGCGAAACACATCTTTAATCATCAAATCTGATGTCTGTTTTGCAGTGGGTAAGCCGACACAAGGGATAAAATGAGCTGCCTTTGTTAGACGGTCAACCACCACTAGAATGGTGTTCTTCCCCTGAGAGGTTGGTAACTCCACAATGAAGTCCATAGAAATGGATCCCCACGGGCGGGACGGGGTGGGAAGAGGCTGTAACAGACCAGTTGGTGAGGAGCGAGGTGTTTTGCATCTTGCACAGACCTCACATGAAGTGACATAATTCAAAACATCCTTCCTGCAAGTGGGCCACCAAAAGAAACGAGAAAGAAATTCCTGTGTCTTTAGAATTCCTCTATGCCCAGCTATCTTGGAATCGTGAATGAGTTGCAATACTCTTAATCTGACTGTTTCAGGAATATACAGACGTTGTCCCTGAATCCACACACCATTCTTAAAGACAAGACTTACGTCCCTTGGGGGTTGTGCCAAAAAGGAATCCGCATGGTATGCTTCCTTGATGTCCTTAAGTAGGTCTTGATTATGAATTACTCCTAGGAATCTAGAGTCAGGAAGAATAGTCTTAGGAGGATTAATTGGACGTGTCTCTGCTGAGTAAATCCTAGAGAGTGCATCAGCCTTTCCATTGCGCGATCCTGGTCTATAAGAGATGATAAAATTAAATTGTTTAAGAAAAGATTCCAGCGAGCCTGGCGAGGAGTCAGGCACTTAGCCGACCTGATAAACTCAAGGTTACGATGGTCTGTCAGGACGACTATTTGCTGTGCAGCTCCCTGAAGAAGGTGTCTCCATTCTTTGAAGGCGGCAATAATGGCCAACAACTCTCTATTGCCCACATCGTAGTTCCTCTCAGCCGAAGACAACTGCTGGGAAAAGAAGGCACAGGGATGCAAGACATTCTTCTCACCTGTTCTCTGAGAGAGTATAGCTCCAACGGCACAGTCTGAAGCATCCACCTCTATTATGAAGGCAAGCTCGGGGTTGGGATGTACTAGGATAGGTGCAGTGGTAAATTTATCTTTTAGACGGGAAAATGCTTCCTGGGCTTGGGGAGTCCAGGAAAACCTAGACTCTTTCCGGGTAAGTTGAGTGATAGGTGACACTACCTCAGAGAAATTTCTAATGAAACGTCTATAGAAGTTGGCAAACCCGATGAAGCGCTGTACCTCCTTCACATTTCTAGGACTTGGCCAATCCTTGATGGCTTGGGTTTTGCTTCCATCCATACTAATTCCTTGTGTAGACAGTACATACCCCAGAAATTGAATTTCGGTCCTATGGAATTCACACTTTTCAAGTTTGATGTAAAGATGATTTTGTCTTAGACGTTCCAAGACCATTCTCACATGTCCATGATGTTCCTCTGTGGAGTTAGAAAAAATTAGAATATCATCCAAATAAATTACCACGAATGTATCTAGGAGATCCCTGAAGATGTCATTCACCAAGTGTTGGAAAGTGGCTGGGGCGGTACTCAGACCAAAAGGCATAACTAGATATTCAAAGTGTCCATAGCGTGACCTGAATGCAGTCTTCCATTCATCCCCAGGTCTAATACGGACTAAGTTATAGGCCCCACGAAGATCTAGTTTAGAAAAAATTTTGGCATGTCGCACTCTCTCCAATAACTCAGGGATTAAAGGCAATGGATAACGGTTTCTAATAGTAACCTTATTGAGTTCCCTATAGTCTACGCATGGTCTCAGAGATCCATCTTTCTTCTTTACAAAGAAGATGGGTGCACCTGCAGGAGATGAAGAGGGGCGTATGAAGCCCTTGGCTAGATTTTCATCTATGTAATCCTTTAAAGCCTTTAGTTCGGGCCCCGCCAGGGGTAGATCTTACCAAAAGGTATCTCTGCTCCATTCAATAATTCAATTGGACAATCATATGGACGGTGAGGAGGAAGCTGGTCAGCGTTCTTCTTGTCACATGAATCCACATAGTCCTGGTATACAGCTGGTAGTTCAGGGACTGACATGATTCCTTTAGGAACAGAGCAAGCTGAAACTTCTGGACTCATCTGTTTCTCTGGAAAGTGTAATTCCTTGGTCTCCCAGTTAATGGTAGGATTCTGAGCCTGCAGCCATGGTAGCCCTAGAATAATGGGAAAGTGGGGAGAAGAGATAAGCATAAAGGACAGTTTCTCTTGATGATCTTTACCCATAAGAACCCTCAAAGGCTCTGTTTCCTGATCCACTGGTCCAGAGGTCAGCAGGGAGCCATCCACAGTTTCCATCTGTACTGGAGTAGCCTTCTTCACTGAACGTATTCCCTGTTTCAGAGCAAAGGAGACATCCATAAAATTTCCACTTGCCCCTGAGTCGATCATAGCAGAGCTAGACACCCAAGCTGAGTCAACCCAGAGTTTGATGGAAAGAAAGCAATGAGAATTATTTTTCTTACAACTCAGCTGGGACACCGCTGAGGAAACTTGAAAAATGGCAGCGTTTACACAGTCAACGTCCTCAGAGGTAACGGAGTTTAAGTCCGAGAAATCAAGATCTGTTGCTGCAGATCTCTCTGGAGCCTGAGGCTCGGACCTGACAGATCCCCTCTCGCAACACTCACAATGAATGAGTGCTGCAGTAGTCTTACGAGAACGGCTGGGGCAGTTTATAATGAAGTGCCCTGACTTACCACAATAGAAACATAGATTCTCCTTAAAACGATGTTCCTTGCGTGCATCACTAACCCGTCGTTGTAAAGAGTCTACCTGCATGGGTTCAGGTTCAGGTTCCCGTGTAATCCTACTCAAAGGTTCCTTAGCTGGAGAGGAAGGTAGGAAAAGGTTAGTACGATTGCTTTCGAACCATCTCTCTTGCCTGCTTTCAGTCAGACGAGTATCAATACGGATGCAGTAGTTAATAAAGTCACCTAACGCAGTGGGAGGGTCGGCACGAGCAAGTTCATCCTTAATCAGTGGAGATAACCCCTTTCGAAAAATAGATTTTTTGGCGGAACTGTCCCAGGTGGTATCAAGGGCCCATCTCCTGAAATCCAAGGCATATTCAGCTACCGAGTTCTTACCTTGGCGCAAAGCTAACATGGCTGCTTCAGCTGTTGCACCTCGATTGGGGTCATCAAACACCTGCCCCATGGCTGAAATAAAATCATCAAGGTGATTCAAACAATCATCCTCAGTCTCAATCAGAGGGTTTGCCCACATTAAAGCCTTGTTGGTAAGCAACATAATTATAGTAAGCACCTTAGATCGTTCAGTGGGAAATTGTGAAGCATGTGCAGAAAAAAAAAGATTGCATTGATTAATAAATCCCCTGAATTTCTCACGTTCACCGCCAAAACGAAAAGGGGGCAACTTGGAATCCCAGCACTCGGGGCTACGGCAGGAGCCTGGACTCGCCCCTCTAGAACCTCAATCCTGGCTCGCAAATCCTGGGTAGTCTGTCCAACCACTTGCAAATTGTGATTATTGAGGTCCTGTAGATTTGTAAAACGGGTCTTTATATTCTGCAAATCTGCAAGGATATTATCAGTGACTCCGCAAAGTTCCTTTATGCGGGCCTCCATTTTCCAGATCTTTTAAGACAGGATTACTGGAAGAAGAGGAGAGAAAAAAAAACAATAGTGTTCACCTGTGGCAACACTGCAGAGAGAAAAAAAAAATTAAGGGAACTGCTCACCTGGAAAGGTTGTGAGAAGTCACAACCACTATCATCACAGAAAGTTTCAACCAGACATCTGATATCCAGAGTTACAGCAGACAAAAAAGAGAAAAGAAAGGAAAAAAAAAAAAAACAATAGTGTTTACCTGTGGTAACACTGCAAAAAGAAAAAACTTAAGGGAATTGCTCACCTGGAATGGTTGTGAGAAGTCACAACCACTGTCATCACAGAAAGTACAACCGGACGTCTGATATCCACAGTACAGCAGACACAGCCTTCCAGACCCAGCAGACACTAACGTTTTGGCTTCAGAATCTTGTAATGTATGTAGTACAGTTCATATAGCGTCTTGTGCTTGGGTGCGATGAAAACACAGGAGTCACAGGTTTGATATAGAAAAGTCCTGTATTACTTCATACAAGTTGGCAGAAATAGTCACACAGTTTGCAGACACAGAAACAGGAGACACAGCAGGCCAGAGTAATCCAAGCTCAGCAATCACTCTCCAATACAGATTCAGGATCTTCTTCTCTGTTACCGTAAGTCCATGCAAACGTGGGTCTTTCAAAGAGCAGGGTTCAGAGTCCACAAGTTCTTCAGAGTTCCTCAGTAGGAATAGCTGGAGTACAAGGTCCAAGGCTTACAGGAGTCAAGTCACAGGTTCACTGCAGGCTAGATTCTGAAGCACTGATTGCTCAGCTGTGGCTGCTTAAGAAGCAAAGGAGAGAATCAGGGCGGAACATGCAAGCTGGAAACTCCATTTTGACTGAGGGCAAGATAGCTGCAGCAAGACAGAAAGTAAAATGGCTGACGAACAAACTGAGTTTCAGGAATATATACATAGAACCTTACAACACCATTTCCGTCCACCAGAAACAGGGGTACTACGGGTGGTACAAGAGTACGCACAAGTATTTAGCAAGCACCCACTTGATTTTGGGACCATTAAGGGAGTACAGCATCATATCCCTACAGGCAGTCATCCTCCCATCAAAGAGCGGTACAGGCCTATACCTCCAGCCCACTATCAGAAAGCTAAGGAAATGCTGCATGACATGAAGAAAGCCGGGGTGATAAGGGATAGTTGTAGCCCCTGGGCGGCACCTCTAGTGCTAGTTAAGAAGAAGGATGGTAGCATGCGAATGTGTGTAGATTATAGGCAAGTAAATCGTATAACACATAAAGATGCATACCCATTACCACGTATAGAGGAATCCTTAGCTGCTCTGAAAACGGCTAACTACTTTTCTACCCTCGACCTTACTAGTGGGTACTGGCAAGTGGCTGTGGCTGAGGAGGACCGGGAGAAAACTGCTTTCACCACCCCAATAACACTCTGCGAGTTCGACAGGATGCCGTTTGGTCTCAGCAGTGCCCCAGGAACATTCCAGAGGGTGATGGAGAGCTGTCTAGGACATCTCAACTTCGAAACTGTGCTGCTGTACTTGGACGACGTAATTGTGTACTCTAAGACATATGAAGATCATCTGAAGCACCTGGCGGAGGTATTTGAGTCATTGTCCAAGTTTGGGATGAAACTAAAGCCCTCTAAATGCCACCTGCTCAAACGGAAGGTACAGTACTTGGGACACATTGTCAGTTCCGAAGGAGTAGCGCCGGACCCCGAGAAGGTCACAGCTATTCAGAAATGGCCAGAGCCGAAGAACCTAAAGGAGGTGCGTCAGTTCCTGGGATTAACAGGTTACTACAGGAGGTTCGTGAAAGATTACACTAAGAAGGCGGCGCCTTTACAGGACCTCTGTCACGCTGTCTAATGATATGTATACAATGTCAGTAAACTATTAATACAGGAACAACACTCTATACAACAAGTAGTATAGCAACATCAGCATGTAAGTATAGAATAGATTTACCTGACACGATATCTGCTGAACTCAGGGTTAATCTTGAGGACTTGATGAGCTGAAACAGGAAAGAGGGGACCGGGATCTAACCTGACCCTAAACTGGGGTCCTAACTAATCCCTCACCTTGGAGGTACTGATAATGGTTCAGAGGTCCAAGTCTCCAACCTAACCCTGTCTCCTATCAGACCCTGAACCCTGTAATCAGTCCTAAGAAGGATCCTGACTACGACCAAAGGGATATGGGCTGATCTCAGCTAAATACACAGATTAGACATATAAGACAGACAGGATAACACACGCTTGCATACACACTCAAACACCAAAGGAACATAAATGGTCTGGGAAATAAACTCTAACCAAGTTGAGCTTAGAACAACTAAGGAGCTCACAACTAAAGTCTATACAGATTCATTCCTATCTGTGGTCTGCATGAAGGTTTCACTGGCAACTCCCAAGCAGACAGCCAGGAATTTAAAGGAAACCAATCAACAAATAATCAATTGCAGCTGGGAGAAACTGCACCCAGTCCCAGCACCGAGCACAGACAGAATTAACTCCCTAGCTGCCAAACACAAAGAAACAGCAGCTCAGCTGTGAGAAGTCAAAATGTGCAACCGCGACGATCTTCGTGGCAATGCACACATGACAGTACCCCCCCTTCTACGAGGGGCCTCCGGACCCTCAGGGCCAGGCCTGCCCGGGTGAGTTCTGTGGAAGGTCCGAACCAAACGATCTGCGTTAACATCAGACGCAGGGACCCACGTCCTCTCCTCCGGACCATACCCCTTCCAATGCACCAAGTACTGAAGGGACCGGCGATTCAGACGTGAGTCAATGATCTTTGATACTTGAAATTCCAAGTTACCATTGACCAACACAGGAGGAGGAGGTAGAGGTGACGGTATGACTGGTGCCACATACCTTTTAAGTAATGACTTGTGGAACACATTATGAATTTTAAACGTAGGAGGGAGGTCCAGACGAAATGCCACAGGATTAATTATGGAACTGATCCTGTACGGCCCGATGAATCTGGGACCCAGTTTCCAGGAGGGCACTTTAAGTTTTATATTCCTGGTAGACAACCATACCAGATCGTTCACATTCAGATCTGGACCAGAAACTCTCCTCCTATCAGCCATACGTTTGTAACGGTTCCCCATCGCACTCAGATTATTCAATACACCTCTCCACAAGAAGCAAGTGACGACGAGAAACGCTCCTCCTCAGGAACCCCAGAAGGGCCCCCCCCATTGAAAGTACAAAACTGGGGATGGAAACCATATGCCCCAAAAAACGGGGACTTACCAGTGGACTCGCTCCGCCTGTTGTTAAGAGCGAACTCTGCCAGAGGCAAGAAAGAAGACCAGTCCTCTTGGTTCTCTGAGACAAAACACCGGAGATATGTCTCTAAGCTCTGATTCAGATGCTCTGTCTGACCATTGGTCTGTGGATGAAAAGCCGGGGAAAATGACAATTGCATCCCCCGACGTAAACAAAATGCCCTCCAAAATTTGGACACAAACTGAGACCCCCTATCTGACACCACATCAGAAGGCAACCCATGAAGTCTAACGATCTCCCTAATGAACACCTGCGCCAGAGTTTTAGCATTAGGGAGTGCAGGAAGAGCAACGAAATGTGCCATCTTACTGAACCTGTCAACAACCACCAGTATGACAGTATTCCCTGACGACGGAGGAAGGTCAGTAATGAAGTCCATAGATAAATGAGTCCATGGACGCTCCGGAAGTTTCAAGAGTAAAAGGGTCCCAGACGGACGGGTATGAGGGGTTTTAGAGCGAGCACACACCCCACATGACGCGACAAAAGTTATAACATCTTATTAGCATTAGGCCACCAAAACCGGCGAGAAAGGAGATCTAAAGTAGCCTTACTCCCTGGATGTCCTGCTAGAGCAGAATTATGATGTGCCTCAATAACCTTTTGTCTCAACAGATTTGGGACAAACAGTCTCCCTGGAGGTCCTGCAGGGGCGCCCCCCTGAGCCTCTAACACCTCCTCCTCAAGCTCAGAAAATACAGCCGACACTACCACCCCCTCCTGAAGGATAGGACTCGGGTCATCCATTTTCCCGGCCCCTGGGAAACTGCGAGACAAGGCATCAGCCTTTATATTCTTAGACCCCGGGCGATAAGTGACGACAAAATTAAACCTGGTAAAAAACAACGACCATCGAGCTTGTCTGGAATTCAGACGCTTAGCGGATTCCAAATACAACAGGTTCTTGTGATCAGTAATAACGGTAACCGGGTGGACTGCCCCCTCCAAAAAGTGACGCCATTCTTCAAAAGCTAACTTAATGGCCAAAAGTTCCCTATTGCCGATATCATAATTCCTTTCGGCGGACGACAACTTCTTAGAAAAGAAAGCGCACGGATGCCATTTACCAGGGGACGGACCCTGGGACAATATAGCACCCACCCCTACGTCAGACGCATCCACCTCCACAATGAACGGCTGAGATGCATCTGGTTGGATGAGAACGGGTGCCAAAGCAAAACATTTCTTCAAAGAGGAAAAGGCTTGGCAAGCTTTGTCCGACCATTTAGAAAAATCCGTCCCTTTTCTTGTCATGTCAGTGAGAGGTTTGACGACAGATGAGAAATTACAAATAAATTTCCGGTAGTAGTTAGCAAACCCCAAAAAACGCTGCAGAGCCTTAAGATCCCCTGGCTGATCCCATTCAAGCACTGCTCTCACCTTTTCAGGGTCCATACGGAAACCGGAGGCTGACACCAAAAAACCCAAAAACTGAAATTCCTGTACGGCAAATACACACTTCTCCAGTTTGGCGTATAGTTTATTGTCTCGCAAGATCTGCAACACCTGTCTCACATGCTCCTGATGAGACACAAGATCTGGCGAGTAAATTAAAATGTCGTCCAAATATACAACCACAAACAGCCCCACAAGGTGACGAAAAATGTCATTAACAAAATGTTGGAATACTGCTGGTGCAGTAGTCAGACCAAAAGGCATGACTAGGTTCTCATCATGTCCCTCCGGCGTGTTAAACGCCGTTTTCCACTCATCCCCCTCTTTTATCCTAATCAGATTATACGCCCCCCTGAGATCCAATTTAGAGAACCATTTGGCGCCAACAATTTGATTGAAGAGATCAGGAATAAGAGGGAGTGGATACGGATCTCGAACAGTAATCCGATTAAGTTCACGGAAATCCAAGCAAGGGCGTAGGCCTCCATCTTTCTTCTTCACAAAGAAGAACCCCACGGCTACTGGGGAAGATGAAGGTCTAATATGCCCTTTGGCCAGACTTTCAGAAATATAATCTTTCATAGCCTGCCTCTCAGGACCAGAAAGATTATACAACCTAGCTTTAGGCAACTTAGCATCAGGAAGGAGATTAATAGAGCAGTCATACACGCGATGAGGAGGCAACTCCTGACACCCCTCCTCAGAGAAAACATCCCCAAAATCCTCCAAAAAAGGAGGCAATGTACTAGGCACGACCGCACTGATGACTGTGTTCATGCAGTTGCTTTTGCAAAACTCACCTCATTGGCTTATTTCTCTGGACTGCCAATTAATCACAGGGTTATGTTTAACCAACCAAGGAAGTCCCAACACAATGGGAGTAGGTAGACCCTCCAACACAAAACAAGATAATTGTTCCCTATGTATTGCCCCTACCCGAAGGTCAATGTTATGAACCTCATGAACAAAGCTACCTTGGCCGAGAGGCCTGGCGTCAATGGAGAATATAGGGATCGGTTTGACCAATACACTCAGATGCATACCTTGAGCCTGAGCAAACTGAGCGTCAACCAGGTTAGCCCCGGAACCACTATCAAGAAGAACAGACAATCTCTCCACTCTCGTACCAACTACCACCTCCACTGGTACAAGGAACTGAGAAGAACTGGCGGATGAAATACATACTCCCAGGTTGTCGTCCACCACACAACCTGGGATTAACAGTTTTCCGGCGACTTTTGGCTCAACAAGGCACGGGATGGACATTCTCCAACAAAATGTCCCTCTTTCCCGCAGAAAAAACATCTTCTAGTCCTGCGGCGTACCGCCAATCCCCTCCTACGAATTGATGTCCCTCCCAACTGCATAGGCTCATCCGAACAGACAAGGGGAACCTCAACATAAGGGACTTTAGTGGTAGGTGGAGAAACAACAGGGAGTGGGGTTACCTCACCCCTCTCCCGAAGCCGTCTATCAGTACGGATAGCTAAGGCCATAGCAGCCTCCAGTGAATGAGGAGACTCATACTGAGCCAAAACGTCTTTTAATTTATCAGAAAGCCCATGACAAAACTGGCTCCTAAGAGCTGGGTCATTCCACTGGGTATCTGTGGCCCATCTACGAAACTCAGAAGCAAATTCCTCTGCCGGACGATCTCCCTGCTGTATCTTACGTAATTTTGTCTCAGCAAGAGAGACCCGATCTGGGTCATCATATACCAATCCCAGGGCAGTAAAAAATTGATCTACAGACTGTAGAGCCGGGGATCCCGGAGGAAGGGAAAATGCCCAGGATTGAGGGTCCCCTTGCAGAAGTGAGATAACAATTCCCACTCTCTGCTCATCACTCCCTGATGATCGAGGCCGAAGCCGAAAATACAATTTACATGCCTCCCGGAAGGTGAAAAATTTGTCTCACCCACCAGTGAACCTGTCCGGGAGAGCTACTTTAGGTTCAACTCTGGTTTGCTCCAGGGGAGACAAAACTTTGGACTTAATGTCCGTCAGCTCCATGGATAATCCCTGCAACTGCAGAGCCAGCTGGGCTACTGGATCCATGGTAACTGGAGATAATTTTTAGTGGCCAGTGAAAATGTCACGCTGTCTAATGATATGTATACAATGTCAGTAAACTATTAATACAGGAACAACACTCTATACAACAAGTAGTATAGCAACATCAGCATGTAAGTATAGAATAGATTTACCTGACACGATATCTGCTGAACTCAGGGTTAATCTTGAGGACTTGATGAGCTGAAACAGGAAAGAGGTGGACCGGGATCTAACCTGACCCTAAACTGGGGTCCTAACTAATCCCTCACCTTGGAGGTACTGATAATGGTTCAGAGGTCCAAGTCTCCAACCTAACCCTGTCTCCTATCAGACCCTGAACCCTGTAATCAGTCCTAAGAAGGATCCTGACTGCCACCAAAGGGATATGGGCTGATCTCAGCTAAATACACAGATTAGACATATAAGACAGACAGGATAACACACGCTTGCATACACACTCAAACACCAAAGGAACATAAATGGTCTGGGAAATAAACTCTAACCAAGTTGAGCTTAGAACAACTAAGGAGCTCACAACTAAAGTCTATACAGATTCATTCCTATCTGTGGTCTGCATGAAGGTTTCACTGGCAACTCCCCAAGCAGACAGCCAGGAATTTAAAGGAAACCAATCAACAAATAATCAATTGCAGCCGGGAGAAACTGCACCCAGTCCCAGCACCGAGCACAGACAGAATTAACTCCCTAGCTGCCAAACACAAAGAAACAGCAGCTCAGCTGTGAGAAGTCAAAATGTGCAACCGCGACGATCTTCGTGGCAATGCACACATGACAACCTCCTGGTAGGACAACCTCTTAAGAGCAGAAACCTTCCATTCAATTGGGGAAAAGAACAAGCTGAGGCATTCAAAGAGATGAAAGAGATCCTTACCGGCGATGAAATCTTAGCCTACCCAGATTACAGCCAACCGTTCCTGCTATACACAGATGCCAGTAACGAAGGATTAGGAGCGGTCCTCAGTCAGAAGCAGAACGGCCAAGAAAAAGTCATCGCATATGCCAGCCGAAAACTCAGGCCAACTGAGAGGAATCCGGAAAACTATAGCAGCTTCAAACTGGAGTTCCTGGCACTGGTCTGGGCCATTACCGTAAGATTTAAACATTACCTTGCCTCCAACAGGTTCACTGCGTTTACAGACAATAACCCCTTGACGCATCTGGAAACAGCCAAGCTGGGAGCCATGGAGCAACGTTGGATGGCTCGGTTGTCAAATTACCAGTTTACCATCAAGTACAGGGCAGGCCGTAAAAATGCCAACGCGGACGCCTTGTCCAGAATGCCGCATGAATCTGACACAGAGGAAGAGTCAGACGATCTGGAAGAAATTGAGATACCTGCGTTCCACCGAAATGGGATGGTCCAAGAGCAACGAGTCTACAGAAAGCGGTGTGTTGAGATGTTGAACCCTTTACCTCATCACAGCTGGAAAGAGACTCAGGACAGCGATCCCGTGGTCAGCCGTGTTAAGGAGCTGATAAAACAAGAAGGTTCCTCCTTGGAGAAAGACGCACCCATACCAGCAAAGCTCCTGTGGAATGAAAGAAGCGGTTGTTCATATACCGAGAGAAGTTGTGCAGGAGATACGTCGACCCAAGGACCCATGAGATGGTTTGGCAGATAGTGGTGCCCAGAGCAGACATCCAAATGGTGTTGGAAGCCTACCACGATCAAGCAGGACACTTTGGCTGGAAAAAGCTGGAGACCCTGTTGAGGTGTCGGTTCTACTGGGTAGGGATGCGCAGCTCCATCGAGAAGTGGTGCCGGAACTGTGGACCCTGTGGTCTCAGACGAAAAGACTATCCTAGTCAGAGAGCACCCCTGCAGCCTATCCGGACGACTCGTCCCTTGGAGATTGTGGCATTGGATCACGTCAAGTTGTCCCCAAGCAGGTCAGGATACTCATATGCCCTGACCATGGTGGATCACTATTCCAGGTTTCTGGTGGTCGCCCCTGTCAAAGATATGACAGCAGAGACAGCAGCAAGAACCTTCCAAGCAAGTTTCTGCAGACCACACGGATATCCCGAGCAGGTACTGACTGATCGAGGTCCTGCATTTGAAGCTGAACTGTTTCAGGAATTCTGTCAACTGTATGGATGCAAAAAGATCAGAACAACACCATACCACCCTCAGACCAACGGCCTTTGTGAAAAGATGAATCACATTGTCATGGATTTACTGAAAACTGTACCCCTGGAAGAAAGGAATCGGTGGCCAGACTTGTTACCCGGCCTGGTTGACTTGTACAACCACATACCAGTAAGTTCCACCAACTGCACTCCAGCTTACCTTATGAGAGCAAGACCTGGAAGACTGCCAATGGATTTGGAGCTGGGAGTGGTAGAACCAGAGGCTGATGACAGTGTTGAAGATTGGGACACAACTCGACAGGAACAGTACAAGAGAGTACAAGCCTGCGTAGAAGACAGTCTCAACAAAGTAAGAGAAAAACAAGAGATGAACTATAACAAAAATGCCCCCGCTAAGCCTTTAATGCCTGGAGAAATGGTGCTCAAAAGGAAAAGAACACACAAGTTGGATGATCAGTGGGAACAGGAGCCTTACGTCGTGCAAAATTCCAATTTTGATAACAGAAAGGTCTGTACCATTAGTAAGGATGGAGGGAAAAACGACGGCAACGGTGTTCAGAGATCATTTAAAGTTGTGTCCTTGCCCATTAAAGCTCCGTGAAGAAAACCCTGTTGTCCATCAAGAAGAGAGTGCTGAAGCGGTCATACACACGGATTTGGGAGATTTACCTGCGGATTGGCCCAGATTAGGAGACGCTGTAATTATTCCTGTGCTGCAGTTTTATCTAACCGCAAGAGGAGTCTCTACAACCAGTCATACCAATTGTGCCAGTTGAGCCAGTTCCAGAAGGACCTATTCCGGCAGACCCTCAACCATCAGAACCCCAAGCAGCGGACCCGCAAGAAGCAGCACCACAAGAAGTGGAGTCCTCTGGTGAAGCTGGTGAAGCAGTACCGCCTCCTCCAGTCACTAGCATGCTTGCCAGGTCCCTAGAGAGTGGAGTCATGTCTATAGTTTGCCGTTACGCAGAACAGAAAGGTTAGAGACTACTATACCTGACGCTACCCCACGTAGATCAGAACGTATCACTAAAGGAAAACTACCTATTCGCTATCAGGAGTAGTCCTAGTAAACTAGTTAGCAAGACCCAGACAGGGTTTATTGTTACTGACAAAATGTATAAAGTTTGAAAAGTATTAATGTAATTATTTGAAATGTGTTTTAACCATGCCAATGGACTGCGTGGCTGTGGACTGTGCCAGCCCAATAACTTGTCTTGTAAATAGTTTCACTACGGTGCATTATCTTGGTTTGACATGAAACCATTACTATCAACCTCTGAAGAAAAACCCGTATGGTGTGGCCTAGAGTGAGGTCTGCAGTCAGAAGTCCTGCAGCCCACCCAGGACCCACGTGGGAGGTTTTTGGTGCGGGTCCTCCACAAGTATCTTGTATATATGAACACGTTTGATATCTTGATATTTTAATACTTTTGTATTTTCCTATTGTACAAATAGTAACGTTCAAGAATTCGTACCTCCCGGATGGGAAGAGTTATAATGTTGTTGTTAATGCAAAACAAAATGTTCTTTTTGTCTTTTACAGCCCGGGAGTGCTGTGTTTTACCAAGGGGGGATGTGTAGCCCAGCTACGCAGGCACACACATAAAATCCAGGAGAATGCACAGGAAGGTAACCACAAAAGCTTGCTATTCATGCACTTCACTTACAATTTCAGACACACCCACTAGGGGTATAGGAGGTGGTGACGTGTAGCAGAGCTCAGTCAAGCTTCCTGTCTCAGGACAGTGCAGACCAGATAGTTTCCTGTCTTCAGACAGTGCAGTTCAGTGCCAGTTCAGTCTGGACTAGGAGAGAGGACTGAATCCTCGCAGAGCTAGCATAGCTCACCTGACAGAGAAGTGGAGGCTAGTACGGGTGAAGTGCATCATCCTAGCCTAGTCAGAGCTACCCTTAATCAGTACCTCAGTAGAAGCTGAAACAAGGAGGAAACTGAGATCTGCTCAGCGAGCTCGGGAGAAAGCTGACTATTTCCATCGAAAGCTGCAAGTGCTTATGCAAAGAGCAGAAGCAGGGCGAAGGGCGCAGTGGAGAAGTTAGAGAAGTGCTACAGGTATTGGATTACCTGCATTAAATTGCCGGACACCGGGGTCCGAAGCGTTGCTACAGTTTCAAGCTTAGTAACAAGAACACCGGAGGCATCTGGACTACAGGTCGCAGAGAGCAGCCTTAAGTGTCAATACGTAACCGGAGACAGGGAAAACAGGAGTCTAGCCTGATCAGCAAATATAGACTTAGTTTTCACCACTTAGAAGTTTCCTCCACAACGTTGGCCGGGCAGTATAGCTATTGAGAAAGCTGGAGATTCAGAGTTAACTTCGCTTCAGGCAAGTTGGACTCACCTACATTTGAAGTAAAGGAGGCCTCTAACCTGCTCAGCGGTTACCCGAATGTGCATTCTCCACCCCGACCAGCTCCCCGGGATCTACGTGAACCATCTACCAGTAAAAGGTATGAAAAGAAGCTATTTCGTGTGTGACTGAATTATTATCTATACCCTGCATCATCATCACCATAGACTTCCAGGGACCCGTCTCACCTGTGGGAGACTACCACCCAGCTGCCCCATAACATCCCCTGTGAAAGTCCTTATAGCAGCGCTGGTTCAATTAACCAGATACCACAGGTGGCGTCACGAACTACCTATCCTAAATATCCCCTGTAAATATTCCCCCATTGTATGAGCGCCCGGGGCCACGGACCGAGCCACCGCTACCAGTGACAACTCCCATAGGTTCCCATGGGCTCGGCTCCGAGTACCCCATTGCCCCGGTACTAAGTGAGCGACTCACGTGCATCTGGGAGCCTGATATTGACAAATTGTTAGGGCATATTCGTTACCACTTTACATTGTCCCTTGCTGGACAAAGACCAATGCTGCCTTTTCCAGGCTCCTAAATCAGACTTGTGTCTCTTTATTAAACTGTCACTTCCCATAAATTTTCTAAATTTGGATTCTAAAAAAAAAAGTTGGTGGGGTATTGGCCAGTTTCTGTACATTTTAAGCACTTCTAAGAGACTGGGTTATTTCGCTCCACAGACCTATTCGGGCCGCAGCCTTACACATATTGGAACATGATCATTGCCACACTAAGGCTTTTACCTGAGCTCTGTAGCACTGCCTGTCACCTGAGTAATACACTCCACAGACCCCGACACTCTAGGACATATCCTGTAATTACTACATTGTTGCTCTAAAACCATGCAAAAGATACATTCTGGCTTGTTGGGTAGTTTCCAGAAGTGCGTAGGCTTGTGCAAATTGGTCAATGACACTCCTGTCTCGTTCCCTTGAGGAGGCTGCTTCCAAGTAAAATGAGGCTTGTACATGTTCCTGACATAGGTTTCAAGCCTGACAGACTGACCAAAATACCAGCTCTTTCTTGCATAAACTGTATTCAGAAGTTAATTTGAATGCTTTTGGTGTCTGGTAGAATCCAATTTACTGACATTGATCATACAGCTCCCCCAACTCATATATTATATTCACCTTACAGCCACTTCACCCACTATGACAGTGGCTCCATTGTGATCCCATGGCCAAAATGAACTGTGGAGCTCACAAAACTCAGGTTGGCCCTCTGAAAATGTGAAGCGAGGGCCGCATAATGACATGGCGGTGATAGTGATGGTGGGAGAAGCCCAAAATTCAAATAGGCAAATTTTAGCTGGCATTGTAAAGTGATGGGGAATATGTATTCCATTATCTAGCTAACAATTTGGAATGAGTGAGGGACCCCCCAAATGTAACAGTGAGAGACCTCACAAATGTTAAAGGAAAAAATAAAGCCAAAACGCTCCGTGTGAACATATGTGTCACGATCCAGTTTTGGATTTGTGGCAGCTCTAGTTCCTCTCACTTAAAACTTTTTTCCCTTTGGTCCATCTGGGGTTAATGTCAGTTTCTCCCCACTGGCAATCTGATGTTACTGCAGTGTTGCTGGGTCAGCTGATGTAGGTGATGACCTCTCCCACCATCCTTTAAAAGGTCACCTGAAGCATCAGCTGACTGTTGGTGATACAGGTCCTATCTGGAAACCAGCCTAGCAGGAGCAGCTCTCTGCTGTCAGCCAAGTCTGGTGTTTGGAGTCCAGTTGATGTGTTTTCTGCTGTGTGGAGCTTAGCAGCGGTGTTCATAAGCTAAGTGTGGTGTTTTTTGTTACCTTGTCCCTTTGATGTCTGTCACTTTCCCCTGTGCTTATTATCTGCAGAGGTGAGGCTAGTGCTCCTTGCTGGCCAGTGCATTAGCCAGGGCAGTAATAGGTGACAACTAGGGACGAGGTATCCTGATGGCAGCGGGAGAAAGGACCCTCATAGGGCGTTAGGGGAGTGCAGGGACAGGCTCAGGTTTGAGCTCAGGTGGTGACCATCCTTCATTGTCTATTGTTAGGGCCCTCCTTTCGCCTTTCCCAAGCTGCTGTGTGTGAGTTGTGCCGTCCGTTGACCGACCACACCGTTGGGTCGAGCCACACATCGTGACAATATGCTAAAGGGAAGGTATAATTTTTTATTTATTTTTTTATTTTGCGTTATATACATGTAATTACGAAGGAAAACATGTTTCTTAACATTTTTCCCTTTAAAAAAAATTTAGGTTTCTTTTGGTAGGTATTCTTATAAATCCGTAAAACCTGCACAATAGTGTGACAACATTAATCACCAATACCATATGTAAGTCAGAAAGGCAAGCAGGCATATTCTCCATGCTGTTTCCATTTAATTTTAGCTCTTTTCTATCATTTTCACTTTTTTCTCGGTCCCCCAGACCTATTTGTTGGGTCCAGTAGGAAAATATTCGGCTTTTTTATTGGCTTGCATTGGTTTCGTTATTTGGTATGAATACATGGATATTAGAAATTATTTGTGCCGATTTTCCTGAATCTGAATATTTCACTATTTCCTCATCACTAAATATAATACATTTTAACTTTAATTTTCCCAGGGTTTCATTTTCTTAGGAGAGGTATTTTGTAGTGTTTTTCTCATTAGGGTTCATACAATGAGTGCCTGATTATGGATCCTACAACTCAGAGGCTGTACTGACCAAAGCCATGTATATAAGGTCTCAACCTCAAATTACACATCTATCTTTTACATTTGAATTTTAGGCAGTTTCCATAGAAACAGTTCTGGAACATTTTCTATGATATCTAAAAAAAATAAGATAAGCAAACACCAATCTCAAAAAAAAATATTTTTTTACTGTGTTTTTAGGGCAGCCTCATCATCTCTGCCACGGTATCATTTGTCTCTCCTGATGAACCCTACCGAAAGGAAAAGAGGGGAAACGCGTTGAGAGATTGAGAATACTATTGTTTGACCTATGAGATGAAGCTATGATGGCGTCTCGGTGAAATGCATGCAGTGGACTCTAAGATAAGTATAATGGCCATATATAAGAGCGATTGCTCATTGTTATGTATTTTTATCGATCTGGGCAATCTATTTGATGATATGAAAGTACTGCAGCTACAGTGGTGACCAAAAGTATTGGCACCCCTGCAATTCTGTCAGATAATACTCAGTTTCTTCCTGAAAATGATTGCAATCACAAATTATTTGCTATTTTTATCTTCATTTAATTTGCTTGCAAGGAAAAAACAAAAAAGAGAAAGAAGCAAAAATCAAATCCTTGATCATTTCACTCAAAACTCCAAAAATGGGCCAGAAAAAAGTATTGGCACCCTCAGCCTAATACTTGGTTGCACAACCTTTAGCCAAATAAACTGCGAACAACTGCTTCCGGTAACCATCAATGAGTTTCTTACAATGCTCTGCTGGAATTGTAGACCATTCTTCTTTGGCAAACTGCTCCAGGTCCCTGATATTTGAAGGGTGCCTTCTCCAAACTGCCATTTTGAGATCTCTCCACAGGTGTTCTATGGGATTCAGGTCTGGACTCATTGCTGGCCGCCTTAGAAGTCTCCAGTGCTTTCTCTCAAACCATTTTATAGTGCTTTTGGAAGTGTGTTTTGGGTCATTGTCATGCTGGAAGACCTATGACCTCTGAGGGAGACCCAGCTTTCTCACACTAGGCCCTACATTATGCTGCAAAATTTGTTGGTAGTCTTCAGACTTCATAATGCCATGCACACGGTCAAGCAGTCCAGTGCCAGAGGCAGCAAAGCAACCCCAAAACATCAGGGAACCTCCGCCATGTTTGACTGTAGGGACCGTGTTCTTTTCTTTGAATGCCTCTTTTTTTTTCCTGTACACTCTATGTTGATGGTTTTTTCCCAAAAAAGCTCAACTTTTGTCTCATCTGACCAAAGAACATTCTTCCAAAACGTTTTAGGCTTTGTCAGGTAAGTTTTGGCAAACTCCAGCCTGACTTTTTTATGTCTCGGGGTAAGAAGTGGGGTCTTCCTGGGTATCCTACCATACAGTCCCTTTTCATTCAGACGCCGACGGATAGTACGGGTTGACACTGTTGTACCCTCGGACTGCAGGGCAGCTTGAACTTGTTTGGATGTTAGTCGAGGTTCTTTATCCACCATCCGCACAATCTTGCGTTGAAATCTCTCGTAAATTTTTCTTTTCCTTCCACATCTAGGGAGGTTAGCCACAGTGCCATGGGCTTTACCCCTTCACCCCCAAGGGTGGTTTGCACGTTAATGACCGGGCCAATTTTTACAATTCTGACCACTGTCTCTTTATGAGGTTATAACTCTGGAACGCTTCAACGGATCTTCGCGATTCTGAGATTGTTTTCTCGTGACATATTGTACTTCATGTTAGTGGTAAAATTTCTTCGATATAACTTGCGTTTATTTTTGAAAAAAACGCAAATATGGCGAATATTTTTAAAATTTTGCAATTTTCAAACTTTGAATTTTTATTTCCTTAAAACAGAGAAATATGTCGCACAAAATAGTTAAGAAATAACATTTCCCACATGTCTACTTTACATCAGCACAATTTTGGAACCAAAATTTTTTTTTGTTAGGAAGTTATAAGGGTTAAAAGTTGACCAGTGATTTCTCATTTTTACAGCAAAATTTACAAAGCCATTTTTTTTTAGGGACCACCTCACATTTGAAGTCACTTTGAGGGGTCTATATGGCAGAAAATACCCAAAAGTGACACCATTCTAAAAACTGCACCCCTCAAGGTACTCAAAACCACATTCAAGAAGTTTATTAACCCTTCAGGTGCTTCACAGTAACTAAAGCAACGTGGAAGGAAAAAATGAATATTTTACTTTTTAGCCACAAAAATTATCTTTTACAAACTTTTTTTTATTTTCACAAGGGTAAAAGGAGAAAATGGACAGATAAGGTTGTTATGCAATTTCTCCTGAGTACGCCAATACCCAATATGTGGGGGAAAACCACTGTTTGGGCACACGGCAGAGCTCGTAAGGGAAGGAGCGACGTTTGACTTTTTCAAACTAAAATTGGCTGGAATTTAGATTGGATGCCATGTCGCGTTTGGAGAGCCCCTGATGCGCCTAAACAGTGGAAACCCCCCACAAGTGACACCATTTTACAAACTAGACCCCCTAAGGTACTTATCTAGATCTGTTGTGAGCACTTTGAACCCTCAAGTGTTTCACAAAAGTTTATAAAGCCTGGGTGTGAAAAAAAAAAAATCAATTTTCCACAAAAATGATTTTTTAGTCCCAAATTTTTGAATTTTCCCAAGGAAATTGGACCCCAAAAGTTGTTGTCCAATTTGTCCTGAGTACGCTGATACCCCATATGTGGGGGGGGGGGAATGTTTGGGCGCACGGCAGGGCTTGGAAAGGAAGTAGTAACGTTTTGGAATGCAGACGTTAATGGGGTCATGTTCCGTTTGCAGTGCCCCAGATGAGCCTAAACAGTGGAAACCCCCACAAGTGACCCCATTTTGGAAACTAGACCCCCTAAGGAACTTATCTAGATCTTTGGTGAGCACTTTGAACCCCAAAGTGCTTCACACAAGTTTATAATGCCCGGGCATGAAAATAAAAAATCCTATTTTTTTCCCACAAAAATTATCTTTTAGTCACTAATTTTTTATTTTCCCAAGGGTAACAGGAGAAATTGGACCACATAAGTTGTTGTACAATTTGTCCTGAGTACGCTGATACCCCATATGTGGGGGGGAACCACTGTTTGGGCGCACGGCAGAGCTCGGAATGTAAGGAGCACCATTTGACTTTTTCCAACCAAAATTGGCTGGAATTGAGTTTGGATGCCATGTTGCATTTGGAGAGCCCCTGATGTGCCTAAACAGTGGAAACCCCCCAAAATGACCCCATTTGGGAAACTAGACCCCCTAAGGAACTTATCTAGATTTTTGATGAGCAATTTGAACCCCCAAGTGCTTCACACAAGTTTATAACGTAGAGCCGTAAAATTTAAAAATCATATTTTTTTCACAAAAATGATCTTTTCACCCCAATTTTTATTTTTCCAAGGGTAACAAGACTCCAAAAGTTATTGTGCAATTTGTCCTGAGTGCGCTGATACCCCATATGTAGGGGTAAACCACTGTTTGGGTGCATGGCAGAGTTTGGAAGGGAAGGAGCTCCGTCTGACTTTTTCAACGCAGAATTGGCTGGACGCCATGTCGTGTTTGGAGAGCTCCTGATCTGCCTAAACAGTGGAAACCCCCATAAATGACACCATTTTGGAAACTAGACCCCTCAAGGAACTTATCTAGATGTGTGGTGAGAACTTTGAACCCCCAGGTGTTTCACTAAAGTTTATAACGTACAGCCGTAAAATAAAAAATCTTTTTTTTTTTTTACAAAAATGATTTTTTCGCCCCCAATATTTTATTTTCACAAGGGTAACAGAAAAAATTGGAACCCAAAAGTTGTTGTCCAATTTGTCCTGAGTACACTGATACCCAATATGTGGGCGAAAACTACTGTATGGGCACACGTCGGGGCTCGGAAGGGAAGTAGTGACGTTTTGGATTGCAGACTTTGATGGAATGGTCTGGGGGCGTCATGTCACATTTGGAGAGCCCCTGATGCACCTAAACAGTGGAAACCCCCCACAAGTGACCCCATTTTGGCAAATAGACCCCACAAGGAACTTATCTAGATGTGTGGTGAGCACTTTGAACCCCGAAGTGCTTCACAGAAGTTTATAACGCACAGCCGTAAAAATAAAAAATCTTTTTTTTTTACAAAAATGATTTTTTCGCCCCCAATATTTTATTTTTACAAGGGTAACAGGAGAAATTGGACCCCAAAAGTTGTTGTCCAATTTGTCCTGAGTACGCTGATACCCAATATGTGGGAGAAAACTACTGTATGGGCGCACGTCAGGGCTCGGAAGGGAAGTAGTGACGTTTTGGCTTGCAGACTTTGATGGAATGGTCTGGGTGCGTCATGTCGCATTTGGAGAGCCCCTGATGCGCCTAAACAGTGGAAACCCCCCACAAGTGACCCCATTTTGGAAAATAGACCCCACAAGGAACTTATCTAGGTGTGTGGTGAGCGCTATGAAGCCCCAAGTGCTTCACAGAAGTTTATAATGTACAGCCGTAAAAAACAAAAAATAATTTTTTTTGTACAAAAATGATATTTTCGCCCCCAGTTTTTTATTTTCCCAAGGGTAACAGAAGAAATAGGACAAATTGCACAATAACTCTTGGGGTCCAGAGTACGCTGATACCCCATATGTGGGGATAAAACTACTGTTTGGACGCATGGCAGAGCTCAGAAGTGAAGGAGCACCGTTTGACTTTTTCAACGCAGAATTGGCTGGAATTGAGATCAGACGCCATGTCACATTTGGAGAGCCCCTGATGTGCCTAAACAGCGGAAACCCCCCAATTCTAACTCCAACCCTAACCCCAACACACCCCTAACCCTAGTCCCAACCCTAACCACAAACCTAACCCTAACACACCCCTAATCCCAACCCTAACCCTAATCCTAACTTTAGTGCCAACCCTAACCCTAACTTTAGCCGCAACCCTAACCCTAACCCTAATGGGAAAATGGAAATAAATACATTTTTTTAATTTTATTATTTTTCCCTAACTAAGGGGGTGATAAAGGGGGGTTTGATTTACTATTTATAGCGGGTTTTTATGATTGGCAGCTGTCACGCTAAAAGACGCTTTTTATTGCAAAAATAGTTTTTTGCATCGCCACATTTTGAGAGCTATAATTTTTGCATATTTTGGCCCACAGAGTCATGTGAGGTCTTATTTTTTGCGGTACGAGTTGACGTTTTTATTTGTACCATTTTTGAGTAGGTGACATTTTTTGATCGCTTTTTATTTCGATTTTTGGGAGGTTAGAATGAACAAAAATCAGCAATTCATGAATTTCTTTTGGGGGAGGCGTTTTTATTGTTCCGCGTGTGGTAAAATTGATAAAGCAGTTTTATTCTTCGGGTCAGTACGATTATGGCGATACCTCATTTATATCATTTTTTTATGTTTTGGCGCTTTTATAGAATAAAAACAATTTTATATAAAAAATAATTATTTTTGCATCGCTTTATTCTGCGAGCTATAACTTTTTTATTTTTTCGCTGATGATGCTGTGTGGCGGCTCGTTTTTTGCGGGAAAAGATGACGTTTTCAGCGGTGCCATGTTTATTTATATCGGTCTTTTTGATCGCGCGTTATTCCACTTTTTGTTCGGCGGTATGATGATAAAGCATTGATTTTTTGCTTCGTTTTTTTTTTTTTTTAAGGGGTTCACTAAAGGGGTTAACTAGTGGGACATTTTTATAGGGGGGGGACGCGGCAATACCAAATATGTGTACTTTTATTGTTTTGTTTTTTTTATTTACAGGAAGAAATGAATTTATTGGGGAATTTTTTTTTTTTTTATTTATTTTGGATTTTTTTTTATAACATGTTTATTTTTATTTTTTTAACTTTTTTACTTTGTCCCAGGGTGGGACATCACTGTATTTTATCAAATCGCTGGTGTGACAGTGTGCACAGCACACTGTCACACCAGCGATCGCTCAGGCAGTGCAGCAGGCTTCTCAGTGCCTGCTCTCAGCAGGCACTGAGGAAGCCGCCTCCCTCCAGGACCCCGGCGCCATCTTGGATCCGGGTCCTGGGAGGGAGGAAGCCCTCAGAACAGCGCGATCACATCGCGCTGGTCTGAGGGTCTCAGGGGGGCGCGCAGGGAGCCCCCACCCTGCGCGATCTCCCCTGTGCCCCCAGTACACCACGATCATGTTTGATCGCGGTGTGCTAGGGGTTAATGTGCCGGGAGCGGTCCGTGACTGCTCCTGACACACAGTCACGGGTGTCAGCTGTGATAATCAGCTGACACCCGGCGGCGATTAGCTGCGCTCCCCTCAGGAGCGCAGCTGATCGCCTATGACGTACTATCCCGTCCATGGGCAGAATGGCACGGGTTTTATGGACGGGATAATACGTCTAATGTCAGAGAGGGGTTAAACTTCTTGATGACACTGCGCATGGAAGACACAGGAACATTCAGGTCTTTGGAGATGGACTTGTAGCCTTGAGATTGCTCATGCTTCCTCACAATTTGGTTTCTCAAGTCCTCAGACAGTTCTTTGGTCTTCTTTCTTTTTTCCATGCTCAATGTGGTACACACAAGGACACAGGACAGAGGTGGAGTCAACTTTAATCCATGTTAACTGGCTGCAGGTGTGATTTAGTTATTGCCAACACCTGTTAGGTGCCACAGGTAAGTTACAGGTGCTAGTGATTACACGAATTAGAGAAGCATCACATGATTTTTCAAACAGTGCCAATACTTTTGTCCACCACCTTTTTAAGGTTTGGTGTGGAATTATATCCAATTTGGCTTTAGGTCAATTCTTTTTGTGCTTTTTCATTGAAGACAAATTAAATGAAGATAATAATACCAAACACCATTCTCGTGTTTTCTTAGGGTGCCAACCTCCGCATCTAGGTAGGTGTTCAGTCAGGCATTTTTTTGATATAGGGGCAGTTCACCTTTCTGCACTATACGGCTGTTTTCGTATGATATTATGTTGCACTGTATTCAGTCACTATATTTTGTTTGTGATGAGGTTTTTTCTGATGTTTAATATCATGAGGACATTAGATTAGGATTATCATAGAGCGATCAGGCATTTTTTTTAGACTAATTTAATTAATAGTCCAATAATCTAATAAACTCTGCTTTTAGCAATTTTTCTATGGAAGTTTTAAATATATCATTAAAAGTTAATTTTTAGTCTAGGTTTTTCTAGTAAGCCCTTCTCTATACCCTAGATTGTATTCAATTAAGTAAGGTTTTTTTTTCCTGTGTTTTTACACTATTTGAACTCACTTGGCAAATTGTAAGTACTTGGAAAATGACGTAATGAATGATAAATATTCTGTAATACCTGTTTTGTTTTATATATTTAGATTATTCCTGCTTTCCTTTTAACATTTAATGGTACTTTTTACATTTGCACAGAAACTAAACGATTCATTTATCACTAGGCTAGATTTAGCTGGTAATAAAATGACTGTATTTGGCCGTTTATAAGCAACATTTAAAAACAACAATACTAATGTTTTAACTCAGGAAGAGTTCCGAAATCAATATTTTGTGGAATAACCATGATCTTTAAAAACAGCTTTCATGCGTCTTGGCATGCTTTCCACCAGTCTTTCACACTGCTTCTGGCTCAAAACTTTAAGCAGTTCTTATTTGTTTGATGGCTTGTGACTATCCATCATCCTCTTGATCACATTCCAGAGGTTTTCAATGGAGTTCAGGTCTGGAGAATGGGCTGCCCATTGTTTTGATATGGTGGTTTCTTAATTTTTGCCAGAGCTGTACTATGTACATGTATATTTTACATGTCCCTTAAATTGGGAGGCACTGCTGCTTTTATATTTGTGCATTGTATTGTGTATATTTTCAGTCATTAATAAACTTATTTTTTTAACTGATCTTGAATATTCCTTTTGCTTTTGGGCCATATATATACAGTGCCTACAAGTAGTATTCAACGCCCTGCAGATTTAGCTGGTTGACACATGCGGAATTAACTTGGCATTGTGACATTTGTACTGTAGATCAGCCTGGAAGTGGGAAATGCACTGCAGCAAAAATTTTTGTTTTAATTTTTTTTTTTTTTTAAAACGTTAAAAGTTAATTCAGAGTGTCATTTATTATTCAACCCCTCAAACCACAAGAATTCTGTTTGGTCCCCCTAAAGTATTAAGAAGTAGTTCAGGCACCAAGAATAATGAGCTTCACATGTGTGGATTAATGATCTCTTTTGCCAGCCTTTTCTGACTATTTAAGACCCTCCCCAAACTTGTGAACAGCACTCATACATGGTCAACATGGGAAAGACAAAGGAGCATTCCAAGGCCATCAGAGACAAGATCGTGGAGGGTCACAAGGCTAGCAAGGGGTACAAAACCCTTTCCAAGGAGTTGGCCCTACCTGTCTCCACTGTTGGGAGCATCATCCGTAAGTGGAAGGCTTATGGAACTACTGTTAGCCTTCCACGGCCTGGACAGCCTTTGAAAGTTTCCTCCCGTGCCGAGGCCAGGCTTGTCCGAAGAGTCAAGACTAACCCAAGGACAACAAGGAAGGAGCTCCGGGAAGATCTCATTGCAGTGGGGACATTGGTTTCAGTCAATACCATAAGTAACGTACTCCACCGCAATGGTCTCCGTTCCAGAAGAGCCCGTAAGGTACCTTTACTTTCAAAGCGTCATGTCAAGGCTCGTCTACAGTTTGCTCATGATCACTTGGAGGACTCTGAGACAGACTGGTTCAAGGTTCTATGGTCTGATGAGACCAAGATCGAGATCTTTGGTGCCAACCACACACGTGACGTTTGGAGACTGGATGGCACTGCATACGACCCCAAGAATACCATCCCTACAGTCAAGCATGGTGGTGGCAGCATCATGCTGTGGGGCTGTTTCTCAGCCAAGGGGCCTGGCCATCTGGTCCGCATCCATGGGAGGATGGATAGCACGGCCTACCTGGAGATTTTGGCCAAGAACCTCCGCTCCTCCATCAAGGATCTTAAGATGGGTCGTAATTTCATCTTCCAACAAGACAATGACCCAAAGCACACAGCCAAGAAAACCAAGGCCTGGTTCAAGAGGGAAAAAGTCAAGGTGTTGGAGTGGCCTAGTCAGTCTCCTGACCTTAACCCAATTGAAAACTTGTGGAAGGAGCTCAAGATTAAAGTCCACATGAGACACCCAAAGAACCTAGATAACTTGGAGAAGATCTGCATGGAGGAGTGGGCCAAGATAACTCCACAGACCTGTGCCGGCCTGATCAGGTCTTATAAAAGACGATTATTAGCTGTAATTGCAAACAAGGGTTATTCCACAAAATATTAAACATAGGGGTTGTATAATAATTGACCCACACTTTTATGTTTAAAATTTATTAAAATTCAACTGAGCAACATAACTTTTTGTTTTGTAAGATTTATGCTTCTGTTAATAAATCCTACTCTCGTTTGCAGTTTGAAGGCTCTAACTTATTTGCATCTTATCAAACCAGCTAAAATCTGCAGGGGGTTGAATACTACTTGTAGGCACTGTACTTTGGTTCAGATATTTTCATACGCTATATATTTCAAAGTGAACTGTGATATGACAGTTAACCCTTACTTAGATGGACACATTATATTGTTTTAATTCTTTATCAACAAATAGCAGTATCAGACTTGCAAAGCTTCTTAAGTTGTAGAAATAGTCCAAAACATATCCCTTTTTGGGTGCAGATGCTTACCTTATGCACAGGTTATGCAAACGGAAGAAGTTATCTTGTTAACACTTGCGGTTCAAAAATTATTCTTGTTTATGGAGTTTCAAATGTTTCTTTGCTAAATGAAGAAGCAACATTTTTTCACAAGGCATCCAAAGATGTATTTAGGGAGAAAGAACAGGTGTGCTCAGCAATTCTAAACAAAATAAGTAAACAAATACAAAGATCTTTGTTAAGCCTTCCAATTATCCTAATTATCCTTTTTTTATGGAGCAGAAATAAACTAATAGCTGGTTATCAACAAACCTTTCAAAAAATGTGCACTATTTTGGGAGTTCACGTTGGTTTACTCTCCGGAGAGTACATTTCACATCAGCAGTAAAAAGTGTTCAGGCAGCGGGTGATGTGTGGTTGGCATGGCTGTGCTAGGACAGAGGCAGTGGCAGAAGCCACAAGGTAGAGTACGAGTATGTAAGGGGATGTCTGTCGCAGTACAGCCAGCAACAGCAACCCTGGTTGTAGTAGTATAGTCTATCACTATGAAACACAGCAGGCAGGAGATGTGTGACTGACGTGATTGTGCAGCGGTAGTGGCAATAGCAAAAGGTACATAATAAAGTATCATGACTGGGCATGTAAGGAGATGTCTGGAAGTTTAGGGTCAGCACCATCATCCCTGAAAGCAGCAGTACTACAGTATAGATGACATGATGGACAGGGTGTAGATGCTCTGCTGCGCATGGGCCATTGGCAATAGTGACATCAGAAGGGTTTGGAAGACAGAGAACGGACAGTCAGGCAAGCAAGGGTGTAGAAGACAGATAATGGACAGTCGGCAAGCCAGTGGTATGGACATTTTGATCATTGGCCTTAATCTTAGGTGAATGAAAGTCAGCACTGATCCAAGCTTGATTTATTTTGACAAATGTTGAGGTTTCCTAAGCTTACGGCGGATAACATGGCTCGTTTTGATGTTAAAAAGCTACCGACAAGGCCAACTGATGAATGACGTTGATTAGTGGAAGGGGAAAGAAAGGTCAGCAGAAGGTGGGTAGCTTGATTTTTTTAACATATTTTGTGTTAGGGTCTGCGGAACGCACCAAATATATGATGTAGAGAGGTGCGTTCGCAGCCCGGGGTCCACCGTACAGGCGGAGCCTGCTGCTAGTAAAATGGCGCAAGAAGCGAACACTGTTATCCCGCAGAGTCGCCAAAATAAACGCCATAACGTGCTGTGGCAAAATGTGCAAACTCTGTTAATCCACAGAGCCGCTAGAAGGAGTGCCGCAGCGCTATATGGCGATGTGTGCGAACTCACTTAACACCACTGAGTCGCAAAATAAACACGCTAGGGCGCTGTCTAGCGTTGAAAGCGAACCCTGTTACGTCACAGAGCCACTGAGAAAAACTTCTGTGTCCTGTCAGGCACCCAGGTACACAGTTGAGTGCTAAGCGAACATAGAACGTGATCATGCGCTAATGTCCTCGCGGGAGTCACCCGCAATCTATGGCGTCTGAACGCCAGGCCCTGAATACGGCAATCAAACTCCTCACCGGTTATGCCGGCAGTCTAGGGCATCTAGGACACCGACCCTGACCAGCTAGCATACCAAACTCCTCACCGATTAAGTCGGTATTCTAGGGGCTTATTTCAGCCGCGCCCTAACCACACACACGCATGACCACACTGGCGCAAAGCATATAACGGTTGATACTAGCACATGGCGGCTCAGCATTGCCACCCTTTTATAATAACAGCTACAGGACCTGCCAAAAACAAGGACCAATGAAACCGTTCCAGAACTCCAGTAGTCACAGGACCTTCCTGGCGGACCAATAGGAGCTGCTGCAGTACCTGAGCATGTGACCCCCGATCTCCAATGAGAGATCTCACCCTGGGCATGCTCAGAAGGGGAAAACAAGGACTTTGTCCTAAAGACGTCTGCTCGCCGCTAACCAGTACTGGCCACAATAGCAGAGCCTGGAGAAGCAGCAGTAATCATCTGCACACTGTTAAGGTACTGCCACACTAAACAATCCCGCTAGCGATCACGATAACGACGCATACTAATGCGATCGCTAGCGGGATTGTTTCTATATCGCTAAATGCGGCCACATTTAGCGATATAGTTAACGACGCTATCGCCGTTAGCGATCTTCTTAACGACTTTAGCGGTACAAAAGTACCGCTAAATCGCTAAGAAAAGGTGCCACACAGCGATTAGATACTTACCCAGCGGGAGCGCCAGCGATGAAATAGGGTCCGGAACGATTCCAGCGACGAGCGAGATCACAGAAGGAAGCTCGTCGCTGGAAGCTGCCGCACTGAACAATATCGCTAACGGGATCGCTAAATAGTGACGTTTTTTAGCGATCCCGTTAGCGATATTGTTTATTGTGGCATACCCTTTAGATTGGGCAAGACGTCTAAGCTGAGCAGGAACCACTGTGGACAGAGATGGATGGGGGACCGCAGCGGGACTGGTTCGAGACTCCCCTTGTACAGCAGCGGGAACTCGAACCCTAACATTTTGCTTATTATTATTATTCTTTGGAGTCTCATTTCCAGGGAAAAAAATGTGAGAAAAGATAAATTAAAACTGTGCTCGTTCCGCTCACCACTACTACTAGTGTAAGTGGTTAAATAACTAGATTTCTATATCAGGAGTATTTTATAATAAGACATATCCAAAGCTGGAGAAAATGCTTGATCTTGAGCAGAACAGGAAACTTAAGAGAGTGATACTGTGCCGTTATTGGAAGTTCTCATCTATTAGCCGAGAAGAGTTGACTTATCTGAAAATAATAAGGTTTTCTCTTTCCAAGATATCCTGAGAAGACAAACATCTGACGATTTCACAGAACATATGGTGACTACATTTCCCCTGTTCACTTATCCATGATTTTCTTTAACAGATTACAATAACAAAAAAAGGATAATTTTTAAATGAGAAAACAGCAACAGCTTAAAGCTAAATCAAATGTTATCATATTCTAAGGCGCTACATGTGTGGTACGTTCAGGTCATCACCATTTCCATGTTCTTACAGACTTGGCAAATACAAATTACAATGAACTAAAGTACAAAATCATTTTTTCATGCATCTATGAATTTTATAACAAGTACAGTAGGCATGAAGACAACACTTAAAAAAAACATTCATTACATTTGCAAAAGAGAACATTAAGTCCACAATGGTAAGAGGTAGTGTTGAGCGATACGATACTGCAAATATCGGATATCGGCCGATATTAGCTGTATCGGACTTTCGATTCCGAGTTCCGATATTGTCGTCTTATCGGATACCGGAATCCGAATTGTCACTGTCACTGTCAGTGTCCGTCGGTCGGTCTGTCACTGTCAGTGTCCGTCGGTCGGGTCTGTCACTGTCAGTGTCCGTCGGTCGGGTCTGTCAGGAGTCAGCGGCACTTACCTGGCAGAAGATCTCCGGCGGTCACGGCCTGGACTGCTTGATGGCCGCCATCATCTTTCCCCGGCGGTCACATGCAGTTTCTCGCGATAACTGCAGTGACTGCTGGGTAATCCCGGCCGTAAAGCAGTCAGTCCGATGACGTCACCGCCGGGGAAGCAGGTAATCAGCTGTGCTGCGCCGGGATGTCAGGCTCTGCCTGTCATTGCGATGTAGCAGAGCTGGATCGTCGTGGGACAGTCGTTACTATGGACTGCGTCGGACAGGTGGTATACTGTTGGTTTGTTTTTTTCCTTTTTTTACAGGAGATCGATGGCGTCGCAGGAATGAGAGTATAATAAAAGAAATGAAAACTGTGTTGTCTCTTTTATTTCATTAAAATACTTTTTTCTTGCTTTGTCTTTTTTTTATACATTTAAAAACTTTGGGATTAATAATGGATCGGTGTCTTATTGACGCCTATCCATTATTAACCGGGCTTATTGTCACCGTGCAATCAACGGTGACATTAACCCCTTATTACCCCACTTGCCACCGCTACAGGGCAGAGGGAAGAGCTGGGTAAAGTGCCACAATTGGCACATCTTTTGATGCGCCAAATGTGGGGCTGCTGTAGCCTGGTATTATCAGGCTGTTGAGGGCCAAAATCCATGGGCCTTGACAGTCTTTTAATACCAGGCCGCAGCAGTCTGCATTTTACTTGGCTGGTTAACAAAAATAGGGGGACCTCTACGCCGTTTTTTTTTCGAAGGGATCCCCTATTTTTGTTAACCAGCCAAGCTAAGCAGACTGCTGTGGCCTGGTATTATCAGGCTGGCAAGGTCCATGGATATTGGATCCTTACCAGCCTGAAAAACCAGGCCTCAGCAGTCTGCTTCATCTGGCTGGTTAACAAAAATAGGGGGACCCCAGGCCAATTTTTTTTCGAGGGGATCCCCTATTTTGTTAACCAGCCAAGATATGCAGACTGCTGTGGCCTGGTATTATCAGGCTGGCAAGGTCCATGGATCTTGGCTCCTTACCAGCCTGAAAAACCAGGCCTCAGCAGTCTGCTTCATCTGGCTGGTTAACAAAAATAGGGGGGACCCCACGCCAAATTTTTTTCGAGGGGATCCCCTATTTTTGTTAACCAGCCAAGATATGCAGATTGCTGTGGCCTGGTATTATCAGGCTGGCAAGGTCCATGGATCTTGGCTCCTTACCAGCCTGAAAAACCAGGCCTCAGCAGTCTGCTTCATCTGGCTGGTTAACAAAAATAGGGGGGACCCCACGCCAAATTTTTTCGACGGATCCCCTATTTTTGTTAACCAGCAAAGATAAGCAGACTGCTGTGGCCTGGTATTATCAGGCTGGCAAGCAGGGTCGGACTGAGCCACCGGAGAAACCTCCGGTGGGCCCCAGCTCCTGCGTGGTGGGCCCTGATTTGAAAGGATAGGTCGCGGGCAGAGGGGGCGGTGGCCCCGGGCCCCGCGCTCTGAGGGGGCCCACCCGGAGCTACGCTACAGTAACTGTATCGGCGTGCACAGCACGCCGATACAGTTACATTCTGTGGCAGAGCAGGGAGAATCGATCTTCCTGCTCTGCCGCCCAGAAGCTATGGGGCCTGAACAGGCGTTGGGGGGGCCCGGTGCCAGCAGTGGGCCCCCCACCCGTCATCGGAGGGTCAGCTGTATCGGCATCCAGCCGATACAGCTGACCGCATAGAGAGAGAAGGAGCGAGCGCTCCTTCTCTCCCATAATCCCCCTCTCAGCGTCTGACAGCGGGCGCGATGACATCACCTGCCGGCGCCCGCTGTCAGACGCTGAGAGGGAGAACAGTGAGCAGCACAGGAGCCGGGAGGTGAGTATTGTTTTTTTTTTTTTTTAATGGGGGTGCATTATACTACAGAGGCTGCCTATGGGGGTGCATTATAATATAGCGGCTGCCTATGGTGGTGCATTATATTATAGACTCTGCCTATGGGGGTTTATTATAATATAGAGGCTGCCTATGGGGGTGCATTATACTATATTGAGGACTATCTGGTGTATTATGCTGTATGGATGCTATCTAGGGGCCATCATACAGTGTTGGACCCATTAAATAGTTTGGGGACATTAAGGGGTCAGTATATATCCAGTGAGGGGCATTATTCTGTGTATAGGGGAGATGTACAGGGGGAGACTTGGGACATTATTAAATGTAAAGTGGACACTTATTGTTATAGGGGAACTCGGGTTACTGTGACTGTCAAAGGGGCACACAGGGCATTATTACAGTCTAAGGGACAAAATGTGGTCACTGTTTTCTAGGGCACTTGCACCCGGCATTACTATATTCTAGAGGGGTGCTTTAAAATTTAGAGGTCACACAGAACCACACAGCAGGTGCAGTAATAGGGACACATACGGCAGCAGCAGCAGCTCAGTATTGGGGTATCACGTGCAGTAATAGGGACACATACGGCAGCAGCGGCTCAGTATTGGGGTATCAGGTGCAGAAATAGGGACACATATGGCAGCAGCGGCTCAGTATTGGGGTATCAGCAGGATGAGGAGTTTGTGCAGGTTGAGAATAGTCCAATTGGTGACCAAGACAGTGCTAAAAATATGAGAAGTGAAATGTGTCTTTGTTGTAATCTCTGCAGTCGAGTCCTGGCTGGAGAAGTCGTCATGTCGGTCTGGGCCAGATGGAAAAGAAATGAAAAGTGAACAATTCCATTAGAAAGAACATCAGCGGTAAGTCATTATCTGTACCTGTGCTGTAATCTATTATATGTTCTGTAGGACTGGTATTATTTACCACAGACCATATGGCGGTAATATCATATATGGTCTTTTTATATATAGATTATTTTTGGCAACAGTGCGGTCATTTGCTGAGGTTCTCTGATTAGGGGCCCACTCAGAAGTTTCGCCCCCACTAAACCAAAACCCTAGCTACGCCTCTGGCTCTCTCTCTAGTCTTTCTTTCTCTCTCTAGTCTTTCTCGCTCTCTGTTCTTTCTTTCTCGCTCTCTGTTCTTTTTTCTCTCTGTTCTTTCTTTCTCTCTCTCTTTTCTTTCTTTCCTCTCTTTCTTTCTCTGTTTGTTCTTTCTCTCTCGCTGCTCTTTCTTTCTTTTCCTCAGTACCAGCCACTGTGCCCTCATTACCAGTCAGTGTGATCAGCAGTGCTAAATGGGTACGCTTGGGGCCAGGATATGGGTGTGATTAGCTGTTAAATGGGTGTGGTCGGGGCGTGGCCTAAAATTTGCAGCGACGCCCTACGCGCGCCGCAGCCTTTAACCCTCTTTCCTGTCTTCAAAATTTGGGAGGTATGCTGTATGACCTCACTACAACTTCTGGCCATGCTCCTGATGAGCGCGATGGATGGTCTCCTGAGGGATCTCCTCCCACACCTGGACTAAAGCATCCACCAACTCCTGGACAGTCTGTGGTGCAACGTGGCATGGCCTAAAATTTGCTGCAGCAGGCACAGCGTGCCACAGCCTTTGTCCCTCTTTCCCTTCTTCAAAGGTTGGGAAGTATGATGGTGGGCCCCAAGAATATTTTTTCTCTGGTGGGCCCAAGGTACTCCAGTCCGACGCTGCTGGCAAGGTCCATGGATATTGGCTCCTTAACAGCCTTAAATACCATGCCTCAGCAGCAGGGGCGTACATAGAAATCATGGGGCCCCATAGCAAAAGTCTGAATGGGCCCCCCCCCAAAAAAAAAACCCAGAGCCATTGTAAATGTAAAGTGCCAGCACAGTGAGGGGACACATTAAACAAAAAAATGTATTATGCCCCCATAGATTGTGCCCCCATAGATGCTCCATAGTATAGGCCCTTATGCTGCCGCAGCTGCTGCAACCAAAAAAAAAAAAATGACATACTCACCTTTCGTCGCTGGGGGCCAGGTGCCGGTGTCCTGAGCAGGGGGTGACACCAGGTGCCGATGTCACCGCTCGCTCAGGGCCCCGGCACCTGAGATATTTACCTGTCCTCTCTCCACTGCTGAGTGCCGCTGTCTTCGGGGTCCTCCAGCAGTGAACGATCAGGCAGAGGGTGCGGCGCGCACTAACGACGTCATCGCGCCCTCTGACCTGAACATTGCAGCAAGAGGACGCGAGCAACGGTGGAACGGGACAGGTAAATATCCCTTATACTCACCCTTCCGCCGGCGCGGTCTGTGCAGCCCCTGCTCTTCTCCCACGGTCTCCGCCGCCAGTGTTCAGCGGTCACGCGGGACAGCTCATTAAAGTCATGAATATGTGCGTATTCATGACTGTAATGAGCGGTACCACCTGACCGCTGAACACAGGCGTCGGAGACCGTGGGAGAAGAGCAGGGGCTGCAGAGACCGCACCAGGAGGGGTGAGTATATAGAAGAGCTGCGCTCCCCCTCCCCCGCCGACCCCCTGGTAGTACTGTGTCAGCACAGCTACCCGACCGTCGAGGGCCCCCTCACCTGTCCGGGCCCCATAGCAGCTGCTTGGTCTGCTTCATTCACGGTAAGCCACTGCTCAGCAGTCTGCTTCATCAGGCTGGTTAACAAAAATAGGGGGACCCGACGCCATTTTTTTTCGAAGGGAACCCCTATTTTTGTTAATCAGTTCCCTCTGACGTCACTGATTGTGTCCCTGGCTGACCTGAAGTGAAAGTGGAAAGCAATCAATTAAGCTTTCCACTTCCTCTCCTGTCAGCCAGGAGAGGAACTCATTCATTTGGGGGTTTACTGTGAGGCTGCAGCATTAGCTGCGGTCCCTGCAGTAAACATTAACCCTTTCTGAAGGATTACACCGTGGGACCTGACTGTGCATGGGATAGGTAAGAATAATTTTGCTTTTTTATTTTATTTTTATTACAGGAAATGGTTTTTGCAGTCAAATAAAAGATGGTCAAAAACATGTGTCTTTATTTCATTAAAATGATTTTTAATTAAAGTGTGTGTGTTTTATTTTTATTTCATGCAATAGGATTAATAATTGATAGTTGTCTAATTGACAGCTCTCAATTATTAACCTGGCTTAAGGTCACCTTTCAATTTTGCAAGGTGGCTTTAACCCCATATTAACCCATTCGCCACCGCTACAAGGCAATGGGAATAGACGGGCAAAGTGCCAGAAAGGGCGAATCTAATTATAGATTTGTCTTTTCTGGGGTGTCTGGGGGCAGATGTTAGTAGCCAGGGGGGGGCCAAAAATAATGGTCCCTCTCTGGGCTATTATTATCTGCCCCCATTCGCTGGCTTTGTCTGTCTGGTTGCGAAAATAGGGCGGGAGCCCACGCATTTTTTTTAAACAATTTTACACCTCATACATATATATATATATATATATATATATATACATGTCATTGAATTTGTGACACATATATATATATATTTATATTTATAGTTCATACACTTCTACATAGTATAATAGCCGCTAATTCAATTGCCGGCTTTTGTGAAAATGCAGAACCCGACATGAAATGACACTTGGTGTACATAGGGTTAACCATGTCCTTTGCTATCTGATTTGCACAAACAATTACATCAGTCTATGTGTGCAAAATTTCACACATGTAGGGGTTAATTAAAGGTGTAAATTCGTAGCAAAAAAGTATGTTTTTTTTACAACGAATTTACAACTTTAATTAACCCCTACAGGTGTGAAATTTTGCACACATAGACTGATGTAATTGTTTGTGCAAATCAGATAGCAAACGACATGAAAAGACATGGTTAACCCTATGTACACCAAGTGTCATTTCATGTCGGGTGCTTCTGTCTTTTCACAGAAGCCGGCTTTATCCAGCAATTGAATCAGAGACTATTTTACTATGTAGAAGTGTATAAACTATACATATATGTAATATATATGTAACAATGACATGTATATAATATATATATATATATGTATTCTATGTGTGTATATTTTGTGTTTACAAGGAAAGAAAGTGTTTTTTTAGTTGCGATACTTTGTTCCCATAGACTTACATGGGACTTCCGGTATCGGAATCGGATATCGCCGATATTTAGTGATATCGGCGATACCATTCCGATCCGATATTTTTGGATATCGGAAAGTATCGCTCAACTCTAGTAAGAGGCTTTTAAATTTTTACAAAATGATGTAGATAGAATACATTTTAGACAAGACTGGTAAGTAGTGTTGAGCGATACGATACCGCAAGTATCGGGTATCGGCCGATATTAGCTGTATCGGACTTTCGATATTGACTTTCGATATTTCCCATATATCGTATACCGGAATCGGAATTGTCACTGTCACTGTGAGTGTCCGTCGGTCGGGTCTGTCAGGAGTCAGCGGCACTTACCTGGCAGAAGATCTCCGGTGGTCACGGCCTGGACTGGTTGATGGCCGCCATCATCTTTCCCCGGCGGTCACATGCAGTTTCTCGCGATAACTGCAGTGACTGCTGGGTAATCCCGGCCGTAAAGCAGTCAGTCCGATGACGTCACCGCCGGGGAAGCAGGTAATCAGCTGTGCTGCGTCGGGATGACAGGCTCTGCCTGTCATTCCGATGTAGCAGAGCTGGATCGTCGTGGGACAGTCGTTACTATGGACTGCGTCGGACAGGTGGTATACTGTTGGTTTGTTTTTTTCCTTTTTTTACAGGAGATCGATGGCGTCGCAGGAATGAGAGTATAATAAAAGAAATGAAAACTGTGTTGTCTCTTTTATTTCATTAAAATACTTTTTTCTTGCTGTGTCTTTTTTTTATACATTTAAAAACTTTGGGATTAATAATGGATCTGTGTCTTATTGACACCTCTCCATTATTAACCGGGCTTATTGTCACCGTGCAATCAACGGTGACATTAACCCTTATTACCCCACTTGCCACCGCTACAGGGCAGTGGGAAGAGCCGGGT
>JARQOD010000008.1:96816160-96913353 GCA_033576555.1 Oophaga sylvatica | reverse complement strand
AAAACAAAAATGATAAATCTTGTTTTTTTCCCAAAAATTTTCGGGTGAGACACCTTAAAAATTTGGGGGCCTAAGTTTGGTACACGGGAGTATTTCTTTCCCCCGCCAAGTAGTGTCCTGGCTAAAAGTGATACATTTTTTGACTGCATTTACAACGCGGGGGTTTTAAAGTGGTGGAAAAACGGGGGAAATTTTTGTCACAATCTCCAAAAGCTACAGCTGCAACGGGGAAAACACAGTCAAATAGAGGGGGTATCTGTATGCGCCAGAAGATGAAGTCAAAGCCCGTGTGTCCGGGCCCCTCGATAAATTCACCGGTGTGTAGAGCACAGCTTTCTGAAAAAAGCCGACCCTTTCCCTCTTACCCCAGCTGTGCCTGGTGCCAGGGGAGTGTTCTGTAGGACTGGGGGCGCATATATGGATCCTTTTTTCCCTTCTTACAGTTGTTCACTTTAGGAGCATAGTTATTTTTAACCCCGGGATGAGTCCAAGACTTCTTTTTGGATCAGGAAGAAGACTTTGGAAAAGGGGAAAATAAAGGAGAAGCGAAAAAAATATTCCATCGATCTTCTTTTTTTTTTTTTTCAACAATTTTTTTTAGGTTTAACAGTAACAAAATAGTTTTCAAACATAACTATTAATAATTTTTTTTCTATAAAATAAAAAAGGGTTGGAAGGGTATAAAAAAAAGTCTAAGCAAAGGTATAAAAAAATAACAGGGTTGGGGGGGAAAGGGAAAAGGGGAAGGGAAAAAGGGGGAAAAAAGATGAAAGGGGAAAAAAAAGGGGGGGGTCAAAAAACTACCTTTAAAGGTGAACAATTGACCAGTAAATATTATAAATAAACAATTATTTCCTAAATTCTGAAAAAAATTTAAAACTGAGAGTCCTCAGTGGTTGTACCTTTTAATGGCTAACTGAAAAGATGGTAACAAATTGCAAAACTTTCCAGACTACTCCCGGGTTTTTCATCAGGCATTGCACTGGCTAACCATAAATCTTTCCTATACCTAAATTCTGATGTGTCTAGGTACCTATAAGGTTGTCAACTGCCGAGAGGTGGCACTGCAAGCGTTAGATCAAAGTCCCAAAAATTTTCTATTACAGAGAGACCAAATTTTTTTTTTGTATTTTGCAATGTTATCGTTTTTAAGAGCGTAGTTCATAAATATTATGGCCCGCAATCCTTTCAATAAAATCTCTCATAGGGGGATCTTTGCGCTTCCAAAAGGTAGCTATCAAATGGTTGGCAGTAATAAGTATACGGCAGACAATATACTGATGGTAAAAGATTATCTATGCCCAACGAGATCAATAATAGCTGTGGAGATAGTGTAAGATGACTACCAATGAGATCATGAATTAAGGATTCCACTTTCCCCCAAAGACTTTTGATATTTACACAATCCCAAAACAGACATTTCAAGTGTCCATTGGAGCCACATTCTCTCCAGCAAAGGGCAGAGTGACATGAAATGGTATGCATTCTTTGAAGGGTGAGGTACCATCTGGTTATTAATTTGTACTATGTTTCATGGAGAGTAGCACAAAGATTCGACTTGTATGAAATTTTTACAGCTTTTTCCCAGTCCTGTATTAGAAAGATAATTTTAAGATTTTTCTCCCAATTATTTTTATTGTTGGGTTTCAATAATTCTAGGTCATTATTAAGGTGTTTATAAAATAAGGTGTTTATAAAGATTTCTAGTTTTCCAAATGGAGGAGTTGTGGGGTTCTCTAAGTAAAGGTGAGAACTTTGTTGGGATTAGTACCTTCTGAAAGTCTCAGGCTATGGTTCCACGGTCCGGAACCATAGCGCTTTTGACGGAGCGGAAATTCCGCTCCGTCTAAGCCCCGCCCCCTTTCTGACGCGCGCACTTTCCGGAGGTGTTCAGGACACCTCCGGAACACCTCCGGAAAGAGCGCAGGGCTGCATAGCCCTGTGTTAATTATGTTGCGGCGACGCACCGTCGCCGCAATACGCTAGGACATGCTGCGGTCTAAAAAGACGCGCCGCATGTCCGTTTACGCAGGTCTGCCACCTGCGTATTGTTACGCATAGTGGAGACGGGATTTCTTGAAATCCCCTCCACTATGCTGTAACATCTGGACGCTGCGTGTTTGGCGCTGCGCCAGCGCACAGCGCCAAACACGCAGCGTTTCCTGACCGTGGAAACTCACCCTCAGTTACTTACCGTTAACGGTATTTTTCGAAGACCATGACAGCACCCACCGAGAGAGGGGATCCGCCCTTCAGGAACAGGAAACCTACAGATATAAAAGGGCAGCACCTCTCCCCACGCATCAGTTGGATTACAGAGCACAGAGGACCACCAAAGTTAATGACAATCAGACAAAATTTTTATACAACACTTAATGCGCTTCAATATTATACTGTATGTGAAAATTATAAGAGGAAGAAGTGCGCGCCGATAAGATAAAAGGGAGGGAATACAAGGGGTGCTGTCATGGTCTTCGAAAAATACCGTTAACGGTAAGTAACTAAGACTTTATTCGAAGCACATGACAGCACCCACCGAGAGAATTACAGAGAGTAATAACTACTCAGGGAGGGACTACAGCCTGCAGCACCCTTACTCCAAAGGAGAGATCAGAGGAAGCACCCAAGTCTAATTTATAATGGTTAAAGAATGTGCTTGGAGAGGACCAATCAACCAAAAGAGATCCAAACAATGAAAAAAGCCCTTCCCATATAGGAAAACCAGAACAAGAGAAGGAAATAGGCAATTATACTAGAAATATTTATCAAAATAAGAACACAGGAGAAAGAACATCAGAGTACAAAAACACATCAGGTACACATACTAATGTAAACAATGGCAGATGACATTGCACAAACTGACCCAAAGATGGTAGTTAAAGCATCATGTGGCCCTGAAAAAGTATGTCAAAACCCATACATCCCAAGTGGGATACAATCCATATGATGTATCTATATATAAACAGGGTCACAGAGTATTCAAAGATTTGTATCTGGGCAGAGCGTGAATGTACAATATAAGCAAATGGGGTACTGATACAACTAAATGCTACAGAGTGAAACGTAGCACAATCTTAGTCCTATTATAGCATATGGACCCCTATCAAGAAGTTAGAGGCTGTAAGCATAAGAGTACCTGACAATCACAGCAAAGTGCTTAATGGTACAGGTAAGTAGTGGTCTTAACCCCATTATGCACATAAGCCTATATCAAAAATCAAGGACTGCAAGCATAGAAAAATACCTGACAATCACAGCAAAGTGCTTGATATTACAGGTGAGCAGTGGCAAAGCCTTAGCCCCATTATTGCACGTAAGCCCATATAAGAGGTCAAAGACTGCAAGCATAAAGATACCTGACAATCACAGCAAAGTGCTATACAGGTGAGCAGTGGCAAAGCCTTAGCCCTATTATTGCACATATGCCCATACAAGAGTCAGAGAATACAGACATCAAACATCTAATAATCTCAGCTAAGTGCTGTGTGATATTACCTGATGTGCAGAGGAAACCAAGTAGCGGCCTTACATATCTGGTCGATGGAGACTTCCGACCTCTCTGCCCACGAGGTAGCCACGGCTCGAGTGGAATGTGCCCTCAGTTTTTCTGGTGCCTGTCTACCTTTTGAGGTATATGCTAACGATATGGCGTCCCTGATCCATCTAGCTAGTGTGGCCCTTGATACTCTACAGCCCTTCCTGGGGCCTTGGAAGGAAACAAATAAGGCGTTATCTTTTTTCCAGGGGTCAGTTATCGCTAGATACTGTAAGAGACATCTCCTCACATCTAATGTATGGAGCTTCTCTTTTTGGTTACTCGGATTGGGCAGGAATGATGGAAGGACTATCTCCTGAGTTCTATGGAATGTGGAAGCCACCTTAGGTAGGTATGCCGGATCGGCTCTGAGTATCGCACTATCGTCCTGAATTTGAGTATAGGGAGGAAGCCTAGAGAGAGCCTGAATGTCACTCACTCTTCGTGCTGATGTTAGAGCCACTAAGAAGGCTACCTTGATGGAGAGGGTTTTAATCGAGGTAACTGAGATAGGTTCAAATGGGGCCTCCGTCATGGCTGTGAGCACTAGGTTTAAATCCCAGGGGGTGAACATATTCTTAACTATAGGCCTGGACCTAGCTGCCGCTTTGATAAATCTACTGATCCAATAGTTTCTGGCTACGTCACAGCTAAAAAGGGCTCCAAGGGCAGAAACCTGTACTTTAAGGGTACTGGTGGAAAGACCCATTTTTAAGCCTTTTTGTAGAAACTCTAGGATCTGAGGTATTGGGACTGAATCCCTAGCTACAATTTCTGAGTCCTGTAAAAATCTCTTCCACGTTCTGGCATAAATTTTTGTTGTAATTTCCTTCCTACTCTTAAGGAGGGTACTTATCAAATCTTGAGAAAACCCTTTGTCTTTCAATAGTGACCGCTCAAATTCCACGCCGTTAGATGTAGGCCAGCCACCTGAGGATGGTACACTGGACCTGGGATAGGAGATCCGGAATGTCCGGTAGGACCCATGGGTCGGCTATTGACATAGCTTTGAGGCTTGAGAACCATGTCCTCTTGGGCCAAAATGGCGCGATCAAAATTACTCTTGCTTTGTACTTTTTGATCTTCCTGATCACTAGAGGTATCAGAGACAAGGGAGGAAAGGCGTAAGCTAGTGCAAAGTCCCATACTATCAGAAAGGCGTCTACCGCCAGCGGGCTCTCTCTGGGGTTCAGGGAACAGAATTGTTTCACCTTTTTGTTTTTTCTGGTGGCGAACAGATCTACCTCTGGCTGCCCCCATCTCTGTACAATTAGGTCGAAGATGAGCTTTTTTTAGCGACCATTCCCTTTGACTTAGAAGGTGGCGGCTTAAAAAATCTGCCGTGGTGTTCTCCTTTCCTTTTATATGTAGCGCTGTTAAAGATAGACAATGTCTTTCCGCTAGATGAAACAGGCGCTCTGTTACTTGCATGAGAGGTCTGGATCGAGTGCCACCCTGGTGGTTGATATAGGCTACTGCAACCTGGTTGTCGGACAGAACTCGCACGTGATGACCCTGTAGATAGATAAGGAGTCTTTTTACTGCCAGTTCTACCGCTGATAGTTCTTTCAGGTTAGAGGACATGTGCACCTGATGGTGTTCCCATAGGTCCTGTACTACAGAATCACCCATATGAGCCCCCCAACCGGAGGGACTTGCGTCTGTAGTGACCACCCGGGTTACATTAAATTCCCAGGGTACCCCCCTGGATAAGTTACATTCATCCAACCACCACTCCAGAGATTTTATTGTGGCTCGGGATAAGGTCAGTGTAAGGTTCTTTGTCTCTGTTGACATGTTCCTTGAAACTCAGTTTTCCGTCGGCCATTTTGCTTTCTGTCTTTCTGCAGCTCTTGCCCTCAGTTAATATGGAGTTTCCAGTTTTCATGTTCCCGCCCTGATTCTTCCCTCTTGCTTCTTAAGCAGCCTCAGCTGAACAATCAGTGCTCCTGAATCAAGCCTCAGTCAGTCTGTGACCTGACTCCTGGAAGCCTTGGACTTGTACTCCAGCTATTCCCTACTGAGGAACCTTGGAACACTTTTGGACTCTGGAAACCTGCTGTTTGGTGAATCCATGTTTGCAGAGGAATTACGGTACAGAGAAGAGATCCTGAACCTGCTTTGGAGATTTATTGTAGTGCTTGAAGTTACTCTGGCCTGCTGTGTCTCCTGTCGCTGTTCCTGCAAACTGTGTGAACTTTTCAGCATGCTTGTATGAAGTAATACAAGTCATTTCATTTCAACCTATGTCTCCTGTGTTTTCCTCGCACCCAAGCACAAGACGCTATAGGAACTGTACACTATACATGACAAGATTCAGGAGCCAATGTTTAGTGTCTGCTGGGTCTGGGAAAGCCGTGTCTGCTGTGACTGTGGATATCAGATGTCCGTTTAATACCTTATGTGATGACAGTGGTTGTGACTTCTCACAACCATTCCAGGTGAGCGCATTCCCTTAAAATTTTACTCTGGAGTGTTACCACAGGTAAACACTATTGTTTTTTTTTTTTTCCTTTCCTCTTCTCCTTCCAGCACTTCTGCCTTAAAAGATCTGGAAGATGGAGGCCCACATAAAGGAACTTTGCGGAGTGACTGATACAATCCTTTCAGATGTACAGACTTTAAAAACCCGTTTTGCAAGCCTACAGGACCTCACTAATCATAATTTGCAAGTGTTTGGACAGACTACCCAGGAATTGCGAGCCAGGATTGAGGCTCTAGAGGAACGAGCCCAGGCTCCTGCCATAACCCCAAGTTCTGGGATCCCCAAATTACCTCCTTTTTGTTTTGGCGGTGAACGTGAGAAATTCAGGGGATTTATTAATCAATGTAATTTATTTTTCTCTGCACATGCTTCACAATTTTCCACTGAACGATCCAAAGTGCTTACTATAATCATGTTGCTTACCAATAAGGCTTTGATGTGGGCAAACCCTCTGATTGAGACTGAGGATGATTGTTTGAATCACCTTGATGCTTTTATTTCAGTCATGGGGCAGGTGTTTGATGACCCCAATCGAGGTGCAACAGCTGAAGCAGCCATGTTAACTTTGCGCCAAGGTAAGCGTTCAGTAGCCGAATATGCCCTGGATTTCAGGAGATGGGCTCTTGATACCACTTGGGACACTTCCGCTAAAAAATCTATTTTTCGGAAAGGGTTGTCTCCACTGATTAAGGATGAACTTGCTCGTGCCGACCCTCCCACTGCGTTAGGTGACTTTATTAACTATTGTATCCGTATTGATGCTCGTCTGACTGAACGCAGACAAGAGAGATGGTTCGAAAATAATCGCACTAACCTTTTCCTACCTCCCTCCTCAGCTAAGGAACCTTTGAGTAGGATCACAAGGGAACCAGAACCTGAACCCATGCAGGTGGACTCTTTACAAAGACGGGTTAGTGATGCACGCAAAGAACATCGTATAAAGGAAAATCTATGTTTCTACTGTGGTAAGTCAGGGCACTTCATTATAAACTGCCCCAGCCGTTCTCGTAAGACTACTGCAGCAGTCATTCACTGTGAGTGTTGCGAGAGGAGCTCTGTCATGTCCGAGCCTCATGCTCCAGAGAGATCTGCTGCAAGAGATCTTGATTTCTCGGACTTAAACTCTGTTAGTTCTGGGGACGATGACGGTATAAACGCTGCAATTTTTCAAGTTTCCTCAGCGGTGTCCCAGCTGAGTTGTAAAAGAAACAATTCTCATTGCTTCCTTTCCATCAAACTCTGGGTTGACTCAGTCTGGGTGTCTAGCTCTGCTATGATCGACTCAGGAGCAAGTGGAAATTTTATGGATATCTCCTTTGCTCTGAAACAGGGGATACGTTCAGTGAAGACGGCTACTCCAGTACAGATGGAGACTGTGGATGGCTCTCTACTGACTTCTGGACCAGTGGATCAAGAAACAGAGCCTTTGAGGGTCCTTATGGGTAAAGATCATCAGGAGAAAATGTCTTTTATGCTTATCTCTTCTCCCACTTTCCCATTATTCTAGGGCTACCATGGCTGCAGGCGCAGAATCCTACGATTAACTGGGAGACCAAGGAATTACACTTTCCGGAGAAACAGATGAGTCAAGGAGTTTCAGCTTGCTCTGTTCCTAAAGGAACCATGTCAGTCCCTGAACTACCAGCTGTATACCAGGACTATGGATTTATGTGACAAGAAGAACGCTGATCAGCTTCCTCCTCACCGTCCATATGATTGTCCAATTGAATTATTGCCTGGAGCCGAGATACCTTTTGGTAAGATCTACCCCTAGCGGGGCCCGAGCTAAAAGCTTTGAAGGATTATATAGACGAAAATTTAGCCAAGGGCTTCATACGCCCCTCTTCATCTCCCGCAGGTGCACCCATCTTCTTTGTGAAGAAGAAAGATGGATCTCTGAGACCCTGCATAGACTATAGGGAACTCAATAAGGTTACTATTAGAAACCGTTATCCATTGCCTTTAATCCCTGAATTGTTGGAGAGAGTGCGGCATGCCAAAATTTTCTCTAAACTGGATCTCCGTGGGGCCTATAACTTGGTCCGTATTAGACCTGGGGATGAATGGAAGACTGCTTTCAGGTCACGCTATGGACACTTTGAATATCTAGTTATGCCTTTTGGTCTGAGTACTGCCCCAGCCACTTTCCAACACTTCGTGAATGATATCTTCAGGGATCTCCTAGATACATTTGTGGTGATTTATCTGGATGATATTCTAATTTTTTCTAACTCCACAGAGGAACATCATGGACATGTGAGAATGGTCTTAGAACGCCTAAGACAAAACCATCTCTACATCAAACTTGAAAAATGTGAATTCCATAGGACCGAAATTCAATTTCTGGGGTATGTACTATCTACGCAAGGGATTAGTATGGATGGAAGCAAGACCCAATCCATCAAGGATTGGCCAATTCCTAGAAATGTGAAGGAGGTGCAGCGTTTCATCGGGTTTGCCAACTTCTATAGACGTTTCATTAAGAATTTTTCTGAGGTAGTGTCACCTATCACCCAACTTACCCGGAAACAGTCTAGGTTCTCCTGGACCCCGCAAGCTCAGGAAGCATTTTCCTGTTTAAAGGATAAATTTACCACCGCACCTATCTTAGTACATCCCAACCCGAGCTTGCCTTCATAATAGAGGTGGATGCTTCAGACTGTGCCGTTGGAGCTATACTCTCTCAGAGAACAGGTGAGAAGAATGTCTTGCATCCCTGTGCCTTCTTTTCCCAGCAGTTGTCTTCGGCTGAGAGGAACTACGATGTGGGCAATAGAGAATTGTTGGCCATTATTGCCGCCTTCAAGGAATGGAGACACCTTCTTCAGGGAGCTGCACAGCAAATAGTCGTCCTGACAGACCATCGTAACCTTGAATTTATCAGGTCGGCTAAGTGCCTGACTCCTCGCCAGGCTCGCTGGAATCTTTTCCTAAACCAATTTAATTTTGTCATTTCTTATAGACCAGGATCGCGCAATGGAAAGGCTGATGCACTCTCTAGGATTCATTCAGCAGAGACACGACCACTTACTCCTCCTAAGACTATTCTTCCTGACTCTAGATTCCTGGGAGTGATTCATAATCAAGACCTACTTAAGGACATCAAGCATACCATGCGGATTCTTTGTTGGCTCAACCCCCAAGGGACGTAAGTCTTGTCTTTAAGAATGGTGTGTGGATTCAGGGACAACGTCTGTATATACCTGAAACAGTCAGATTGAGAGTATTGCAACTCATCCACGATTCCAAGATAGCCGGGCATAGGGGAATTCTAAAGACACAAGAATTTGTTTCTCGTTTCTTTTGGTGGCCCACTTACAGGAAAGATGTCTTAAACTATGTCACTTCATGTGAAGTCTGTGCAAGATGCAAAACACCTCGCTCCTCACCAACTGGTCTGTTGTAACCTCTTCCCACCCCGTCCCGCCCGTGGGGATCCATTTCTATGGACTTCATTGTGGAGTTACCAACCTCTCAAGGGAAGAACACCATTCTAGTGGTGGTTGACCGTCTAACAAAGGCAGCTCATTTTATCCCTTGTGTCGGCTTACCCACTGCAAAACAGACATCAGACTTGATGATTAAGAATGTGTTTCGCTTACATGGAGTACCGGATGAGGTCATTTCGGATCGAGGGGTGCAATTCACTTCAAGGTTTTGGCAAAATTTCTGTGCAGCATTGGACATTAAAGTAAACCTTTCTTCTGCTTTTCATCCCCAGACTAATGGACAGACAGAACGAACCAATCAGACCCTGGAGCAGTATCTCCGCTGTTTTATCTGCCACCTACAGGATGATTGGGTGGATCTACTTCCACTGGCTGAGTTCTCTTATAACAACTCTCAGAGCGCCTCCACTAAGCAGTCTCCTTTTTACTCCAATCTAGGTTATCATCCTAACATTCTTCCTCGATTTCCCATAGATACGCCCTTGCCGGCAGTGGCTGAAAGAATCACTTCTTTACAAAAGAATATGGATCTTCTAAAGGAAAATCTAGAATTGGCTCAGGAAAGGTACAAGAAAGCAGCAGATAAATTTCGTAAACCTGCACCAGCTTTCAAGGTAGGAGATTTGGTCTGGCTGTCAACCAGAAATCTTAAATTAAAGATTCCATCGTCTAAATTGGGACATAAGTACATTGGACCTTATAAGATCAATAAGATTATAAGTGCTGTTGCTTGTCGTCTTCAACTGCCCAGAACTATGAGAATCCACCCTGTCTTTCATGTATCCCTACTAAAGGCTGCAACACCCAATACGTTTCCTGGACGTTCTTCTCCTTGCCCTGACCCAGTGCTGGTCGATGGTCAGGAAGAATTTATGGTGGAAAGGATTCTAGATTCCAGGTTGTACAGAAATCAGTTGCAATATTTGATTAAATGGCAGGGCTACCCAGTGGAGGACAACTCATGGGAACCAGTCAATAATGTAAATGCTCCTCGCCTGCTCCGCCAGTTTCATCACAGGTACCCTGACAAGCCTGGTCTGAGGTCATCCGGAGGTTGTCCCTAAGGGGGGAGTAATGTAAGGTTCTTTGTCTCTGTTGACATGTTCCTTGAAACTCAGTTTTCCGTCGGCCATTTTGCTTTCTGTCTTTCTGCAGCTCTTGCCCTCAGTTAATATGGAGTTTCCAGTTTTCATGTTCCCGCCCTGATTCTTCCCTCTTGCTTCTTAAGCAGCCTCAGCTGAACAATCAGTGCTCCTGAATCAAGCCTCAGTCAGTCTGTGACCTGACTCCTGGAAGCCTTGGACTTGTACTCCAGCTATTCCCTACTGAGGAACCTTGGAACACTTTTGGACTCTGGAAACCTGCTGTTTGGTGAATCCATGTTTGCAGAGGAATTACGGTACAGAGAAGAGATCCTGAACCTGCTTTGGAGATTTATTGTAGTGCTTGAAGTTACTCTGGCCTGCTGTGTCTCCTGTCGCTGTTCCTGCAAACTGTGTGAACTTTTCAGCATGCTTGTATGAATTAATACAAGTCATTTCATTTCAACCTATGTCTCCTGTGTTTTCCTCGCACCCAAGCACAAGACGCTATAGGAACTGTACACTATACATGACAGTCAGCTGGCTTTCCAAGCAACCCCCTGAACTTTTATCATACTGCAAGACCTCCCATTGTAGAGTCCTAGCATGTAACCGTGCCCATTGCACTGCAGGGATGCAGGAGGAAAGTGAGCCCAACAAGGACATGGCTTTCCTGAGGGACATGGTGGGATTATTGGAAGCATTTAGGACCTGGTAACGCAAGCGTATTAATTTTTCGGGTGGTAGCCTGCATTCTTGATTTTGAGAATCTAAAAATAGGTATTATACCTACCGATAATTCGGTTTCCAGGAGTCCATCCTGACAGCACTATGGAGGACGTCCTCCTCCTCCTTACAGGGACAGGAAGCACACGAGAGGTTAAAAGGTCCCACTCCTCCCCCTATACCTCAGTGATTTGACAAGTACCATACCATGGATCAATACAAGTGACAAAATGTAATTACTTAAACATATTACATCATATGAATTAGCATATACATGAACATAGACAAGGGAGGGAACTAACGGTGCTGTCAGGATGGACTCCTGGAAACCGAATTATCGGTAGGTATAATACCTATTTTCCAGGACGTCCCCCTGACAGCACTATGGAGAGTACCAAAGAAACCCTCCTAGGGTGGGACTACGGCCTGTAATACTTTTTACCGTATGCCGTCTGTTGTCCTGCTAGCACATCTAGTTTGTAGTGCCTGCAAAAGGTATTTATCGTAGCCCAAGAGGCTGCTTTACAAATTTGTTCTAAAGATGCTCCTGCTCTTTCTGCCCATGAAGCTGACAATGCTCTGGTAGAATGGGCTTTTATTTTTATGGGACAAACTACACCTTCAGATCTGTAAGCTTTTATGATTAAGGTGGTAATCCATCTTGCGATGGAAGGCTTAGAAGTTTTTTTACCCCTATTTTTACCTCCATATAAAATAAACAAATTAGGGTCTTTTCTCCAGCCCCAGTGGCCTCTAGGTAATCGATTACTGCCTGTCTAACATCCAAGGAGTGTAAAGCTTGTTCTTTAACATTTGAAGGTTTTTCACAAAAGGATGGAAGTATTATTTCCTGATTGCTATTTTGCAAAGAGGCTACCTTGGGCATGAAAACAGGGTCAAGTTTTAATACCACATGATCCTCTCTGATCTGCATATATGGGTCCTTAATGGATAACGCCTGGATTTCCCCTACTCTTTTGGCTGTGGTAATAGCTACCAAGAAGGCTGCTTTCATAGATAGGAGAGAAATAGGCAAATCCTTATTTGGAGTGTAAGGAGTTTTACAAAGTGCCCCAGAACTAGATTTAAATCCCAGGGGGGAGACAACTGCCTTATAGTAGGTCTTAATCTTTGGACTGCTTTAACGAATCTAACCACCCAAGGGTGTGAAGCTAAAGGGTAATCCATGTAAGTACTCAAGCTGAGATCTGTACTTTAAGTGTACTAGGCCTAAGACCCATATTAAATCCTGTTTGAAGAAAATCCAGTACTCGCGGAACATCCGGGACTCTGGCTACAACATCAGACCTGCCACCTTCCAGACAAACTTCTTCCAGATCTTATAATATATTGCTGAAGTTACAGGTTTTCTGCTGGCCTGAATCGTTGTTATCACTTGATCTGAAAGACCACGAGCTTTCAGAATGTCCCGTTCAGGATCCAAGCTGACAGGTGCAATCTTTCTGGGTCCTGGTGTAGAACTGGTCCCTGGTGCACTATGTCCTTCCACTGGGGAAGCTCGATTGGGTCCTCTCTGGTCATGGCCCCCTGTAGAGGAAACCAGCTCCTCCTTGGCCAGTACGGAACTATTAGTACCACTGACGCACCGTCTTCCCTTATCTTCCTCAGAACTGCTGGTATTAATGCTATTGGCGGAAATGCATAATTTAGAGGTTCGTTCCACCTCTGACTCAAAGCATCTACTCCTTCCGGATTGTCTGCTGGGTTCAGTGAAAAAAACCTTGGTAGTTTTGCATTTTTTCTTGTAGCAAATAGGTCCACTTGAGGTGTTCCCCAACGTTGACATAATAACCGGAAGACCTTCTGTTTTAACTCCCACTCTGTCGGGTAGATCTTCTGTCTGCTCAAGTAATCTGCCACTAGGTTTTGTGAACCCTCCAGATGAACTGCAGTTATGGAAAGGATCGTTCGTTCTGCCCATACAAATATCTTCTCTGCAAGATCCTGCAGTGTTCTGTATCGAGAGCCTCCTTGATGCTTGATGAAAGATACTGCTGTCATATTGTCTGATAGAATCTTGACGTGCTGGTCTCTTAAACGGTCCTAATTCCTTCTTAAGGATTCCCAGATCGCATACAACTCTCGGTAATTTGATGACATTCGTCTGATTTTCTCTGGCCATCTGCCTTGCAGACACTTCCCTTCTAGATGGGCTCCCCACCCCCATGCGCTTGCGTCTGTAGTTATTACTATATATGGGGATGGAATCCAAAGAACTCCTCTTCTGAGATTTTTGCTTTGTGCCCACCAAAGTAACGACCTCTTTGCTCTTGCCGAGAGGTGGATCCTTTTGTCTAGGGATGACTGCTGACGATCCCACCATGATAGCACCTCTCTTTGTAGGGGTCTTGAATGAGCTTGAGCCCACCTGACGCATGGTATACATGATGTCATTACTCCCAACATTTGCATAGCTTTTCGAATGGTAACTCGGTTCTTTACCATCTCTATCACTTTTTTTTAAAGATCTTTGCTTGACCTCTGGCAGGAAAGCTGTTCTGACTCTTGAATCGAGGAGTACTCCTAAAAATATTCTTTTTGTACTGGGAGTTAGGTGAGATTTCTCCCGATTTATCACCCAACCAAGACATTCTAGTACCGCCATTGTTCGCTCTGTATGGTAATTTAGAATTTCTGCTGATTGAGCCACTAACAGAAAGTCGTCCAAATAAGGAATTACTACAATTCCTTGATTTCTTAGATAGGCTACGACCTCTGATATTAGCTTCGTAAAAACTCTGGGAGCAGAAGCTAGTCCGAATGGCAGACCCTGAAACTGGAAGTGGCAGGTGGATTTTGGTAGGCTTACAGCAAATCTTAGAAGTTCCTGCGAGTCTGGATGGATGGGCACCTGATAGTAGGCATTTTTAAGTCTAGGGTACACATTACCGAATTTTTGTCTATCAATGGAATTGTTGATTTTATAGACTCCATTCTGAATCTCTTGTAGCGAACATACTTGTTCAACGGTTTGAGATTCAGAATTGTTCTTGACTCTCCTGACGGTTTCATTATTGGAAAGAGAGAGGAATAGTGACCCGACTTTTCCTCTGACCCAACGACTGGCACAATGACTTTTGAAGAGATTAAGTCTTGGATGTCCTGAAACATTCCCCAATTTTTCTGAATCACAGTGGGAGAAATGTATCTCTGGGGTGGATAGGCTACCAGTTCTATTCTGTAACCTTCCCTTATAGTTTGTAGGAGCCACTCGTTTTTGGTGACCTTCTCCCAGTTCTCTGCCGAGAACAAAAGTCGGCCCCCTATGTGCCTGGCGTCATTGCTTTCTAAATTTTGAGGAAGATCCAAACAGTGAGCTCCTATTTCCTCTATTTTGAGTATAGGAACCCTTATATGTTCCCTGCTAGGTCTACCTGTGTCCTTATAAAACGGTTGTCTACGGAAGGCTGGTTTCTTCCGAAAGGACTGAAACTTTTTAGGCTTCTCCTCTGGAAATCCTTTTTTACTATCTGAAGCCTCCAGAATATCATCCAATGCTTGACCAAATACCTTTGATCCTGCAAATGGTAATGAACATAATTTATTTTTAGAGGCATTATCCCCCGACCAGGATTTCAGCCAAATAGCCCTCCGGGCTGCATTGGATAAAGAGCTATTTCTGGCAGAAAACCTGACTGACTCAGCCGAGGTATCAGCCAGAAAGGCTGTAGCTGACTTAATGAGAGGAAGAGATTCTAAAATTTCAGCTCTAGGGGTCTTATTAGCCAGTTGATCCTCCAACTGACTCATCCAGAAACACATAGACCTAGCTACCGAAGTAGCCGCAATATTTGTCCTTATTAAGGCCGCTGAAGACTCCCAAGCCCGCTTAAGGAGGATGTCCGCCTTGCGATCCATAGGATCTTTAAGACTTGAAGAGTCCTCAAAAGGAATCAAAGTCTTTTTAGCCACTTTTGCAATTGGCACATCCACTCTAGGTGTTTCTTCCCACAGCTTTGATTCCTCAGGATCAAAGGGAAGACGGTTTTTAAAGTCACGTGACATTACCAGTCTCCGCTCTGCGTCCTTCCATTCACAGAGTATCATGGTTTTTATATGGTCACTAATAGGAAAAACTTTATCAATCTGAGCTGTAAGACCTCCAAACATCAAATCTTGTCTGGATTGGGGACGTGGAACATCTTCCACATGCATAGTACTTCTTACAGCCTGGACCAAGTCCTCCGTATCTTCCACCGGGAACAGGTATCTCCTGGCCCTTTCTTGGACTTCCGTCTGAACTTCACCTTCTTCCTGCTCCGAATACTCCACGTTTTCTTCTGATTCCAGATCCGGTTCCTCTTCCAACTCCATTCTTGGCCTCTTACGGCTTGGACCCTGACTAGTGGGCTGCTGTTGTGTAGCTGATAATGATGCCTGCACTTCTTCCTTAATCAGGATCCTTAAGTCTGATAATAGCGAAGATCTTTCTTGCTCAAAGACTGCTGCTGTACAAATACAACAGACCGCTTTTTTATAAGCGTCAGGAAGCTTCGTCTGACATGTAGAACAGCGATTAGTTTTCGCCGAGGCTTTGCCTCTCTTCACTGTCTGCAAAGGTGTAGATGAAGTATCCTTGTCCTAATTAATACAACAATATGTATACTTAGGATCGAGTCTGAATTATTTAGTGAGAGTGGAGCTTTTTGCGCCATGCGCACTTACCCCTGCCTCCTCTCTGGATTTCTCAGACTCCATGTCCATCCGCAGAAAAGGTTTTTCTTTGCTGCCTGGGACTACACTGTTAGCTGCTGCACAATCTCTGTTACCAGATTAGCGATCAGCATTCAAACGCTACCTTTCGCGCTTTTTTATAGCGTTCTGCGACATCTTTGGCGCCGCCCATACTGCGTTCCACCTGGAACGCAAAAAACCCATGCGACGCGCTTTCCATACCTTTTTTGCGTTCTATTTCCGAACGCATGAAATTTTGCGATACCTCTGAAACGCTTTCCGCCTCCTGCGATCAATTCCAGAACGCCTGCTGACCTCACGTTTTCGCGTCACCGGAAATGACGCTCAGTTTCCGGTCGAGGCCTGTTCGGCGTTCCTCCCTGGACCAGGAGGAAGACGCCTGAGCCGAGAGCCTCCCAACGGAAGGAGCGGCTCTTACCCGGGAGCTCGTCCGCCCCCGGTCTTTGGAGCAGAGGGACTCCCAAGGAGGGAGTTTCGGCTCTGGACCTCTTGACAGGGGGAAGGATTTGGACGAACCGCACGATCCCCCTGGGCCCGGTAAGTTACTGCGTCCTCGCAGCGATCTCTCGTGTGTCCCTCCATGCAGGGACAGGAAAAACACTGAGGTATAGGGGGAGGAGTGGGACCTTTTAACCTCTCGTGTGCTTCCTGTCCCTGTAAGGAGGAGGAGGACGTCCTCCATAGTGCTGTCAGGGGGACGTCCTGGAAATTAGGCCCAAAAACTGTTGTACTCTAACAGGCTGTAATCGAGATTTCTTGACGTTTAGGAGCCACCCCAATCGTTCTAGGGCAGATGTTGCTCTATGTAACTGTTCCCGACAATGGTCCGCTGTTTTGCCTATAATAAGGAAGTCATCGAGGTAGGGAATTATCAGAATTTGAAACTCTCGCAGGTGGGCCATCACTTCCGCTACAACTTTTGTGAACACCCGAGGGGCGACTGCGAGACCGAACGGAAGGGCCTTATATTGAAAATGTTGGAGCGAGCCTTTCAACCTGACTGCCACGCTAAAGGGTATGCCACACTAAACAACATCGCTAACGGGATCGCTAAAAAACGTCACTATTTAGCGATCCCGTTAGCGATGTTGTTGTGTGCGGCATCTGCCAGCGACGAGCTTCCTGCTGTGATCTCGCTCGTCGCTGGAATCGTTCCGGACCCTATTTTCGTCGCTGGCGCCCCGCTGGTAAGTATTTAATCGCTGAGTGTTGCACCTTTTTTAGCGATTTTGCGGTACTTTTGTACCGCTAAAGTCGTTAAGGAGATCGCTAACCGCGATAGCGTCCTAACGACATCGCTAAAATAGGTAGCTACTAGCGATATAGAAACAATCCCGCTAGCGATCTCATTAGTATGCGACGCTAACGAGATCGCTAGCGGGATTGTGTAGTGTGGCAGTACCTTAAGAAAGCGCTGATGGTCTGTATGAATAGGGACATGGTAATAGGCGTCTTTCAAGTCCAAAACCACCATGAAACAGTTTTCAAATAATAATTTTATTGTGGAATTAATGGTCTCCATCTTAAACGGCCGTATTACCAGGAATTTGTTTAAGGCTTTTAAGTTAATTATCGTCCTGAAGGAGCCGTCTGGCTTCCGGACTAAAAATAGAGTGTAGTAGAAGCCTCTACCCCTTTCCATTGCTGGTACCTCCACAAGGACTTTCTTATGGCATAAATCTTGAATTTCTGCCTCCAATGCTGCCTGTTCTGATGAGGAAGACCGTGTGGGAGTAATTTTAAAGGTATCCTGAGGTACCTTGGAAAACTCTAATCGGAGTCCTGAAGCCACTAGGCCCAGAATCCATCTGCTGTTGGAAATTCGAGACCAGGCCGGGTAGAAGGCTGACAATCTACCTCCCACCGGAGCCGCTAGTCATTGGGAAGTCTTCTTGGTTTCCCGAGACGGGCCTTTGAACATATATCCCGTACCTCTCCTCTTTCTATCGTCCCATCTGCCTCGCTCCCTGGATGATCTTCTACGGTTGAATCTCTTTCTGCCGAAGGGCCGTTTATATGAGGGATTCAGAACACTGGGGAATTTTTTCTTATCCCCTGCCTTCTCCAAAAGCTCATCCAGGACAGGACCAAACAAGTACTCGCCCTCACAAGGGATAGAACAGAGGCGGGATCTGGCCTGAATATCTCCCGGCCAACACTTCAGCCATAGCGCTCTTCGCGCTGCGTTTGACATTCCCGCAGCCCTGGCAGCCATCCTGACAGAGTCCGCCGAAGAATCCGCCAAAAAAGCTGCTGCACTTTGAATTATTGTTAGCGATTTTTTTATCATGGACTCCCGGAGGCTCCATCTCCCATATTAGATCTTAGCTGGTCCAACCAGACCATCACGGATCTGGCTGTGCAGGTGGCCGCCACTGCTGGTCTCAGGGCTCCCCTGACATCTCTCAAGTACCTTTTAAAAAGGAGTCCGCTTTTTTATCTAGCGGATCTTTTAAGCTTCCCATGTCCTCGAATGGTATGGAGGATTTTTTGGAGGCTTTAGCCACAGCCGCATCTCATTTTGGAGCCTTATCCCATTTATCCACCACTGGATCTTCAAAGGGGTATCTACGTTTAAATGCCGGAGCCAATGAACCCCTTTTTTCTGGCTTCTTCCACTCCTTATTTATCAGGTTCTGAATTTTATCATTTAAAGGAAAGGACCTACGTTTCTTCGGGTCTAACCCCCCAAACAAAGTCCTGTACGGACCGCTCAGGCCTCGAATCTTCTATCCCTATGGTGAATCTGACCGCCTTGACTAATCTGTCCGTTTGGTCTAGGGGAAAGCAAAATCTAGTAGAATCCTCCTCTGACGAGGAAGATGAGTGGGAAGGAGATGACGAAGAGGTGGATCCTATGGAGCCTTCGCCCCCACTAGGCCTAGCTGGGGAATCAGAGTCTGAAACTTTTGCTCCCCGTTTCGTCTTAGAAGACTCCCTTTGAGAAATGGATTTCCAAGAGTCCTTCACCTCTGTTCTAATCATGTCTCTCAGGGTTGAAGTAAAGTCAGGGGTTTCTTCCGCTACCTGTAGGGAGGCGGAGAAAACGTAAGGTAATGTCACCTTTCAGTCAGGGACTATCACCCTCCCTTTTTTCCTACTGTCTGTCGTACACAAGGCTGACACAATCTTTTAGGGTATGCGTCAGGCAGGGGTTGGCTGCAGAGGGCACATTCCCTATGCTTCGATTTTCCCGCACACTTCTTCCCCTGCTAATGGGAACATAAGGGGGGAAAAAAAACAAACTGCGTCACCGGGTGTCTGACACGAAGATCTCTTACCCGTCAGCAGCAGTAATAGGTACCGGATCACGGGGGGGAACCAGCTGATGATGATGCCTCCATAGCCCTGGAGGAATCCTTTCGGTTGGACTGACCGCATGGCTTGGTCTTCAACTGAGGCCTTGTGCGAGGCCTACTCGACTCATGTTTTTTTGCTCCTGCAGAGCCACCTGCTGCTCCTCGGGAGCTTCTGACCCATCCATAGTGGATCAGAAGCGCATGTGCAGCAGGTCAGGCCCCTTTTAAATCATCACCCCCGGATATCCGGACGAGCAGCAAAAGTGGCCAGGGATCCACCCCCACCCCTCCCTGGGTCTAGCCCGCCCCCCCCCCCCCCCGGACGCAGCCCCACGCCCCAGCACGACCATCCGGAGCAGGGCTACGACGCCTCGCGGCACAGAGCAGGAGAAAGCCGGCCGGCTCCCGACTTCCGGTCCGGCGCTCCAAGCTCCGCCCCCCACGACGCGTCAGTTCCTGCGGCACAGGAAGGCCGCGGGGATGCGTGCCAGAGGCGCCGAACCAGGCCCAGAAGCAGCCGACCCCGACAACTCTGCCGGAAGATGCCGCCCATCCGACGCCAACCGCGCCGGATAGCCGGCAAGGGACCGCCAGACGCTAGGCCGCGCCGAAAGGAGGACCAGGGCACCCATGTAGGGGGATTGGGCCTATACTTACCGTTGGCCCTGGCTTCAGGAGAAGGGATCAACCGGATACCGCTCCGCACACTGCCGTGGAGCCCTCCCCGGACCCACCGTGGCGCTTCCAGGAGTCCCCGCACCTGGTCGAGGTAGGAGACCACTCGCTACCTGGGTCGACCGGCCGGCCTGGGATAGGAAGATCTTCATCTGTAGGATTCCCTTCCTTCAGGAACAGGAAACCAACTGATGCGTGGGGAGAGGTGCCACCCTTTTGTATCTGTAGGTTTCCTGTTCCTGAAGGGCGGATCCCCTCTCTCGGTGGGTGCTGTCATGTGCTTCGAATAAAGTTCTTTTTATTGAAGTTAGTAATGTTTCTTTTAATATCGAGGTATGAGGCAAAATCTATATCAAGTTTGAATTTTTCCTGAAGATAAAATGGCGAGAAATACTTTTCCTCGTCAAGGAATAAATCTGAGATATATGTTATACCCTTCTCTTTCCAGGGTTTTAGATTGAGATGGGAGATGAAAAACTGTCCAGGAAGGATGAGCAATCTTGAAAAATGAGATTCTCAAAGCACAATCGTTAACAATTCCAAAAAGAGGGAAGAATAGGCAGCATTTAAGGAAACCTGGATGGATGAACTCAGAACTTTAAACACATGCTGAAAAAGGAAGAAAGAAATGTTTATCAAATGTAAAGAGGGAGGCATATCTAAAGAAGAATATAATGCTGTCTGCAGAACCTGCACGGCACGAATCAGATTAGTAAAGCAGACAATGAATTAAGGCTTGCAAGAGAAATCAGAAGCAATAAAAAAGGATTTTGGGGATATGTCAAAAGTAAAAAAAAGTCAAAGATACTATAGGATTTTTACAAGATGAAAATTATGAAATGGTAAGAAAGAATGTTGAGGAGGCCGAACTTTTAAATTCCTATTTTGCATCTGTTTTCTCTCAGAAAGGAAATGTAACATCAACTGATCTTCATTGTCCTATTAAGGGACTAGAAGAATCCAGGATGTGTATAAACAGAAAGCTAGTGAGGGAACACTTAGCTAACAAATGAATTCAAGTCTCCAGGTCCAGATGAATTACATCCTAGGGTACTGAAGGAGATAGCAGAAGAAATTTTTGAACCACTCTCCATAATCTTTGAAAATTCTTGGAGAACAGGAGAAGTCCAAGAAGACTGGAAAAGAGCAAATGTTCCCATCTTCAAAAAGGGGAAGATGGACCCAGGGAACTATAGGCTGGTGAGTCTGACTTCTATACCTGGAAAATCTTTGAACAAATTAAACATGTATGTAAGTACCTAGATAAGAATGAAGTGATTAAACAGTCAGCATGGGTTTATAGCTAATAAGCCATGTTAGACTAACTTAATTTCCTTCTATAACAAAATCAATGACTGGGTGGAGCAGGGAAATGCTGTAGATATATCTTGACTTCAGCAAAGCATTTGAGAAAGTATCTCACACAATCCTTATTGAAAAAAATGACTAAGTATGGAATGGACAAGGCAACTGTTAGGTGGATTCATAACTGGCTTAGTGATCGGACCGAAAGAGTGGTCGTAAATGGCTGCACATCCAGTTGGAAGAGTGACTCAAAAACCTGCAAATCATGAATGCGGAGTCTGGTGGTTTTAGAATCTTCTGCACCAGCTGGTAATTTGTTTGACATGTGGTAATACAATTTATACCAAAAAGTGATTAATCTGGTCATATTGGTCTGCTATTACTTTGAACACTACTGTACACGAGTATAGCAGGGAAGGGATTGTGGTATTAACTATTGTACAGTATCTGTAAGAACACAAGACAAAGATATCATTACCACCATAGTGAAATCCATCCCTCCCTCATCAATCAATCATTCATTCAGCCAGCCCTCCTCCATCTATCACACGCAGCCTGGATTGTCACCTCTTGGCACCGTCCAGGTTGGAAAGTTTATCCCCAGACAAAGATTACGTCGTGGGCCAGAATGTCAAACAGGCTAGGGATTTTGGTTTTTAATGGAATGGGCGTTAGCTAGGGGGTGGGGGGCAATATCCATGGCCCCTTACCAGCCCCCAGCTGTCTGCTTTACCTTGGCTGGTTGTCAAAAATGGGGGTACCCTATGCAGTTTTTTAAATAGATAACAGCATGGGGGACCCCTCTATTCTTGATAACCAGCCTTACTAATGCTGACAGCTGAGAGTTGCAGTCCCCAGCTGTCAGTTTTGGCTGGCCGGTTATCAAAAATACATGGGAACCCACGCAGTTTTTTTTCTATTTGTTTATTTATTTAGAGTGCAGGCCGATGACTACTTCCATACGCCTTCATTTATCACCTATCTTAAGAGAACAGTGTGCAGCCTACGATTGGTGAATCTTGCTTTAGCGATTAACAAAACTAAAAAAGAAAAAAAAAACCCTTAGGGTATGTTTCCACGGGCCGGATTGAATGCTGCGTAGGGCCGCAGTGTCCAGATGTTACAGCATAGTGGAGAGTATTTTATGAAATCCCATCTCCACTATGTGTGCGAACACGCATTCGGCGGCCCTCCGTTTCTGGACATATGGCGGTTCTTTAGACTGCAGCTTGTCTACCTTGCCCCAAGGTAAATAGCAGTCCTATGCATACCGTGCGGCGATTCCGGATGTGTTCAATGAACACATCTGGAATCACCGTGCGTACAGAAGGGGACAGGGCTTTGGGCGGAATTTCCGCTCCGTCCAAAGTGCAGGGATTACAGTACGTGGAAACGTACCTTAAAAAGGTCCAATTGAGCTAGAAAGTTAGGCTCTTTGGGCTGTTTTGGGGCTGCATACCTTTAGATAGTAAAGACACAAATTGGTGATCGTGCTCCCAGTGTTTGTAGGAGTTTCCTCCCAGATGCCACCAAAGACATACTGATTGGGAATTTAGAATGTGAGCCCCAATGGGGACAGTGATGTCTGTAAAGCTGTGAAGTCAATGGGGATTTATTAGTGAGTAAGAAATAGGTTGTCTAGAAGTTTCTACTAAAGAAATATTAGACAAACTACAAGTATAACGTGCGCCCAGGGTGGCCATACCCTACAATCAAAGCCCCGGACTAGCTATGCCCCCTATCACACCCACTCTGGTAAAATGTACACTTGGTAGGTTTTCTTTAAATTCTTTATTATGTACAGAACAGATGGGAAGCGGTCGGTACATTTAACCAAGTTTTGTTGCCAGTTCCTTGGCCTTTGCTTTTTCCAACTTTGCAATTCTGGCCACAGACTTCGGGCCCAAGATGCCTCCTCCCCAGTGACGACGGATCTGTAAGAGAAGATTGTTGTGTTACCACAGCATTCAAGACACTTAATCTGAGAACCGCAGCATAGAGGGCAAACATTCTGGCTGGACGCTCATATGGGTTGGTGACTGGTCGTTCACAAACCATGTGGTACCTTTATGTGAATGATGACAGCCGCCCCAGTGACAGCCACTTGTGGTCTCTGAAAGGCTCTCACTGGGGGTATTACTGGGTGTCAATGCAGTCTGGGCTGCAGCAATGTTACGCAAGTGTTTGAGGGTGAACATAACTTGAATAGGGGATCCAAGAGGCGGCTCTCGGTGAGAAAAGCAAAATGGTTCTAATCGCCACACAACTATGGGTTGTTTTTTTGCATAGCCGTGGAGTCAGACAGCCAATGTCAATTTTGGTGGGAGTCGGTATAAAAATGGACTGACTCCTAAAACATATAGTACATTGGGTTCAGTGGTTCATTGCACGATGTGCTTGAAATGTTTTCAGAAGAATTTGGGAAGGTTAAGAAATGTCTGTTCTGCTCCTGATCTAAGGATCTGGGCTTTTAGTTGAGATGAATCTGTGCTGCTCTTTATGTACATGCTCAGTAGTGACCAGTGCTGTGGGGTCAGAGATGAGATGAATCTGTGCTGCTCTTTATGTACATGCTCAGTAGCGACCAGTGCTGTGGGGTCAGAGATGAATTTGTGCTGCACTTTATGTACATGCTCAGTAGCGACCAGTGCTGTGGGGTCAGAGAGGAGATGAATCTGTGCTGCACTTTATGTACACGCTCAGTAGTGACCTGTGCTGTGGAGTCAGATGAGATGAATCTGTGCTGCACTTTATGTACATGCTCAGTAGCGACCAGTGCTGTGGGGTTGTAGATGAGATGAATCTGTGCTGCACTTTATGTACATGCTCAGTAGCGACCAGTGCTGTGGGGTTGTAGATGAGATGAATCTGTGCTGCACTTTATGTACATGCTCAGTAGTGACCAGTGCTGTGGGGTCAGAGATGAGATGAATCTGTGCTGCACTTTATGTACATGCTCAGTAGTGACCAGTGCTGTGGAGTCAGAGATGAGATTAATCTGTGCTGCACTTTATGTACATGCTCAGTAGTGACCAGTGCTGTGGGGTTGTAGATTAGATGAATCTGTGCTGCACTTTAATAATAATCTTTATTTTATATAGCGCTAACATATTCCGCAGCGCTTTACACACATTATCGTCGCTGTCCCCGATGGGGCTCACATTCTAGATTCCCTATCAGTATGCTTTATGTACATGCTCAGTAGCAACCAGTGCTGTGTTCATTGAACACATGTGGAATCAACCACTGTATCGTATTCATAGACAGGGTTATTTATCTTGCAGAGACTGAGCGTCTCCGCAAGATAAATAGACATGCTGCATGTCTGGATGCGGCCCTGCACGCATAGTGGAGACGGGATTTCATAAAATTATTATTAATTCATATAGCGCCATTAATTCCATGGTGCTGTACATGAGAAGGGGTTACATACAAAGTTATAGATATCGTTTACAGTAAACAAATTTACGATGACCGACTGGTACAGAGGGGAGAGGACCCTGTCCTTGCGGACTTACATTCTACAGAATAATGGGAAAGAGACAGAAGGTCCGGCGGTGCAGCAGCTCCACTATGCTGTAACATCAGGATGCTGCGGCTGTACACAGCAATTCCTGATAGTTTCCTGACCGTGGAAACATAGCCTAAGGCTAAGTTCACACGTTGCGGAATTGCCGCGGAAATTTCCGCGGCAATCCCGCACTTCTCCCGCGTGAAATATGCACGTTTTTTATAAGCGTATTCCCGCCAGAATAATAGCGTTTTGCAAGCGTAATTAGCTTGCAGAATGCTAGCATTTTCCTAGCGATCTGTAGCATCGCTTGGAAAACTGATTGACAGGTTGGTCACACGAGTCACACATAGTTTGACTCGTGTGACCAACTTTTTACTATTGATGCCGCCTATGCCGCATCAATAGTAAAAAGATCTAATGTAAAAATAATAAAAAAAATAATAAATAATGATATTCTCACCTTCCGGCGGCCGCCGCAGCTTTCCCGCCTTCAGCGACGCTCCCGGCAACTCCGGTCCCAGGAGTGCTTTGCGACAAATCACACCGATGACGTAGCATCTCGCGAGACCGCTACGCCATCTGGGTGATTCTCGCAAAGCACTCCTGGGACCGGGAGTTGCCGGGAGCATCGCTGAAGGCGGGAAGGCTGCGGGGGCCGCGGGAAGGTGAGAATATCATTATTTTTTATTTTAATTATTGTTTTACCAGGGATATGGTACCCAGGGCCTGGAGGAGAGTCTCCTCTCCTCCAGACCCTGGGTACCACCGCACATGAACCACTTACATTCCGCAAAATTAATGAACATGTTGCTATTTTTTCCGCGAAGCGTTTTTTTCGCGGAAAAAAACGCAACATGTGGCCAAAACATGCGGAATCAATTAACATGTATAGGATGCTTAATGCTTGTGTTTTTATCGCGTTTTTACCGCGGAAAAAACGCAAAAATTCCTGAACGTGTGCACTTAGCCTAACACTACAATCAATGAGACTGTTGTAATTCTGTTACATCTGGAACCAATACAGACCCTCCATATGCAGTATTAGACCATTTAGGATTTAAAGGTAGTATGTCATCAGGTATTTTCCTTCAGCTGAGCGTTGCATGATGTAGGGGCAGAAACCCTTGTTCCAGTAATGTCACAAGACTTTCTGCAGTTGACAAAAATTCCTGTTTCCTCTGCAGCAGATCCATCAGTTCTGAATGCTGAGCCCTATATAACTCTGCCCACATCACCAACACGTGAAATTGCATAATGCACAAGTCGAGCGTTACCAAATCTGAATACTGGAGACAAAACCATTAAAAAGGTTCTCTCCCGCTGACGACTTATAAAATTACTGACTGATCAGATCCAGATGTAAAAATCTGTTACTTATTGCAGGGATGGCAAGCCTTACCATAACTGCCAATTGGATTCTCTGAAAGCCTCAACACGGACATCTGCTGGAAACACATTGAACTTGTGCCCGATGTGCAACCACCGAATCCTACCTGCCACATAATGGACATGTCCACAAACCATGGACCGTGTGCTGTAGGTGAGGTCAGGTTCATGGACTACACGACTCAACGCTTGAGCACTTACATCTGGCAGAACTACATTTGTTGCAACCCTGGCGTTCTACTTAGACTGCCCATAGAACTGTGGTGTTACGCACAGGTTTTTTTTTTTTTAACTGTCATTCCACTTGCTCAGTATGATTGTGGCAAATGTCTCCTGGATCAGCAAAAAATGTATAACTAAAAAAAAAATAAGGACCATCACCAGGCTTTCACTATACAAGCTTAATCCACCACCATACAGCATCTTTACTAGCACTCCACCAGTCTAGTCTCCCCCAAATAGCTAACAAAATACCTTTCACTGGTTAGTGCTCAGCAACTCCTGGGTCCCTACATTTCCCATCCTCCTGCCTTGGACGCAGCTGAGGTCACAGTCAGTTGCACCAGAGCAGCCACTGCTCTCAGCCATGCAGGCACGAGACTAAAAACAGAATAAAGCCGGAGGGGCTGCAACTGTGGGGACGGAGCAGATGAGCACAGACCAGCAACACCTATGAGACTAGGCTGCCCATCAGCATAGGGTGCAGGAGGACTAGAAAAAAGGCATTGTGTTGTACTTCCAGGGGTGCTGTGCACATCCTAGGTAAGACATCTGTAGGTTGGTGACCGGTTATTTGTTCGGAAGTTTTGTTCATTCTGGACGAGTGGAAACAGCAGGTTACTCGGCCTTACATGACAGACAAAAAAAAAAAAAAAAAAATCGGGTCATCCACTACCAATGAGGCAGGTGGTTCCTGTCAGTTGAGGCTGAGCCAAACTATTCAGCGGAGTTACCAAAATCTAAGAGTCTGAATGTCGCCAGCTGCTACAGCATCCATGGATGCAGTGCAGACCTGGGAACATCACTGCTCATCTCCCGTCACATGTATAGATGAAGCGTACAACTGAGCTGTCTGGGCACAGATTAGGTTTTGTCCCCATACTGCGGTGCTGTCTGTACAGACTAGATCCTGGGGTTACATAGCACCCAACGTTCCTAATGTTGGATGCATTTGTTGCAGACTTGCCATACCCCAAGTCAAGTGAACTAATCGGACATAACTACATCTCAGCGCGCCATCACCGATATGGGAAACTTAACCCGTGTGTCCTTGATTCATATTCTTTTCTCACGTTTCAGTTTTGCTTGGTACTAAAATGCAATATTGAGCGTAGAGAATCCGTATTCGTTCAGGAATAAAACTACAGTAGTCTTGTTGGCCGAGTCACTTACACATTAGTCTTTTCTGTGCACCCGTGCCATGACTAGGATTGATAGTGGCCTGAACACAGACATGGTGGAGTCTTCTCTGTGTAATGGCCAGCTCTTATAGAAGATGAAACATGATGACCACCATATGGGCTACCATGCAATCCTCACCACACAGGGCGAGCGGACAATATGACATTTACTTATATTGTGCAAAGTGAAAAACTAAGCCATAATCTGGTATCTCTCAGCGATTGTGGTAGGTTTATCTTGGGTTCTGCACACCACAAACACTGAAAAATTGTACATACACCCCAAAACTCTTGCCACAAAAAACTAACCCTCATGAAGAAACTATCCTCCTCTTCCCCCTCCCCCCGCAGTGACCATCTTACCTCATCGTGTCGTTCATTGTAGTTGGTCTTCACGGCTTCCACCAGTTTGGAGAGGGCTCCTTTATCCTCCCTGTAGAAGACAGACAAGGATGAGTTCTCAGTCCAGACTTGACAGCTCAAGGATAAAACACAGCCACATGGAACAGTTCAGGTGAAGAAACACTGGGAAATAATTGCGGAAGAGTCACAAGGTCAGACCAGGACAATAGTCATGACTTACGGGTTCACATGTGTGAAGGCAATACTGGTGCATGTCTTCCTATGGACGAGGCGGCCCAGTCTGGCCTTGCCCTTCACAATGCAGTAGGGGACTCCCATCTTCCGGCACAGAGCCGGCAGGAAAACAACCAGCTAGAAAGTAATGAGCACAGCATGAGCCAGCGCCAAAAGCAGCCACCTGTGCCTGCAGCACTTACAGGCAGATCACTCAGGGTTAAAAAGCTCGAATTGAATCTTCATATTCAGTCAGGTGAAGAAATTCATACATCATTGCAGATCTGCCCTGCACAAGAGTGGAAGACCCCCACACATCCAGACTCAGTCCCCACCACCATAGATACCTCTAGATAGCTGTGTAAACAACCCATTTCTCAAAACCCACCCTACTCAGAATTAACAGGCCCCCAAACTCCACCATCCCAATGCTTGTAATACATCCCACCAGCTAGAGTGACACCAGAGATCCATGCACCAACAGGGACTTGGCATATCACCATCGCACCTCAATGGGATCCACATCATGAGAGATGACGACCAGCTGGGCTTTCTTGTTCTCCACCAAGGTGGTCACTGTGTTAATACCTGAAAGAGAAAGTCATCAGCTGCGCTCATCTAACCCGAGACCCCAAACAGGACGTGGTCATTGCTCAGGGTTAAAAAGCTCGCGTTTATTCCACACAATCTGTTTCAGGTGAAGAAATTCTGACATCATCGCAATCTGCCACCAAAGCCCCAACCTGTCCCCCACATACCTGCTCTGATCACAGGGGCCTCTTTGTTGGGACATCTCCTTTACCAGCTGCTTTCTGCTCAGCACGGGCCAGCAGCCGCTTCTTTTTCTCCAGCTTTGTCTCAGGCCGGTATTTGTGCGCCAGTTTGAAAAGCTGAGTGGCTGATAAGAGAATGTGCGGTCAACGGGGGCAGGGGGATCAACGGGAAAAAAAAAGGGAGCGTGGACATCGTGCATCAGAGATCTTGGTGGAAGAGTGTAATCACAACTTCTCAGATAGCAAATATTAGACATCATGTGCACGCAAGTCCAGGCGCATCACAGATCACCCCCCCCCCCCCCAGGGAACACTGAGGCACCTAATCCCAAATCATCTCCCACCCCCCAAGAGGACACTCCACCCTCATCCTTCCCCCCCAAGAGGACATCATCTTTCCCCCTCTGTGCCAGAGAACACAGCAGCACCAAACCCCACAAACAGGGACAAGTATATCAGCCCCCAAAGAAGGAACCCTGGGGAAGAAAAGTCCCCAAGAGATCATTCACCCCTGCGCTGCCCTCTCCTGCACACTGGACGTTAGTCGTCCTCCCTTTCATCAATCCACTAGGATGACCTATAAGTGGGGGGCTCACTGCCAAGTACATGGTGGGCAGCTGATATGGCCACAGCTGCAGGATCATGGATGCCATGCACAGAACTGTGGGGCACTACACCTCTAGGCTCATCAGGACCACCAACACTAACCTGTCTGCCGGTCCAGGGCCTGGGTGAACTGGTTGATTGCAGGGGGCACCTTCAGACGCTTGTACAAGATGGACCTCTGGCGCTGAAGCCGGATGTAGCGCGGCCATTTCACAAAGCGGGTAAGGTCCCTCTTGGGTTGGATATCCTGGCCTGAAGGCAGAAAAGGAGTTAAAGGCGTCTACAGCTCACACATCAGTCTGAGGCAGCGATGGGCAGCAGCACTCACCAATGCCAAAGTTCTTAGGCCGCTTCTCGAACAGTGGGTTCACCACCTTCTTCACCTCTACCTTCTTCACCACGGAAGGGGCCGGAGCCACCTTCTTGCCCTTCCCCTTCACTTTCTTTCCTTTCGGCTGCGGAGACAAACATAAGTGAGCGACGGGGAGACCCCAAACCTACACACAGAGATCCAGGGTCCACATGACCCCTATGAGGACACCGGCACCTGCCCCCCACATAGTGTGACACCAACAAACTCAACCCCCTATAGCGCACCACACCTTCCACGATACACACATCAACTCCCCACTACACAGCGACGCTGACGGCTGCCCCAACCTTAACCACACAGCGATACGGACAACCACACAGCGATACGGACCCCCCCCAACGACCACACAGCGATACAGACCCCCACACAGCGATACAGACCCCCACACAGCGATACAGACCCCCACACAGCGATACAGACCCCCACACAGCGATACAGACCCCACACAGCGATACAGACCCCCACACAGCGATACAGACCCCCACACAGCGATACAGACCCCCACACAGCGATACAGACCCCCACACAGCGATACAGACCCCCACACAGCGATACAGACCCCCACACAGCGATACAGACCCCCACACAGCGATACAGACCCCCACACAGCGATACAGACCCCCACACAGCGATACAGACCCCCACACAGCGATACAGACCCCCCCAGCGACAGACCCCAGCGATACAGACCCCCACAGCGATACAGACCCACACAGCGATACAGAACCCCCACACAGCGATACAGACCCCCACACAGCGATACAGACCCCCACACAGCGATACAGACCCCACACAGCGATACAGACCCCCACACAGCGATACAGACCCCACACAGCGATACAGACCCCCACACAGCGATACAGACCCCCACACAGCGATACAGACCCCCACACAGCGATACCCCACAGGATACAGACCCCACACAGCGATACAGACCCCCACACAGCGATACAGACCCCCACACAGCGATACAGACCCCCACACAGCGATACAGACCCCCACACAGCGATACAGACCCCCACACAGCGATACAGACCCCCACACAGCGATACAGACCCCCACACAGCGATACAGACCCCCACACAGCGATACAGACCCCCACACAGCGATACAGACCCCCACACAGCGATACAGACCCCCACACAGCGATACAGACCCCCACACAGCGATACAGACCCCCACACAGCGATACAGACCCCACACAGCGATACAGACCCCCACACAGCGATACAGACCCCACACAGCGATACAGACCCCCACACAGCGATACAGACCCCCACACAGCGATACAGACCCCCACACAGCGATACAGACCCCCACACAGCGATACAGACCCCCACACACAGCGATACAGACCCAACAGCGATACAGACCCCCACACAGCGATCAGACCCCACACGCGATCAGCCCCCACACTACAAGCGATACAGACCCCCACACAGCGATACAGACCCCCACACAGCGATACAGACCCCACACAGCGATACAGACCCCCACACAGCGATACAGACCCCCACACAGCGATACAGACCCCCACACAGCGATACAGACCCCCACACAGCGATACAGACCCCCACACAGCGATACAGACCCCCACACAGCGATACAGACCCCACACAGCGATACAGACCCCCACACAGCGATACAGACCCCCACACAGCGATACAGACCCCCACACAGCGATACAGACCCCCACACAGATACAGACCCCACACAGCGATACAGACCCCCACACAGCGATACAGACCCCCACACAGCGATACAGACCCCCACACAGCGATACAGACCCCCACACAGCGATACAGACCCCCACACAGCGATACAGACCCCCACACAGCGATACAGACCCCCACACAGCGATACAGACCCCCACACAGCGATACAGACCCCCACACAGCGATACAGACCCCCACACAGCGATACAGACCCCCACACAGCGATACAGACCCCCACACAGCGATACAGACCCCCACACAGCGATACAGACCCCCACACAGCGATACAGACCCCCACACAGCGATACAGACCCCCACACAGCGATACAGACCCCCACACAGCGATACAGACCCCCACACAGCGATACAGACCCCCACACAGCGATACAGACCCCCACACAGCGATACAGACCCCCACACAGCGATACAGACCCCCACACAGCGATACAGACCCCCACACAGCGATACAGACCCCCACACAGCGATACAGACCCCCACACAGCGATACGACCCCACAGCGACAGCCCCCACACAGCGATACAGACCCCACACAGCGATACAGACCCCCACACAACAGCGATACAGACCCCCACACAGCGATACAGACCCAACAGCGATACAGACCCCACACAGCGATACAGACCCCACACAGCGATACAGACCCCCACACAGCGATACAGACCCCCACACAGCGATACAGACCCCCACACAGCGATACAGACCCCCACACAGCGATACAGACCCCCAACACAGCGATACAGACCCCCACACAGCGATACAGACCCCCACACAGCGATACAGACCCCCACACAGCGATACAGACCCCCACACAGCGATACAGACCCCCACACAGCGATACAGACCCCCACACAGCGATACAGACCCCCACACAGCGATACAGACCCCACACACAGCGTACAGACCCCCACCAGCGATACAGACCCCACACAGCGATACAGACCCCCACACAGCGATACAGACCCCCACACAGCGATACAGACCCCCACACAGCGATACAGACCCCCACACAGCGATACAGACCCCCACACAGCGATACAGACCCCCACACAGCGATACAGACCCCCACACAGCGATACAGACCCCCACACAGCGATACAGACCCCCACACAGCGATACAGACCCCCACACAGCGATACAGACCCCCACAGCATACAGACCCACACAGGATACAGACCCCCACACAGCGATACAGACCCCCACACAGCGATACAGACCCCCACACAGCGATACAGACCCCCACACAGCGATACAGACCCCCACACAGCGATACAGACCCCCACACAGCGATACAGACCCCCACACAGCGATACAGACCCCCACACAGCGATACAGACCCCACACAGCGATACAGACCCACACAGCGATACAGACCCCCACACACAGATACAGACCCCCACACAGCGATACAGACCCCCACACAGCGATAAGACCCAACACAGCGATACAGACCCCCACACAGCGATACAGACCCCCACACAGCGATACAGACCCCACAGCGATACAGACCACACGCACAGAGCGATACGGACGCCCACACCACACAGCGAGACGGACCCCCACACCACACAGCGATACGGACCCCCACGCCACACAGACCCCCACACCACACGGACCCCCCACACAGCGATACCAGTCCTTCCCCGGGAGACCACCACACACCGGACGAGCATCAGCGATCTTGGTGGTAATTGTCATCAGCACCTCAGATTGCAAATATTCATCACATCATCTGCTCGTCCGGCAACGGAGCCGTCCCCAGCACAGCGCCCCCCGCCGGGCACAGCCACCGCCGCATCCCGGTATCCCCAAGCAGTCAGCGCCGCTCAGTCGCCCGCAGAGAAACGCGACTAATATCCCGGAGAAAGAAAATTCCACCCGGGAGAGATGTGCGGGCCTCCACCGACAGCAGCCCGTGGTCAGCGGAGCACATGAGAGGCGGCGGCAGGAGGATGGCAACGGATTGGGAAAGCGGAGGAACAGATGAGCACTCACCATGGCGGACGGGGCAGAAAAAGGAAGTTTAAAGCATTGTGGGTAATTTTGTATCGCCTCAGAGATATCGCGACACCTGCAGGAGGAGCGAGATTTGAGCAGATGTGAGCGGCGTGTGAGGAGCGCCCTCTGAAGGCTCCAAGTGGCGCTGCTATAACTGGTCACTAACGTCACGTGGCGGATCACAAACGTTGCGCGACGATGTGGTAGCCAATCACAGTGCAGCGGTGCGGAGAGATGGCGGATGGTGACTGAGAGGAGAAGCCACTGACGGTGAGGGTGCGGGGGAATAGTGCTGCCGGTAAGGAACGCGGCTCCTCTTTCCTTCCAGTGTCATGGCGCAGCTGCGAGTGCTCCCCCAGAGCAAGGAGACGTTACTGCAGTCCTACAACAAGAGGCTGAAGGACGACGTCAAATCTATCATGGACAACTTCAGTGAGATCATCAAGACTGCGAAGGTGAGGAGGATGGGGCTCCCCGAAACCTGTGCACTTCTGGGGATTGTGTAATAACGAGTTATAACGAGTTTCTCCCGCCAGCTGTCCGGGAGCCTGAGCCCCCCCGGCTGTCTGCAAGCCTGAGCCCCCCCCCGGCTGTCTGCAAGCCTGAGCCCCCCCCGGCTGTCTGCAAGCCTGAGCCCCCCCGGCTGTCTGCAAGCCTGAGCCCCCCCGGCTGTCTGCAAGCCTGAGCCCCCCCCCGGCTGTCTGCAAGCCTGAGCCCCCCCCCCCCGGCTGTCCGCAAGCCTGACCGCCCCCCCCCCGGCTGTCGCGAGCCTGTGTCGTCAGCGAGCCCCCCCGGCTGTCGCGAGCCTGTGTCGTCCGCGAGCCCCCCCGGCTGTCGACGAGCCTGTGTCGTCCGCGAGCCCCCCCGGCTGTCGACGAGCCTGTGTCGTCCGCGAGCCCCCCCGGCTGTCGACGAGCCTGTGTCGTCCGCGAGCCCCCCCGGCTGTCGACGAGCCTGTGTCGTCCGCGAGCCCCCCCGGCTGTCGACGAGCCTGTGTCGTCCGCGAGCCCCCCCGGCTGTCGACGAGCCTGTGTCGTCCGCGAGCCCCCCCGGCTGTCGACGAGCTGTGTCGTCCGCGAGCCCCCCCGGCTGTCGACGAGCCTGTGTCGTCCGCGAGCCCCCCCCGGCTGTCGACGAGCCTGTGTCGTCCGCGAGCCCCCCCGGCTGTCGACGAGCCTGTGTCGTCCGCGAGCCCCCCCGGCTGTCGACGAGCCTGTGTCGTCCGCGAGCCCCCCCGGCTGTCGACGAGCCTGTGTCGTCCGCGAGCCCCCCCGGCTGTCGACGAGCCTGTGTCGTCCGCGAGCCCCCCCGGCTGTCGACGAGCCTGTGTCGTCCGCGAGCCCCCCCGGCTGTCGACGAGCCTGTGTCGTCCGCGAGCCCCCTCCGGCTGTCGCGAGCCCCGGCTGTGGCGAGCCTGTGTCGTCCGCAGAGCTCCCCCCGGCTGTCGGCGAGCCTGTGTCGTCCGCGAGCCCCCCCCCGCTGTCGGCGAGCCTGTGTCGTCCGCGAGCCCCCCCGGCTGTCGCGAGCCTGTGTCGTCCGCGAGCCCCCCCGGCTGTCGACGAGCCTGTGTCGTCCGCGAGCCCCCCCCCGGCTGTCGACGAGCCTGTGTCGTCCGCGAGCCCCCCCCGGCTGTCGACGAGCCTGTGTCGTCCGCGAGCCCCCCCCCGGCTGTCGACGAGCCTGTGTCGTCCGCGAGCCCCCCCGGCTGTCGACGAGCCTGTGTCGTCCGCGAGCCCCCCCGGCTGTCGACGAGCCTGTGTCGTCCGCGAGCCCCCCCCGGCTGTCGACGAGCCTGTGTCGTCCGCGAGCCCCCCCGGCTGTCGACGAGCCTGTGTCGTCCGCGAGCCCCCCCGGCTGTCGACGAGCCTGTGTCGTCCGCGAGCCCCCCGGCTTGTCGAGAGCCGTGTGTGGCGAGCCTGTGTCGTCCGCAGAGCTCCCCCCGGCTGTTGGCGAGCCTGTGTCGTCCGCGAGCCCCCCCCAGGCTGTCGGCGAGCCTGTGTCGTCCGCGAGCCCCCCCGGCTGTCGGCGAGCCTGTGTCGTCCGCGAGCCCCCCGGCTGTCGGCGAGCCTGTGTCGTCCGAGAGCCCCCCCGGCTGTCGGCGAGCCTGTGTCGTCCGAGAGCCCCCCCGGCTGTCGGCGAGCCTGTGTCGTCCGAGAGCCCCCCCCGGCTGTCGGCGAGCCTGTGTCGTCCGAGAGCCCCCCCCCGGATGTCGGCGAGCCTGTTTCGTCCGAGAGCCCCCCCCGGCTGTCGGCGAGCCTGTGTCGTCTGCGAGCCCCCCGACTGTCGGCGAGCCTGTGTCGTCCGCGAGCCCCCGGCTGTCGGCGTGCCTGCGTCGTCCGCGAGCCCCCCCCCCCGGCTGTCGGCGAGCCTGTGTCGTACGCGAGCCCCCCCCCCCCCGGCTGTCGGCGAGCCTGTGTCGTCCGCGAGCCCCCCCCCCCCCCGGCTGTCGGCGAGCCTGTGTCGTCCGCGAGCTCCCCCCCCGGCTGTCGGCGAGCCTGTGTCGTCCGCGAGCTCCCCCCCCCCGGCTGTCGGCGAGCCTGTGTCGTCCGCGAGCTCCCACCCGGCTGTCGGCGAGCCTGTGTCGTCCGCGAGCTCCCACCCGGCTGTCGTCGAGCCTGTGTCGTCCGCGAGCCCCCCAGCTGTCATCGAGCCTGTGCCGCCCGCGAGCCCCCCCGGCTGTCTGCTAGCTAGCTCGCCGGCTGTCCACCTGCTCACCCACAACCTCCCCGGCTGTCCGCTTGTTTACTGACTGCTCCTCTTTATTTCCTTTTGCTTTGGTCAGATTGAAGAAGAACATCAGGTCAGCCGCTCGACCCAAGGAGAGCAGGACAACTACGAGATGCACGTCCGCTCAGCTAACATAGTGAGTTCGGGGTGGTGGCTATTTTCTCCACTACATGTATCGCAGTTTGGCGGTTTATCGCCTGCAGACTTTTGGTGAAGGTCTCTCTTCAGTATAATAGATGGTGACATCACACCAGGTACGGTATATAGCGTACACTGTGTAGTGGAGATTGCACGCCGAGCTGTAAATGCTTCTAGAATGAGCTCTAGAGGGACCCGACTGCTGGTCATTATGGCACTCACCCACCACAATCCCGGGAATAGGACCACTGTGACGTTTGCACATGAAGGCCTCTTCGTGACCTCTCACCACCACTGTCAAACTCCATCATGGTGTAAAGCAATGCAGGCCTGTCCTCTCCAGTGACGAGTCCTGACTTTTGTCTTGGACTCAATGACTGCAGGAAATTGGTCCGGAGACCACATGAACAATGTCATGAAAAGGCCTTCACGAGGGAACATCACACCGGTCCTGCTCGCAGGATCATGGTCTGCAGGGGCATAATGTGCTGTAGTCGAACCCTTCTAGTCTTCATTCCAGTTGCGCTAACATCTCAGCTTTACATTGATTTGTCATGTAACCAGTCGTGTGGCCAATTCTCCAAAATGTCCCAGGAGCTGTTTTTCCACATGACAAGGCCGCTTGTTCTTCATACTGTGAGCAGCCTGCATGGCCTAAATCTGCTCCCATGTCTTCAGTGTCTCCGGACTTGTCTCCTTCGAGCACATTGGGGACGTCATTGGTCCATGATCACACAGGAGCTGCCAGCAGCTTATCCTCATGACTTGCCTAAGTGCATTGAGTGACAGAACCTTCCTCAGACGACCATTAATAACCCCAGTGACAGCAGCCGAGGCTGGGATTTCTGCACGGGGCTCAGACTGCATGCAGCCAGAGATTGTGATGATGTTGTCTCTATTCTTCCATCATTTGCAGATCAGTAATGTCTCCATCCTGGGATTTCCATAGCTCCATGACTTGAGTGTAGTAGCTGACTTGGTGCTATCTCGCTGGTGATGGTTTGTAACATATACTCCTGGTCTGTGCTCCAGGTCCGTGCCGGGGAGTCTCTGATGCGGCTGGTGTCTGATCTGAAGCAGTATCTGATCCTGAACGACTTTCCCTCTGTGAACGAGGCCATTAATCAGCGCAGTCAGCAGCTCCGTGGTCTGCAGGACGAGTGTGACCGGAAGCTGATCTCGCTGCGGGATGAGATTGCCATCGACCTGTATGAACTTGAAGAGGAATATTACTCCTCCAGGTATAAATAGGTTCCAGACGGATGGAGTGCCCGAGTCTGGGAGCGGGATTGTACCCAGGTCCTGGCAGTTTGGGGGTTAATACCTGTGCCGTAGTGGGGTGGTGTATCATGGGCTCTGTGATCGTCGTTTTGTCATGAGTGGGATCCTGCAGCGTGGTGGTGTAGTCTAGTGTTCTCTGTTATCCGGAGACATCACACACCATCTGGTGTGGAATTGGTGTCCTGAGGGGAATAACCTGTCAGAACAATAAAATGACTTGTGCATCAACCCTTCACATTTGTGTCATGGCCATGGCTGAGTGTTGTGGGATCCTGCCGGTAACTGATACGAATGAGTGGTAGTTGTGGTGGAGGGTGCAGACCCACTGTGTGCCACCGTCTCTCCTTAAGGTCGCTCAGATGATGGACCGTCCTGCTCACTGTTGTCTTCTGTCACTTCTGCTCTGATGCCTTGTGTAGATTTGGGGGTGGTGGCCTGGTGTGGGGTCTTTCGGGTTGTACATGTAGTCTGTACCTAAGTTGCGGTGATTCGCTGCTTTCCAGTTCTTAACGCTTTGCTTCTGTCTTGCTTTTCTCTCTTGCTCTCTGGACTCTGCTGCTTTACCTGTTGTGTTGTAAGCTACAGTGTGTGTGAGCCGAGCGGTCTCCCGCTGTGTGAAGCGTACTGGCTCACAGACTCCTCGCCTCAGGACCCGTGCACGCCGGTGATGTCTGAGAACAGCGCTCTCCCCAGTCAGGTTCATTCATCTCCACATGTGAACGGACACGGAGTGAGCATGTCCGATCACAGCTGAGTGGGTGGAGCGCAGATCATTCCTGGTCCTCTCATCCTGGAGACCGCTGTGGGGGTGAGCTCCCTCTGCTCGCCCACGTCTTCCATCACCCTGATCGTATCCGCTCCTGTATAGGACTAGTTAGAGTCTGGTGCCCGAATGCCGTCCGCGGCCCATCACATGGAGTGCGCAGATGTGTACCACACAAGCGTCTGAATCCGTGCCTAGCCCCATCCCCGGAGCGCTCTGTCATCTTGCCGTTTGGGGTGTGCTTGTAGTCGTGTTTCCTCAACTGGACGTTTTGTTTGTTCCTTTGAAACTGAAATAAAAGTGCTTTTTTGTTAATTTCTGTTTCCAATCTAAGAAATAAAGTTTACCAGTGTTGAATCTGTTGAACAGTCCAGGTAGCAGATGGATTCATTACTGTCTGCTATACAGGCTGTATCTGTAACAGGAGCCACGGGCTGCGGAGATTTGGCTAGTGGCCCAGCCTTCTGCCAACCACATGCTTCACAGCTGGAATCATAATGCTCCATCTGCAGATGATTGTGTGTGGTATTGGGGGCAGCAACACACAGGAGTGATCCTTATTACTGAAGAGACTGATCTCATTAGCTCTGATGTCAGGGGTGGGCCATGCATAACTGGGTTCTGTCATCCCTCAGCTGCCCGCAGACTAGGTCTGTTAGCAATGGATGTGGCTCGGTGTATAGACTGGGGAGGGTGGCAGTAATGTCGCCTTCTCAGTCTGTGTCCACTTCTGCAGAGCAGAGAGCCGACTTCAGTCCGTGCTAGCGCCGATGATCCTGGGGTTACATACACGTGCAATACATTGTATAAGGTGATATGTATATACACTGGCAGTACACTATATACGGTTATATGAGTTGACTGTATACGGGTTTTAGAAATACAGTATACCATTTCAAGGTAGAACAAAAAAAAACAATTTTTCTCTTCGTTTAAGGGCTCGATAACACTGGTGTATAAATTGGACAAGCGCAAAGCGACAAAACAATGTTAGTAAATGAGTCAGTGCTCATCTGCAAGTTTTTTCTCAGCTCAAATCTGGCAAAGGAAAAAATCGCAGCATGCTGCGATTGGTTGTGAGAATAGGTTTCACTCACCAATGGAAGTCAATGGGTGCGAGAAAAAAAACGCACAGTACACCAGCTAAGGGAAAGCAAAAAGCGGAGAGCTTATATTGTCAGGCAGTGAAGGTCCAGATAACCATGGACCTTCCCAGCCATACTAACGTCAGCTCACAGCTGTCTGCTTTGCCTTTGCTGGTTATAAAAAAAAAAAAATGGAGGTAGGGGGGAAGGGACCCTAAAAAAATGTCCCCTCCGTTTTTGATAACCAGCAAAGGCAAAGCAGACAACAGTGAGCTGGTATTAGTAGACTAGGAATGTCAATGGTTATCTGTTTCTTCCCAGCCTTATAAGACCAGCCCGAAGCCGCCCCAGAACTAGTGCATCCATTAGATGTTCTAATTCTGGCACTTAGCCTTGTCTCTTCCCGATTGCCCTGGTTTGGTGGCAAGTGGGGTAATGGTGTATGGGATTGTTGTCAGCTTTGTATTGTCAGCTGGCAAGCCCACTGTTAAGGGTATGCCACACTAAACAACATCGCTAACGGGATCGCTAAAAAACGTCACTTTCCAGGACGTCCCCCTGACAGCACTATGGAGGACGTCCTCCTCCTCCTTACAGGGACAGGAAGCACACGAGAGGTTAAAAGGTCCCACTCCTCCCCCAATACCTCAGTGTTTTTCCTGTCCCTGCATGGAGGGACACACGAGAGATCGCTGCGAGGAACGCAGTAACTTACCGGGCTCTCGGCTCAGGCGTCTTCCTCCTGGTCCAGGGAGGAACGCCGAACAGGCGACCGGAAACTGAGCGTCACTTCCGGTGACGCAAAAAACATGAGGTCAGCGAGTGTTCCGGAAAAGAACGCAGAATGGAAAAGCGCTCTCAGAGGTATCGCAAAACTTCATGCGTTCGGAATTTGATCGCAAAAAAGGTATGGTAAGCGCGTCGCGTTGGTTTTTTTGCGCTCCAGGTGGAACGCAGTATGGGCGGCGCTTAAAACTTCGCAGAACGCTATAAAAGCGCGCGAAAGGTAGCGTTTGAATGCTGATCGCTAAATCTGGTAACAGAGTATATGCAGCAGCTACCATATCTGTCTTAAAGCAGAAAAGTAAACCCTTTCTGCAGATAGACATGGAGTCTGAGAAATCCAGAGAGGAGGCAGGGGTAAGTGCGCATAGCGCAAAAAACTCCACTCTCATTAAGTAATCCAGACTCAATCCTAAGTATACATATTGTTGTATTAATTAGGACAAGGATTCTTCAGCTACACCTTTGCAGACAGTGAAGAGAGGAAAAGCCTCGGCGAAAACTAATCGCTGTTCTACATGTCAGACGAAGCTTCCTGACGCTTATAAAAAAGCGGTCTGTTGTACTTGTACAGCAGCAGTCTTCGAGCAAGAAAGATCTTCGCTATTATCAGATTTAAGGAGCCTGATTAAAGAAGAGGTGCAGGCTTCATTATCAGCTAGTTTACAACACCAGCCCTCTAGTCAGGGCCCAAGCCGTAAGAGACCTAGAATGGAGTCAGAAGAGGAACCGGATCTGGAATCAGAAGATAACGTGGAGATGCAGTACTCGGAGCAGGAAGAAGGTGAAGTTCAGATGGAAATCCAGGAAAAGGCCAGGAGGTACCTGTTCACTGTAGAAGATACGGATGACTTGGTCCAAGCTGTAAGGAGTACTATGCATGTGGAAGATATCCCACGGCCCCAATCCAGACAGGATTTGATGTTCGGAGGTCTTACGGCTAAAATTGATAAAGTTTTTCCCATTAGTGACCATATTAAAACCATGATACTGAGTGAATGGAAGGACGCAGAGCGTAGACTGGTAATGTCACGTGACTTTAAAAACCGTCTTCCTTTTGATCCTGAGGATTCAAAGCTGTGGGAAGAAACACCTAGAGTGGATGTGCCAATTGCAAAAGTGGCTAAAAAGACTTTGATTCCTTTTGAGGACTCTTCAAGTCTTAAAGACCCTATGGATCGCAAGGCGGACATCCTCCTTAAGCGGGCCTGGGAATCCTCGGCGGCCTTAATAAGGACTAATATTGCGGCTACTTCGGTAGCTAGGTCTATGTGTTTCTGGATAAGTCAATTAGAGGATCAATTGGCTAATAAGACCCCTAGAGCTGAAATTTAGAATCTCTTCCTCTAATTAAATCAGCAACAGCTTTTCTGGCTGATACCTCGGCTGAGTCAGTCAGGTTTTCTGCCAGAAATAGCTCTTTATCCAACGCTGTCCGGAGAGCTATTTGGTTGAAATCCTGGTCGGGGGATAATGCCTCTAAAAATAAATTATGCTCATTGCCATTTGCAGGATCAAAGGTATTTGGTCAGGCATTGGATGATATTCTGGAGGCCTCAGATAGCAAAAAAGGATTTCCAGAGGAAAAGCCTAAAAAGTTTCAATCCTTTCGGAAGAAACCAGCCTTCCGTAGACAACCATTCTATAAGGACACAGGTAGACCTAGCAGGGGAACATATAAAGGTTCCTATAATCAAAATAGAGGAAACAGGAGCTTTTTGTTTGGATCTTCCTCAAAACCTAAAAAACAATGACGCCAGGCACATAGGGGGCCGACTTTTGTTCTCGGCAGAGAACTGGGAAAAGGTCACCAAAAACGAGTGGGTACTACAAACTATAAAGGAAGGTTACAGAATAGAACTGGTAGCCTATCCGCCCCAGAGATACATTTCTCCTACTGTAGTTCAGAGAAATCTAGGAATGTTTCAAGACATCCAAAACTTAATCTTTCAAAAGTCATTGTGCCGGTTGTTGGGTCAGAGGAAAAGTCGGGTCACTATTCCTCTCTCTTTCCAATAATAAAACCATCAGGAGAGTCAAGAACAATTCTGAATCTAAAACCCTTGAACAAGTATGTTCGCTACAAAAGATTCAGAATGGAGTCTATAAAGTCAACAATTCCTTTAATAGACAAAAACTCGGTAATGTGTACCCTAGATTTAAAAAACGCCTACTATCAGGTGCCCATCCATCCAGCCTCGCAGGAACTTCTAAGATTTGCTGTAAGCCTACGGGAATCCACCTTCCAGTTTCAGGGTCTGCCATTCGGACTAGCTTCTGCTCCCAGAGTTTTTACGAAGCTAATATCAGAGGTCGTAGCCTATCTAAGGAATCAAGGAATTATTGTAATACCTTACTTGGACGACTTTCTGTTAGTCGCTCGCTCAGCAGAAATTCTAAATTACCATACAGAGCGAACAATGGCGGTACTAGAATTCCTCGGTTGGGTGATAAATCGAGAAAAATCTCACCTAACTCCCAGTACAAAGAGAATATTTTTAGGAGTACTCCTCGATTCAAGAGCCAGAACAGCTTTCCTGCCAGAGGTCAAGCAAAGATCTTTGATAAGGAAGGTGATAGAGTTGTTAAAAAACCGAGTTACCATTCGAAGAGCTATGCAAATTCTGGGAGTAATGACATCATGTATACCATGCGTCAGGTGGGCTCAAGCTCATTCAAGACTCCTTCAAAGAGAGGTGCTATCGTGGTGGGATCGTCATCAGTCATCCCTAGACAAAAGGATCCATCTCTCGCTAAGAGCAAAGAGGTCGTTAGTTTGGTGGACTCAAAGCAAGAACCTCAGAAGAGGAGTTCTTTGGGTGCCATCCCCATATGTAGTAATAACTACAGATGCAAGCGCATGGGGGTGGGGAGCCCATCTAGAAGGAAAATTTTTGCAAGGCAAATGGCCAGAGAAAATCAGACGAATGTCATCAAATGACCGAGAATTGTATGCGATCTGGGAATCCTTAAGACGGAATTAGGACCGTTTAAGAAACCAGCACGTCAAGATTCTATCGGACAACATGACAGCAGTAGCCTTCATCAAACATCAAGGAGGCTCTCGTTACAGAACACTGCAGGATCTTGCAGAGAAGATATTTGTCTGGGCAGAACGAACAATTCTGTCCATAACGGCGGTTCATCTGGAGGGTTCACAAAACCTAGTGGCAGATTATTTGAGCAGACAGAAGATCTACCCGACAGAGTGGGAGTTGAACCAGAAGGTTTTCCGGTTATTATGTCAATGTTGGGGAACACCTCAAGTGGATCTTTTTGCTACAAGAAAAAACGCAAAACTACCAAGGTTTTTTTTTCACTGAACCCAGCAGACAATCCGGAAGGAGTAGATGCTTTGAGTCAGAGGTGGAACGAACCTCTATATTATGCTTTCCCGCCAATAGCATTGATACCAGCAGTTCTGAGAAAGATAAGGGAAGACGGTGCGTCAGTAGTACTAATAGTTCCATTTTGGCCAAGGAGGAGCTGGTTTCCTCTACTGGGGGCCATGACCAGACAGGATCCAATCGAGCTTCCTCAGTGGAAGGACATAGTGCACCAGGGACCAGTCCTACACCAGGACCCAGAAAGATTGCACCTGTCAGCTTGGATCCTGAACGGGACATCCTGAAAGCTCGTGGTCTTTCAGATCAAGTAATAACAACGATTCAAGCCAGCAGAAAGCCTGTAACTTCAGCAATATATTATAAGATTTGGAAGAGGTTCTGTCTGGAAGGTGGCAGGTCTGATGTTGTAGCCAGAGTCCCGGATGTTCCGCGAGTACTGGATTTTCTTCAATCAGGGTTTAATATGGGTCTTAGACCTAGTACACTTAAAGTACAGATCTCAGCTTTAAGTACTTACATGGATTACCCTTTAGCCTCACACCCTTGGGTGGTTAGATTCGTTAAAGCAATCCAAAGATTAAGACCTACTATAAGGCAATTGTCTCCCCCCTGGGATTTAAATCTAGTTCTGGGGGCACTTTGTAGAACTCCTTTCACTCCAAATAAGGATTTGCCTATTTCTCTCCTATCTATGAAAACAGCTTTCTTGGTAGCTATTACCACAGCCAAAAGAATAGGGGAAATTCAGGCCTTATCCATCAAAGACCCATATATGCAGATCAGAGAGGATCATGTGGTATTAAAACTAGACCCTGCTTTCATGCCCAAAGTAGCCTCTTTGCAAAATCGAAATCAGGAAATAATACTTCCTTCCTTTTGTGAAAAACCTTCAAATGTTAAAGAACAAGCCTTACACTCCTTGGATGTTAGACAGGCAGTAATTGATTACCTGGAGGCCACTGGGGGCTGGAGAAAAGACCCTAATTTTGTTTATTTTATATGGAGGTAAAAATAAGGGTAAAAAAGCTTCTAAGCCTTCCATCGCAAGATGGATTACCACCTTAATCATAAAAGCTTACGCATCTGAAGGGATAGATTGTCCCATAAAAATAAAAGCCCATTCTACCAGAGCATTGTCAGCCTCATGGGCAGAAAGAGCAGGAGCATCTTTAGAACAAATTTGTAAAGCAGCCTCTTGGGCTACGATAAATACCTTTTGTAGGCACTACAAATTAGATGTGTTAGCAGGACAACAGATGGCATATGGTAGAAAAGTATTACAGGCCGTAGTCCCACCCTAGGAGGGTTTCTTTGGTACTCTCCATAGTGCTGTCAGGGGGACGTCCTGGAAAATGGGTATTATACCTACCGATAATTCGGTTTCCAGGAGTCCATCCTGACAGCACGGTTAGTTCCCTCCCTTGTCTATGTTCATGTATATGCTAATTCATATGATGTAATATGTTTAAGTAAATTAAAGGTTTATCACTGGCATTAATCCATGGTATGGTACTTGTCAAATCACTGAGGTATTGGGGGAGGAGTGGGACTTTTAACCTCTCGTGTGCTTCCTGTCCCTGTAAGGAGGAGGAGGACGTCCTCCATAGTGCTGTCAGGATGGACTCCTGGAAACCGAATTATCGGTAGGTATAATACCCATTATTTAGCGATCCCGTTAGCGATGTTGTTGTGTGCGGCATCTACCAGCGACGTGGCCCCTGCTGAGATCCTGCTGTGATCTCGCTCGTCGCTGACATCGTTCCGGACCCTATTTTATCGTCGGCGCCCCCGCTGGTAAGTATATATCGCTGAGTGTGGCACCTTTTCTTAGCGATTTAGCGGTACTTTTGTACCGCTAAAGTCGGTAAGGAGATCGCTAACCGCGATAGCGTCCTTAACGACATCGCTAAGTTAAGCCGATATCAGCGATATAGAAACAATCCCGCTAGCGATCGCATTAGTATGCGTCGTTATCGTGATCGCTAGCGGGATTGTTTAGTGTGGCAGTACCTTTATGAACTGCTACAAGCACTAAGGAAAGATGGGAACTCTGTCCCTACAATAGAACTGAGCTGGATCCCTACGATGTAACGGGGAACCTGATCCTGCGACCAGACCCGCTAAAGTCCTCAGCTAGTCTGAACGAAGACCTATAGTTGCGAGGGAGGAATCCCTACAAGATCTAGGGACTGGGAGAAAAGGTGGACACCTCCTAACAGAAATTGTAGCAGGGAAAATTAAACAGAAAACAAATTACTACGAGATCCTAAGATCAAGCAAAACTGACAGAGTAAGGCACCTGAGCACCCGGCTAGCTTAAGAGTAGATAATACAATGAAGTCCAGCAAAGCCAGAAGGGCGGAGCCAGACTAAATAGGGAAAAAAGGTCATGTGACCAGCAAACTGAAACAAAATCTAACAAGAGGGTTCTAACAGTACCCTCCCTTCTAAGAGGATCCTCCGGATCCCCTAGGACTTAGGCTTATCCGGAAACCTCTTGTGAAACGCTCTGACAAGTCTAGACGCAGAAACATCATCCCCCTCACCCATGAGTTATCCTCGGGTCCATAACCCTTCCAAGCGACGAGGTACTGTAAACTCCCTCTATACCGTCTAGAATTTAGGATGCGGGAAATCTCATATTGCCCGTCCTCCACCACCAGGGGAACAGTGGCCGAGACGTCTCCATCTGAGACCTCCGCTTTTTTCAAGAGAGAAACATGAAACACCGGATTAATCTTCCAGGAGGTAGGAAGCTCCAACTTAACAGCAGATTGGTTAATAACCTGAAGCACCTTAAAGGGCCCTACACACTTGGGACCCAATTTCTTAGACGGAATCCTCAAGCGCAGATTCTAAGAGGACAACCAAACCATGTCACCAATAGCAAACAAAACCTTGTCGTTTTCTATCAAAATACACTTTGGATCTTTTGTTAGCCTCCTGAAGATTACCATGCACATCAGTCCAAACTCTCTCCAACACACCAGAAAAATTCTCCTCTTCAGGTACAGCCGATCCCAACTTGGAAAATGACCCAAAAGACGGATGTCTCCCAGTACAACAAAAAAAAGGCGAACAACCAGCAGAAGCGGATGTATGATTGTTAAGAGCAAACTCAGCAAGTGGCAGAAACTCAGACCACCCCTCTTGATTATCAGTCACAAAACAACGCAAGAACTGCTCAACATCCTGGTTTTTCCTTTCTGTCTGGCCATTAGACTCAGGATGATATCCGGATGAAAACGACAAATGAACTCCCAACCTGTCACAAAAAGCGCGCCAAAAACGAGCCACAAACTGAGGTCCCCTATCGGAAACAATGTCAGTAGGAACGCCATGTAGTCTGACTATTTCCTTGACAAAGGCCTTAGCGAGAGTCTTAGCGCAGGGCAATTTGATGAAAGGAACCAAGTGACACATCTTGCTAAAACGTCCACGACCACCCAGATGACAGTGAAACCCTCAGAGGGGGGAAGGTCAGTAATAAAGCCCATAGCCAAATGTGTCCAAGGTGCACTAGGGACCTCCAGAGGGCAAAGCAACCCTGCAGCAGGAGTATGAGAAGACTTAGATCTAGCACACACAGTGCATTGACGCACCCACTTAATGACTTCCTTCTGCCATCCAGGCCACCAAAAGCTGCGACCCACAAGTCTATTGGTCTCAGAGATTCCAGGATGACCTGCCAACCGAGAGTCATGACATTCAACAAACAAATCTCTCCTCAGGGTACCAGGCACAAACAACCTCCCATGCGGCGTGTTAGATGAGGCATTCACCTGTGCTTTAAGAATCTCATCTTCCAACACGGAGTCCAAAACCGCAATAACAACCCCCTCTTGCAAAATGTTTTCCTCCTCCTCAGTATCCACCATAGGAGAAAAGCTGCGAGACAAAGCATCAGCTTTAACATTTTTAGTACCTGGGATGTAAGTAACGTAAAATTAAAGCGTGAGAAAAACAGTGCCCACCTAGCCTGACGGGCATTCAAGCGTTTGGCAGCATCAAGGTAGATCAGATTTTTATGATTGGTGAAGACTTGAACGGGAAATTCCGCTCCCTCCAAAAAATGACGCCAGTGTTCAAATGCGAGTTTAATTGCCAACAATTCCCGATTACCGATATCATAATTTAGTTCAGACTCAGAAAATTTCTTTGAAAAAAAAGCACAGGGATGTACTCCATCCGTCTTTTCCTGAGACAACACCGCGCCGACCCCCACAGAAGAAGCATCAACCTCAACCAAAAATGGTTTAGTCACATCAGGCTGCGTAAGGATGGGAGCAGAGCTGAACCTCTCCTTTAGCAACACAAAAGCCTCAATGGCCTCAGTAGTCCACTGAACCGCATCAGCACCTTTCCTGGTGAGATCGGTCAGAGGTTTGGCAATCACAGAAAATTTTTTTATGAATTTTCTATAATAATTGGCGAACCCCAAAAACCTCTGTATTGATTTCACACCAATAGGTCTAGGCCAATCCTGCACAGCTTGCACTTTCACAGGGTCCATCTCAAAACCTTCACTGGAGACAATGTAGCCCAAAAAACTAAGTTTCTGTACAGCGAACTCACATTTTTCTAGTTTGCCAAAAAGTGAATTAATTATCAGTCAGTAACTGTAATACTTCACGCAAAACTCCTCCAATGAGACTCCAAATCCGGTGAATAAATCAAAATGTCATCCAAATACACAACCACACTTCTGCCGATCAAAGGTGGATGTCATTAATAAGATTCTGAAAAAATGCCGGAGCACTGGAAAGCCCAAAAGGCATAACCAGATTCTCAAAATGACCCAGTGGAGTGTTAAACGCAGTTTTCCATTCATCCCCCTCCTTCATGCGCAACAAATTGTATGCCCCTCGAAGATCAATTTTCGAGAACCACTTGGCCCCCACTAACTGATTAAACAAATCAGGAATCAATGGCAGTGGGTAAGGATTGCGTACAGTAATCTTATTAATCTCACGAAAGTCCAGACAAGGCCGTAAACCGCCGTCCTTTTTTTTAACAAAAAAAAATCCAACCGCCACAGGAGATTTGGAAGGCCTAATGTGACCGGCGGCCAAGCTTGTCTGTATGTATTCCTCCAAAGCCTTTCTCTCAGGAATAGTCAAATTAAATAAACGACTTTTAGGAAGAGTTGCTCCAGGGACAAATTCAATCGCACAATCATAATCTCTATGAGGAGGCAATACCTGCGATTCCTTATCAGAAAAAACTTTCCAAAAATCCTGAATAGGTACAGGTAACTCCCCCTTAACTACAGCAGCAATACGCCCGTTACAACACTTGTCATAACAATTAGGACTCCAGGACTTAATTTCATTGGTAGACCAATCCAGTACCGGATTGTGCAATTTTAACCAGGGTAACCCCAAAATCACCGTGAGGGCAAATTATTCAAACTACCAAATCCAAATTCTCTTCATTAACACCATTAATAGTAAGAGGAAATTCACAGATATGGTGAGTAACATTTTTCAAGGGAGAGCCATCCACAGACACCACATTAATAGGAGAAGACAGAAGTTTGGGTTTTAATTTTAGTTTTTCCAAAAATTTCCCATCAATCACATTGAGAGTTGAACCACAATCCACAAATACCCGAAACTCCATTAATTCCTCCTCAACAGCAGTGGTAGCAGAAAGAAAGACACCTTTATTGTTTAAACAAGCTATGCGGGCGACACTGACCTCATTTTTTTTTTTTTCTTTATTCATTCGAAGCGCACAGTTCTTAATGAAATGCTCAGATTTACCACAATAGAAACACAAACCTTGAGCAAATCTGCGTTCTTTTTCCCGAGAGTGAGGTGCCATTGCTCCAATTTCCATCGGCTCTGCAATGTCAGTACAGTCCCTCTCCAGATTTGGAGATGACAAGGCAAATTTACTCTCATTAGCCCTTGCACGCAGTCTCCTATCCACCCGTATGGCTAATTGCATAGCCTCTTGCAAGTTACCAGGTATAGGATAAGCAATCAGCAAATCTTTAACCTTTTCACTTAATCCTGCAAGAAATAAACTTTTCAAAGCTGAATCGTTCCATCCCACCTGAGTGGACCACCTACGGAAGTAAGTACAATATTTTTCCACATTACCTGATCCCTGTCTCAAACGTCTCAATTCTGTCTCAGCTGATGAAACATGATCCGGATCGTCATACAATAACCCCAAAGCAGAAAAAAAAATATCCACTGATCCAAAGCATGGATCACTAGGCTGCAGAGAAAAGGCCCAGTCCTGAGGTTCTTTGCGCAAAAGTGACATTATGAACCCTATGCGCTGTGATTCATCACCAGAGGATCTGGGTCTCAAACGAAAATACAACAAGCAAGCATTTTTAAAAGAAAAAAAATCTTGTTGTTCACCAAAAAATAAATCAGGCAAACGTACCTTTGGCTCCACAAAATGTGCTCCAGAACAACTACTCACGTGTTGCTGGATTTCAGCCACCTCCAGAGAGAGACCCTGCAGGCGTTGAGCTAAATCCTGAACCGAGACCATGATGAAACAGAAAATCTTTCCTTAGAGATTTTTTTTTTTTTCTTGGCTGGACTTACTGTTATGAACTGCTACAAGCACTAAGGAAAGATGGGAACTCTGTCCCTACAATAGAACTGAGCTGGATCCCTACGATGTAACGGGGAACCTGATCCTGCGACCAGACCCGCTAAAGTCCTCAGCTAGTCTGAACGAAGACCTATAGTTGCGAGGGAGGAATCCCTACAAGATCTAGGGACTGGGAGAAAAGGTGGACACCTCCTAACAGAAATTGTAGCAGGGAAAATTAAACAGAAAACAAATTACTACGAGATCCTAAGATCAAGCAAAACTGACAGAGTAAGGCACCTAAGCACCCGGCTAGCTTAAGAGTAGATAATACAATGAAGTCCAGCAAAGCCAGAAGGGCAGAGCCAGACTAAATAGGGAAAAAAGGTCATGTGACCAGCAAACTGAAACAAAATCTAACAAGAGGGTTCTAACACCCACGGCTTAGTAACAGAGGTTTCTCTCCCTACACCCCAATTACTAACCCAGTAATCAAAAATAAAAACGCACACTTTTTTAAAAAACTCCACACCTCGTTCACCAATTTAATTAAAAAACATAACAAAACATGAAGATCTGCCATAGTCCTCTAAATCTGAAGTAGTCCAAAAGTGGGAACCAGCACACCCTCATTCACCAGTTTTATTTAAAAAGAATCCCCGCGGTTCTGACGTGATCTATGGTGTTCCCATTACGTCCAGCGATTCAGTACTACAACCGATGGAGCGTCATTCAGAGAACGACGCTTCATAGGTCACTGACGAGCGATCATGTTGCTGAAGTCCTCGCTCTTGAGACTTGACCGGGAGTGACCTATGAAGCGTCGTTCTGAGAACGGCTTTCCATAGTTTGCGGTACTGAATACCTGGACTTCGTGGGAACGCCATGGATAACGATGGAGCTTTGTTTTAATACATTGGTGAATGAGGGAGTGTTTTATTGTTTTTTTTTTTTACCTCTCTTTGTCTTTCAGGTTTCCATTTATGGATTACTTCAGATTCAGTGGACTATGACGGAATCCCTGCACTGGATGTTTTTTTTTTTTTAACGAATTGGTGAAAGAGGGCTAGAGTCAGGGGTGTCTTTTTCAAATAAAATTTGTGAGCGGTTTTTTCCTTTTAAATTACTGGGCTAGTATTATGGGTGTTTGATAGACTCTTCATTAGTAACCCCTGGTGTTGTGAATGGGTTTGAGATGAGTTCTGGGCAGGGGCTCCCTCTGGTGGTTACAAGCGGTACTAGTGAGGATTGGGAATCAGGTGTTACTGATTGGTCTTATTTAAGGGAATCATTTTCCCATCAGGGTTGCCGGTGATCAATTGTTCTGGTCTGAATCCTTCTTTCCAGTTTCCCTTGTAGCCTGCTGTGTCGTGTCTGCATCTCCTGCTGTCAGATAAGACAATTTCTTATTTTGTGTTTTTGCTATATTTTTGCATTTTGTCCTGCACTTCTGTGGGGGCCTTCTGGGTCCCCTCCGGGGGCTTTTGCCCTCTCAGTTTAGTCCAGCCACTGTGTTTTGTACTTTTGCTTTTTGCAGTTTTTTCAGTGGCTGCTGTTTTTGTTACACCAGAGAACTAATTTAGGTGGTAGAGGTCGTGTGATCTCAGGTGATTTTGAAATTAGTATGTTGGTGTTTTTCAGGGTTTTCTGGGATTGCAGTAAGTACCCTTCCTGTCCTTTTCTATTTAGATAGTTTGGGCCCCAGCGTTTGCTCATACTATTTTCTTTCTGTGTCAGTATTTCCTCTTGTCTAACCGCCATTACATGTTTGGGGGCTTTCTATTATCTTTGGGGTTCTGCTCCGGGGCAGATAGCTTTCCTATTTCTATCTTTAGGTGTAGTTAGCTTCTCAGGCTGTGACGAGGCGTCTAGGACCATCGTAGGAACGCTCCACGGCTGCCTCTAGTTGTGGTGGTTAGTCAGGGTACTGCAATCTCATAGATTCCAACTGCTCTGGTGTATTTCCTTTTTTACCTGCACTCCTCAGCTACCGTAACATAACAGTATCACCGGCCCTAAAAATTGTATGGTACTCACAGAAGGGAAAAAAAATATATATATTTTTGAAGGAAGAAAAGTTGTCAGAGATATTTTTCTGTTTGTTGCATTTTTTTTTTTTTTTTTTTTTTCCTCTGTATCTCTGGGTGCTGGGGAGGATCTTTTCTCCCAATGGAGTTTGCACAGTTGTCTGGCCGTGTGGATCAGCTTGCCACTGAGGTTCAGAGTATTGCTGCATATCTTGCTAGGTTGCCTGTTGTGGAACCTAGGATCCCCATGCCAGATTTGTTTTCAGGGGATCGAGCTAAGTTTCAGAATTTCAAAAATAATTGTAAATTGTTTCTTGCCTTAAAATCTAAGTCCTCAGGAAACGCAGCGCAGCAGGTTCAAATTATCATCTCTCTCCTGCGCGGCGATCCTCAGGATTGGGCTTTTTCCCTGACACCTGGGGATCCTGTTTTGAGTGATGTTGATGTATTTTTTCAGGCTTTGGGGTTATTGTACGATGAGCCTAATGTCACTGATCAAGCTGAAAAAGCCTTGTTGGCATTAAATCAGGGGCTTGATGACTCTGAGTTATACTGTCAGAGATTCCGTAGGTGGGCAGTCCTGACCAAATGGAATGACGACGCTTTGGCGGCCCTTTTCCGGAAGGGTCTGTCGGATAATGTAAAGGATGTTATGGTGGGATTCCCTGTCCCCTCTGGTCTCAATGATTCTATGTCATTAGCGATTCAAATTGACAGACGTTTGCGTGAGCGGAGAAGTATGCGTGAAGTGGTGTTGCCTTGTGAGCCAGCTGCTGAGCCCATGCAGTGTGATGGAGTGGTGTCTGGGGCACAGCGTCATGAGTTTCGAAAGCGCAATGGGTTATGTTTCTACTGTGGTGATGCCTCTCATGCTATTTCAGTCTGCCCTAAGCGGGGAAGACGTTTTGCACGCTCAGTTGTCTTGGGTAGTGTTCAGACTAAGTTTTTATTAACTGTCACTCTGATATGCTCTCTGTCCTCATTTTCTGCTCAGGCTTTCGTTGATTCTGGAGCAGCTATTAACCTGATGGATTATGATTTTGCTAAACGTTGTGGATTTCCCTTGATACCTCTACAGAAGTCTATTCCCCTACTGGGGATCGATTCTACCCCTTTGGCTGAGAATAAACCCCAGTTTTCTACTCAGGTGATAATGAGGGTTGAACCTGATCACCAGGAGTGCTGCAAATTTTTGGTTCTATATAATCTGCATGACATTATCGTGCTGGGTTTCCCTTGGTTACAGTCTCATAATCCTGTTTTGGATTGGAAATCTGTGTCTGTAACCAGTTGGGGCTGCCAATGTGTTAATACCAACACTCCTGTTTTTTCTGCCTCCCCCCAGGCTGAGGATGTTCCTGACTTTTTGTTTGATTTTTCTGATGTGTTTAGCGAAAGTAAATCTGCATCCTTACCTCCCCATAGGAGCTATGACTGCGCTATTGAATTAGTGCCAGGTAGTAAATTCCCTAAGGGTCGCCTCTTTAACTTGTCTGTACCTGAACATGACGCTATGCGGTCTTATATCAAGGAATCATTGGAGAAGGGTTATATCAGACCATCCTCTTCACCCTTAGGTGCCGGTTTTTTCTTTGTGGCCAAAAAAGATGGTTCATTAAGGCCGTGTATTGATTATCGTCTCTTGAACAATATTACTGTGAAATATCAATACCCGTTACCCTTGATTTCTGACCTGTTTTCCAGGGTGAAAAACGCTACTTGGTTTACCAAGCTTGACCTCAGGGGGGCGTATAACCTTATTCGCATTAAGCACGGGGATGAATGGAAGACGGCATTTAACACCCCTGAAGGGCATTTTGAGTACCTTGTGATGCCCTTTGGGCTCACTAATGCTCCTTCCGTCTTCCAGTCCTTCATGAATGACATTTTCAGGGATTTTGTGGACAAGTTTCTGATTGTTTATTTGGATGATATCTTGATTTTTTCTAATGACTGGGACTCTCATGTGAAACATGTTCGAACTGTATTCCAGATTTTGAGAGAGAATGCTCTGTATGTGAAGGGATCAAAGTGTCTTTTTGGCGTACAGAAGATCTCATTTCTGGGATTCATTTTGTCCCCATCTGTTATTGAAATGGACCCGGTCAAGGTTCAGGCCATCTGTGATTGGGTCCAACCTACTTCATTAAAGGCTCTTCAGAGATTTTTGGGTTTTGCCAATTTTTATCGTAAATTTATTGGTAATTTCTCTGTTATTGTTAAACCATTAACTGATTTGACCAGAAAGGGTTCTGATGTGGTGAATTGGCCTCCTGAGGCAGTCTCTGCGTTTCAGGAACTTAAGCAGAGATTCACTTCTGCTCCTGTTCTACGGCAGCCTGATGTTTCTCTGCCATTTCAGGTGGAGGTTGATGCCTCTGAAATTGGGGCAGGTGCCGTTTTGTCCCAAAAAGATCCAGAGACCTCTAAAAGTAACCCTTGTGCCTTTTTCTCTCGAAAATTTTCTCCTACTGAACGTAATTATGACGTGGGTAATCGGGAGTTATTGGCCATGAAGTGGGCTTTTGAAGAGTGGAGACATTGGCTGGAGGGAGCCAAACATCAGGTGGTGGTCCTTACGGACCATAAGAATCTGGTCTATCTGGAATCTGCCAAGCGACTCAATCCTAGACAGGCCAGGTGGGCCTTGTTTTTCACACGTTTTAATTTTGTGGTTTCCTTTCTTCCTGGCACTAAGAATGTTAAGGCGGATGCCCTCTCGAGGAGTTTCCTTGCGGACTCTCCTGAGCTATCTGATCCCTCTGTTATTTTGAAGGAGGGTGTAGTTCTTTCCGCCATCTCGCCTAATTTGAGACTTGCTCTGGAGGGGTGTCAGGAGGATAGGCCCGAGCGCTGCCCTGTTGGAAAATTGTTTGTCCCGGACCAATGGAAAAAGAGTGTGATGTCTGAGATTCATTGTTCCGCATTGGCTGGGCATCCCGGAATTTTTGGTACCAGAGACTTGATTAGTCGGTCCTTTTGGTGGCCTACCTTGTCTCGCGATGTCAGGGAATTTGTGCAGTCCTGCGGGACTTGCTCTCGCTCCAAGCCTTGCTCTCGCTCTAGTGGTTTGTTGATGCCATTGCCTGTGCCCAAGAGACCATGGACCCATATCTCTATGGATTTCATTTCCGATCTTCCTGTTTCTCAGAGAATGACCACCATCTGGGTAATTTGTGATAGGTTTTCCAAAATGATACATCTTGTGCCATTACCTAAGTTGCCTTCCTCCTCTGAATTGGTGCCGTTGTTCCTTCAGCACGTGGTTCGTTTACACGGCATTCCTGAGAACATTGTGTCTGACAGAGGAGTCCAGTTTGTTTCCAGATTTTGGAGGACTTTTTGTTCTAAACTGGGTGTTCAATTGTCTTTCTCCTCGGCATTTCATCCTCAGACCAATGGTCAAACTGAGAGAACAAACCAGACATTGGAGACTTATCTAAGATGCTTTGTGTCTGCTGATCAGGATGACTGGGTCTCTTTTTTGCCTTTGGCTGAGTTTGCTCTTAATAATAGGGCTAGCTCTGCCACTTTGATGTCTCCGTTTTTCTGTAATTCTGGGTTTCACCCTCGATTTTCTTCAGGACAGACGGAGGCTTCTGTCTGTCCAGGTGTTGACTCTGTTGTTGAGCGTATGCAGCAGATTTGGGACCAGGTAGTGGAGAGGTTGTCCCTCTCTCAGGAGAAGGCCCAGCGGTTTGCTAACCGGCATAGGACTGATGGTCCTCGGTTTAAAGTGGGGGACTTGGTCTGGTTGTCCTCAAAGAATATTCCTATGAGAGTAGCATCTCCTAAATTTAAGCCTAGGTTCATTGGACCTTATAAGATCATGGAGATTATTAATCCTGTTTCTTTTCGTTTGCTTCTTCCAGGGACATTTAAGATCCATAACGTGTTCCACAAGTCCTTGTTGAAGAGGTTTGTTGAGCCAGTGGTTCCTGCTGCTGTGCCTCCTGACCCTGTTTTGGTTGAGGGCAATCTGGAGTATGTGGTTGAGAAAATATTGGATTCTCGTTTTTCTAGACGAAGACTCCAGTATTTGGTTAAATGGAGAGGTTATGGTCAGGAAGATAATTCTTGGGTGTTTGCTTCGGACATCCATGCTAGGAGACTTATCCGTGCGTATCATAGAACTCATCCTGACCGACCTGGTTGCTCAAATGAGGGTTCGGTGACCCCTCCTCAAGGGGGGGGTACTGTTGTGAATGGGTTTGAGATGAGTTCTGGGCAGGGGCTCCCTCTGGTGGTTACAAGCGGTACTAGTGAGGATTGGGAATCAGGTGTTACTGATTGGTCTTATTTAAGGGAATCATTTTCCCATCAGGGTTGCCGGTGATCAATTGTTCTGGTCTGAATCCTTCTTTCCAGTTTCCCTTGTAGCCTGCTGTGTCGTGTCTGCATCTCCTGCTGTCAGATAAGACAATTTCTTATTTTGTGTTTTTGCTATATTTTTGCATTTTGTCCTGCACTTCTGTGGGGGCCTTCTGGGTCCCCTCCGGGGGCTTTTGCCCTCTCAGTTTAGTCCAGCCACTGTGTTTTGTACTTTTGCTTTTTGCAGTTTTTTCAGTGGCTGCTGTTTTTGTTACACCAGAGAACTAATTTAGGTGGTAGAGGTCGTGTGATCTCAGGTGATTTTGAAATTAGTATGTTGGTGTTTTTCAGGGTTTTCTGGGATTGCAGTAAGTACCCTTCCTGTCCTTTTCTATTTAGATAGTTTGGGCCCCAGCGTTTGCTCATACTATTTTCTTTCTGTGTCAGTATTTCCTCTTGTCTAACCGCCATTACATGTTTGGGGGCTTTCTATTATCTTTGGGGTTCTGCTCCGGGGCAGATAGCTTTCCTATTTCTATCTTTAGGTGTAGTTAGTTTCTCAGGCTGTGACGAGGCGTCTAGGACCATCGTAGGAACGCTCCACGGCTGCCTCTAGTTGTGGTGGTTAGTCAGGGTACTGCAATCTCATAGATTCCAACTGCTCTGGTGTATTTCCTTTTTTACCTGCACTCCTCAGCTACCGTAACATAACACCCTGGGCTTGATGCCAGCAGCCATTACAAAGCTAACATCAACCCAATAAACCATTATCCCGATTGCCACCACACCAGGGCAATAGGGAGGAGCGGACGCCAAGCACCAGAGTTGACGCATCTCGGGTGATGTGCTAATTCTGGGACAGCTGCGGGCTTATATTTTTAGGCTGGGAAGGTCCTGACAACCAGGGACCTACCCAGGCTGATAATATAAGCCTGCAGCTGTCTGATTACCTTGACTGGCTATGAAAAATAGGAGGGACATCACGTCATTTTTTTTAAGTTACTTATTTAATAGGTTTAATAAGGCTAAACACCCTTTAGTGCCACAAGAAAAGCACCAAAGTGTGGTAGTTTATTATATGTAGGGGGCTTGGAACATTAAATATCTACGGAATATCTATTCTATATACGGTATGTATTCTATATATCCTATTCATATCTATAAAAGATTGCTTTATTCAAAAGCTAGCTTTAAGTTACATAGAGAATTACAGTATGTAAAAGATGATGTTAAAACCACATAGCATACGGATTGCATTCGCACGTCATGGATGCTAGGTGAGGAAAAACCACATCGGAGCTATTTTTTATATGCTGATGTGAGCAAACCCGAAGACAGTGATCAATCTGCACGGTGTGTGTGTGTGTATATATACAGTGGCATTTAAAAAGTTTGGGCACCCCATGTCAAAATTACTGTTATTGTGAACAGTTGAGCAAGTTGAAGATGAAATGATCTCTAAAGCTCCTAAAGTTGAAAATGACATATTTCCTTTGTATTTTAGGCAAAAAAATATATATTTTTTCATTTTGAAACCTACAAAAAGGAAATTGGGCCCATGCAAAAGTTTGGACACCCTTGAAGATTTGTGTGCTAAGATAACTAGCATACAACTAGTTAGCCTGTTAGGGTTTATGGCTTGTTCAAGCATTAGGAAAGTCCAGGTGATGCAAATTTCCCAGCTTTGTAAAACCCAGCCTTCTCTAACCTTGTGCCAAAAAACAGCCGCCATGGGTTCTTCTAAGCAGCTGCCTAGCACTCTGAAAATGGTGGAGGCCCATAAAGCAGGAGAAAGCTATAAGAAGATAGCAAAGCGTTTTCAAGTTGCCTTTTCCTCAGTGCGAAATGTAATGAAGAAATGGCAGTTAACAGAAAAAGTTGAGGTTAAGATAAGGTCTGGAAGACCAAGCAACATTTCAGTGAGAGCTGATCGCTCTGCACATTATATACAGAGTGGGGAAAATAAGTATTTGATACACTGCCAATTTTGCAAGTTTTCCTACCTAGAAGGAATGGAGAGGTCTGTAATTTTTATCGTAGGTACACTTCAACTGCGAGAGACAGAATCTAAAAATAAAAACCATTGTATGATTTTTACTTAATTTGCATTTTATTGCATGAAATTAGTATTTGATACAATAGAAAAACAACTTAATATTTGGTACAGAAACCTTTCTTTGCAATTACAGAGGTCAGACGTTTCCTGTAGTTCTTGACCAAGTTTGCACACACTGCAGGAAGTCTTTTGGCCCACTCCTCCATACTGATCTTCTCCAGATCTTTCAGGTTTCGGGGCTGTCGCTGGGCAACATTGAGTTTTAGCTTCCTGCAAAGATTTTCTATTGGGTTCAGGTCTGGAGACTGACTAGGCCACTCCAGGACCTTAATGCTTCTTATGGAGCCACTCCTTAGTTGCTCTGAATATGTGTTTTGAGTCATTGTCATGCTGGAAGACCCAGCCAGGGCCCATCTTCAGTGCTCTTACTGAGGGAAGAATGTTGGCCAAAATTTTGCGTTACATGACCCCATTCATCCTCCCTTCAATATGGTGCAGTTGTCCTGTCTCCTTTGCAGAAAAGTACCCCCAAAATATGACAGTGTAGTGTGTTACTAATGGTAATTTTGAGACTGTGGTCCCAGCTCTCTTCAGATCATTGACCAGGTCCTCCCGTGTAGTTCTGGGCTGATTCCTGACCTTCCTCAGAATCATCCTTACCCCACAAGCGAGATCTTGCATGGAACCCCAGACCGAGGAAGATTGACAGTCATCTAGTGTTTCATTTACTAATAATTGTGCCAACAGTTGCTGCCTTTTCACTAAGCTGCTTGCCTATTGTCCTGTAGCCCATCCCAGCCTTGTGAGGGTCTACAGTTTTGTCACTGAAGTCCTTACACAGCTTTTTGGTCTTGGCCATGGGGGAAGGGTTGGAATATGATTGATTGTGTGGCCAAGTGTCTTTTATACAGATGAGTTCAAACAGGTGTAATTAATACAGGTAATGACTGCAGAGTAGGAGGCTTGTTATAGAAAAACAGGACTGTGAGATACAATTCTTGCTGGTCATGCAATATAATGCAGTTTAAAAATCATACAAAGTGAATTACAGACCTCTCCATTCTTTGTAGGTGGGAAAACTTCCATAACAGCAGTGTATCAAATACTTATTTTCCCCACTGTATATACCAGTGACATAAGACACAGATGGTTGATCACTCTGCATGGTGTGTATATATATATATATCCCTAAATCTGACATTTCCCTCTCCCTGGATGGCACAATGACAACACCCCTCAGCAGGCACGCTGTCTGGGTGTTATGTTTGACACCAATCTCTCCTTCACCTCCCACATGCAATCTCTTGCCACCTACACCTAAAGAACATTTCTAGAATCCGCCCTTTTCTCACCATGGAAACAAAAACTCACTGTAGCATTGATCCACTCCCGCCTCGACTACTGCAACGCTCTAGTAATTGGCCTCCCTGTTACTCGACTTTCCCCTCTCCAGTCCATCCTTAATGCAGCAGCCAGGGTCATCCATCTGGCTAATCGGTACTCGGACGCGTCTGCTCTTCGCCAGTCCTTACATTGGCTGCCCATTCATTATAGGATCCAATTCAAAGTACTTGTTCTCACCTACAAAGCTCTCCACAGTGCAGCACCCCCCTACATCTCCTCCCTCATTTCTATCTATCGGCCTAACCGACTGCTGCGCTCTGCAAACGACTTTCGACTAACCTCTGCACTAATCCGTACCTCCCACTCCCGACTCCAAGACTTCTCCCGCGCTGCGCCAATCCTCTGGAATGCTCTTCCTGAAGAAATTAGGACCATCCACAATTTGCGTAGTTTTAGGCGCTCCTTCAAAATACATTTGTTCAGAGCAGCTTATCACATTCCCTAATCAGTCAATCTAGGTGTAAAGCCCCCGTCTCACACAGCGATCTCGCTAGCGAGATCGCTGCTGAGTCACTAGTTTTGTGACGCAGCAGCGATCTCCCCAGTGATATCGCTGTGTGTGACATTCAGCGACGATCAGCCCCCCTGCTGGGTATCGCTGATCGTCGCTGAATGTCCTGGACATTTTTTTGATCGCTGGTCTCCCGCTAACAGGCACGCATTGCTGCGTGTGACAGGCGGGAGACCAGCGATCCACTCGTAACCAAGGTACACATCGGGTTTCCAGGCGCGGGGCTGTGCCTAGAAACCCGCTGTGTACCTTGGATACCAGCGCCCTGATGCAGGGAGCTGGTAACCAAGGTACACAGCGGGTTTCCAGGCACCGCCCAGCGCCTGGAAACCCGATGTGTACCTTAATTACCAGCTCCCTGCATCAGGGCGCTGGTATCCAAGGTACACTGCAGGTAACTAAGCGATGTTACCCGAAGTGGTCGCTGTGCTGATCGCTGCCTGAGCTGCCTGTTTGGCAGCTCAGCAGCGATCATGTAGCGATACACCAGCGATCCTGACAAGTGCATATCGTTGTCGGGATCGCTGGTGTATCGCTATGTGAGACCCAGGCTTAAGTGTGTGTGTGTAGCCCATTCACTTATCTCCATCCATCCTTCAAGATGGCTGGACCATCATTGTAAATACACCATTGTAAATACACACCTGTACTTTATATCTCCCCCACCTCATTGTAGATTGTAAGCTCTCACGAGCAGGGTCGTCTTATTTTGCTTTAATTATTGCATTGTTAACGTTGTTACTTATGACTTGTGTTTGAAACTGTTAAACTGTAAAGCGCTGCGGAATATGTTAGCGCTATATTAAGCGCTATATAAATATTATTTATATACAGTACAGACCAAAAATTTGGACTCACCTTCCCATTCAAAGATTTTTCTGTATTTTCATGACTATGAAAATTGTACATTCACACTGAAGGCATCAAAACTATGAATTAACACATGTGGAATTATATACTTAACAAAAAAGTGTGAAACAACTGAAAATATGTCTTATATTCTAGGTTCTTCAAAGTAGCCACCTTTTGCTTTGATGACTGCTTTGCACACTCTTGGCATTCTCTTGATGAGTTTCAAGAGGTAGTCACCGGAAATGGTTTTCACTTCACAGATGTGCCCTGTCAGGTTTAATAAGTGTAATTTCTTGCCTTATAAATGGGAGTGGGACCATCAGTTGTGTTGTGCAGAAGTCTGGTGGATACACAGCTGATAGTCCTACTGAATAGACTGTTAGAATGTGTATTATGGCAAGAAAAAAGCAGCTAAGTAAATAAAAACGAGTGGCCATCATTACTTTAAGAAATGAAGGTCAGTTAGTCCGAAAAATGGGAAAACTTTGACAGTGTCCCCAAAGTGCAGTTGCAAAAAGAGACGTCATTGATGCACAACGTTCCGTTTAGATACCATGGGTGACGGGAGCACACGGGAGGGACCGGCGGAAGGCGATGGTAATGGAGCCCTGTAACCCTATGGTATATTGCGTATCAGAATAAAGATGACAAGCCCCATATACATTTATATATACGCGCAACCATATTATATCCAAAATGCCAACAGAATACACGTTTAGATAACAAATACACATGAAGTTTAAACAATCGCTACCAGTTAATCCAGACTAAATTGCACAGTAATACATGGTTATAAAGATATACAAAAATATATATTACAAATATAATTCTGGTGGCTGAAAGATGAAGAGAAGGGACGATTCATTGATGTGATTCTTCATCCATTATAAGCCAGAAGGGACACACGGATAAGTATAAACCCACAAAGAATCCAAAAACGGAGGTGGAGGGAGAAAAAAAAAAATTCATCCACTAGAATGAAACTGCACAAAAAACACACAATTAAAATCACATAAAAGATTCTGAAAATAAGAGATAAGTAAAAACAAAAAAAGAGGAAAAAGGAACAAACACAAATGGTGATAAATATAAAAATGAGGAAAATTACAGAAATGATGAAAAACTCAGTTGCTCATTGAGCCCATGGGGAAACATGGTGTCCAATTTAACTATCCACCTACACTCTAATTGAGATAGTTTCCGTTTCAAATCGCCTCCCCTGATCCCACCATGCACACGATCAATACCCTGTATTTTTAATAAGTCAGGATTACAGGCATGCTCAGCTCTGAAATGACGTGGTATAGTTTTTAAAGAACCCACATCAATGACAGTTGAAGCTGACTGAATGTCCCTAACATGTTCCCTCGTGCGTACTCTAAGCTCACGTGATGTCAAGCCCACGTATATCAAACGGCAGGGACACGTAGCATAATAGACTACAAAGTCACTCCTACACGAAATATATTCCCTGATTTGAAACTTGCGTTTGCCATCTGATGAGCAAAGAGTGGTTGTGCGTTCGATATTGCGACAGGCCAGACACGAACCACAAGGAAAACATCCAAGACGAGGTTTACTATTTGAAAAGAAGGAAGGGGATGGCTGTGCAATATAGTGGCTATTCACTAATAAATCCTTTAAGTTACTACTCCTCCTGGCAGTAAGGAGCGGTCTCTCAGGAAGCCATTTGCACAGTGTAGGTTCCGTTTTTAAGACCGACCAATGTTTATTCAATATCCCTTTAATAGTATTCCATCTATTGTTGTATGTAGAGATAAATCTAACATTCTGTGGCTCATCAGAAACAATCGCTGATTTTGACAAAAGGGGGCCACGAGCGGATGCCTTCGCACGATTATAGCCCTTTTTGATAGATCGTTGACTATAGCCACGTGTGCGGAACCTATCCCGGAGGTCAGCTGCCTGCGTCTCAAAGCCCCCCTCCGTAGAGCAAAGGCGTCTGATCCGCAGGAGCTGGCCCACCGGAATGGCCCGCACCGTGGAAGATAAATGGGCCGAGGTTGCGTGAAGGAGCGAATTGACAGACGTCTCCTTGCGGTGTACGTCTGTCTGTATTGTGCCTGTTGCCGTCAAAGTGATCCGGATGTCCAAAAAATCAAGCTGCCTCTCATAGAACTTATAAGTAAGTTTAATATTGTAGGGATTTTGATTTAAATAAACCAAAAAATGATGTAGTTCACTCTGTGTGCCCTGCCAAATAATCAATAGATCATCAATATATTGTACGCTTTTCAGGGATATAGCTCTGGGATCGCCGTCTTGGGAGACGGAGTGGCATAAAGAGACCATTCACAGACAGTAGTTCTGTTAAAAACTGGCCGCAACCAGTTTTTATTAAAGTCCACAGTAAACAGAACATAATCAAAACCAAATCATAAACATAAGACCTGGGCTTGTCCAGCCACTAATTACACTTAGATAGATTTCCCTTTCTATCCGGGTCCAGACTCTAATAGCCTGGGCCAAAACAACACATATGTTCAGCATTTACCAGCATGGAGTTTCACAGAGTCTCCTCCTTGTGTCTGAAGGCACCTTCAACGTCCAGACTTGAGAGAGCTCCCCTCCTATTCAGCAGCTATCCGCATGGATTCTCACTGAGACTACTCCTGTGTCCGGGGTACATCGAGCACCCAGACTGAGACAGCTCATACTCCTGGAGACACCTTCTTGTGCCTGGACTCCTTGTCCAGACTAAGCGAGCTCTCTGACTGTGTTCGCAGACACCTACTTCTGGTCTCCTAATTAACAGCTGAATGGTTTCAGGCCTGAGCTGCAAGTGTGTACTGAATGTAGGGTGTAGTGACCTTTCTCTACCACTAGGTTTACAAAGCCACACATTTCCCTTATACCATACAGCACAGTACCTAGGTGAAATGTACACCCCATTCGACACATATTCCTTCACTGTCTCACATATCCCCCCCCTCTTCTCCAGACCGGAGGGCTGGTCATCCAGACCGGAGGGCTGGTCAACAATCCAAAAGAGACAGTGAACTCTGGACCAGTCATGGCCTTCATCAGCTTCATCTTCACTACTGTCATCTGTATCTTCACCTGAGCCATAGCCAACATCAGCATTCTCTTCATTTGAAGCATCCGCACTACCCTGTACCCTCCCAGGCCTATGCTCTTTGCGGGCCTCGGGTATCCTGCACGGTTTCATCTTGACCTTAGGGCCGGGCTCAGTTTCGATATAGTGCCTGGCCAGAGAAGTACGACCCGGCACATCAGAACACTTCTGCTGACTCTTCCTCAGAAACTCACGTACCTCCTGTCCTTGGTGCACTGACCATGTGTCACCAACTATCACAGGAGGTATAGGGGGTTTTTTCACTTTTCTCTAGTTCCCCTTGAACCTTCTTTAGCACATCTACTTTCTCACGAAGATGCTCATAGCTTTCATCACACTCCTTCATCACAGTTTGGAGTTTTTTCTGAGAAGTAATCAATTCATCTGGTACCTGTGCAACCACTTTTCCTTGATCCTGCAAGGTACTATATACACTTTCCCCTTCATTTCGTGCTCTCTGGAGCAACTGCTGGAACCGCTCACGTTCCCGGCGAAAAGATGCCACATCCAGTTCACGCTGCTCGCGTAACGCAACATTCTCAGTCTTCATTTCTTTGGTGGAGACCTCATGGAGACGCATCTTCTCCTGTAGCTGTTGGACGTCCTTTACGTCCTCGGCCCCTTCTTCAGGCTCTTCTGGTAGAACATGCTCAGAAGCCGTACCGTCAGTCTTACATTCTACCTCTTCAGTCACATCACTATGGTATCCAATATCTCCATTTATTCCAGCTTTCAAGTTCTCCTTGATAGCTGCATCTGTATACTCAGAACCCGCCGGATTCTTCTCTTCCACCACGTTCTACATCCCATCTGAGCTCCCGTGTGTCTGCAGCGGCAACGGAGTGACACACCGCTTTTCCATTTGTTGGGACGTGCTCCGATGTAGACTCCATGAAAGTGCGCTTGAGCTCACCAATGCCAGCCTGATGTCTCAAAATCTCATCTTGTGATTTATCCAGATCCTTGGTATCACTCGGGAACACTGCTGGGGCTCCGGGCGCCGAACTTCCAGCCTGAGCTTCACGAGTTGCAGCTACTGATCCGGACCGTAACCCGTCCACGCCGCTGTCTTCGGCAGAAACAGATTCCTGGACAGAGTCAGTCCCCATATCTTCAGTCTTGTTCCTCACAGCTTCACTTGAGACCTCAGCTTCTGATGAGGCATCTGGCTTGGTGACCACCACTTCCATGGCTTTTTCCACCTCTGTAGCATTACCTTCAGAGTCCTGGGCATGATGCAGCTCCATACCATACATTGATAACTTCTCATCTTCGACAGCATCCACTTATGCTGTGTTCAGTTTCAGAGTCCTGCCTTTAAAGCTCAGCTCTCCTCCTTTCACCTTAGTCTTCGCCAGGGAATTGGCCAACTGTAAAACATCTTCAGATGCCATCTTCTGTCCGGCTGTAAGGTCAGCATCAGCTTTCTTCTCAGGACTCTCAACCTCCTCTGCTACCATGCCTTCCTCATTTGCACTGGTTGCTTGATCGTCATCAGATGATTCACTATCACTATCCCTGTCTGACCCCTTTTTCTCAGCCACATCCGGCTCACCTTCAGGGTTATACAATTCATTCTCATTCTCATCCTGCTCACTTTCAGGGGTATACAATTCATTCTCATTCACATCCTGATCTGGAACATTAGTTAACATGTCATCCACAACATTAACTTCACCATCTGGTCCCTCAAGTATGTGACTATGTGACAACCCCAGCACTATACTTCTATATAGCTCAGGTACTAGGAGCTGGCTCACGACCTCTCCCTGGACTTCAGTGTCCCTATACAACAGGTGAGTGTTTATGGCAACATGAGGAAACCTCTCCTCATAGCCAGGCTCTTGGGAAACCTCATTTAGAACAATTATATTTTCCTGTGCCGTTTCAAGAGTGGGGTCTCGCCATTGCTCACTCTCAAAATTGTCACAGGACACAGGTAAGTCAGGGACTCTCGGTTCCCGAGAACCACCATCCTCGTCTCCCAACATCACCTGCAAAGGAATTTCATCTCTATCACAGTCATCATCATTATCAATATCATTATCATGATTAGGATCAGTATCATCATCACTATCATGATCATCATCAGTATCAGCATCATTATCATGATCATCATCATCATCATCATTATCAGTATCAGCATCATTATCATGATTATCATCATCATCATCATATAAGTTTAACGGCCCACTAGCATTGTGTTCCGCCCCTCGGGACTGCGCACCCTCAGTAGGAGCTTCATCACACTGTCCATCAGAAACATTTTTCCCCCAGAGATCCTTAGACCGGGGAAAGTCATTACCCAATATGACGGGGTGAACCAGGTTCTTCACTACCCCCACTTCACATGAAACCTCCCCGCGTTTGGGGATCAAGTCCACGGCAGTCTCTGGGTAGACTTTGGTGTCTCCATGGATGCACACCACACTCAGGTGTTTATCAGGGATGAAGTCCCTATCAATCAGGCTGTCACATACGGAAGTCACTGGACTCTCTGAGTCCAAGAGGGCCTGTGCTGGGCAGTCATTTACAACCACCGGGGACCCCTGTGGTCCAGTCTCTTCGGCTGAGGTGGACACACACACAGGCTCTGCGCAGGGAGAGAGGGATCCGCCAACATCACAACACATAGGCTCCCCCTCTATTGGACAGTTGGCTGCAATTTCACGACATCTCCAACACTGTCCATCACACTCTCCCACCCACACGACCCCAACAGCTGGAACACTCTTACCGGGAGAGTTCGGCGTCCAGGAACTCTGAAGTGACGACCTCTCAGACGGCTGGTCACGGAGGCAGTCTTTGGTGGCGAAGGCCCTCTCCATCAGGCTGACCAGACGATTGGCGTCCTGGTGGTCTCCTTGTCCGACCTCTGGCTGTACCTCAGGAGTACGTGCTTGGGTGTAGCGGTCCACTATCACCTTTTCAACTCCATAATCAGGTTTGCTGACTGCAGACTCCCAACTGCATCTCCAGTCATGAACTCCCCTGGCACGGGCCGTCACCGTAACACCCAGCCGGGTAAGAATCTCCGCTTTCAGCTTGGCATAGTCTTGGCTGTCCTGCTCGCTCAGGTCAGCATAGGCCCTTTGGGGTTCTCCAATCAGATAGGGTGCGACCATCATGGCCCATTCAGATAGGGGCAGATTCTCCTTCTCTGCCAGTCCCTCAAACCTAGTGAGATATACCTCCACATCATCACGAGGTGTCATCTTTTTCAGGGACCGTCTTACCGCCTTCTTTACAGCGGACAATGCAGGTGACTTTGCAACACCACTTTGGGACGATGCGCCGCAAGTCCCCTGCAGTGCTGCAACCTGCTCAAAAAACAACCGGTCATTCTCCTGCTGCTGCTGCAGGAATTGCTGCTGGGCCTGCTGCATGCGCTGCTGGTGCTGCAGGCGCTGCTGCTCCATGCTCTGCTGCATGCTTCGCTGGGCCTGGACCAGGTACTCAACGAGCTCCTCCATACTGCCGGACTTATCTGTCTCAACCACGGCAGTCTTATGTTGCACATTAACTTGCGCCATTTATTCAAACAGCACCTCCATGCTGTCATCCATGCTGTCAGACTTCTCTGTCTCAACAACGGCAGTCTTCACTCAAGACATACACACTCCACAGTCTTTTCCACAGAAAATTCAGCCTTGCTGTGCAGACACTTTTTTTTTTTTTTTTCTCTCTGCAAACTCTATTAGGGCCACTGTCTCTTTAAGACTGCTCCAACAGACGTTTCTCCTTTATTGACACACTTTTTTTTTTTTCTTTGCAAAGTCTATTAGGGCTACTGTCTCTTTAAGACTGCTCCAATCAGACGTTTTTGCTGACACACTTTTTTTTTTCTCTGCTGCTGCTTCAACAGACTTCACCTTTATTGCTGTCTCTAAGCCACTGTGCTGCACACACATTCCAGCACCAATTGTATCAGCCACTGTGCTGCCCCAGCATTCTCCGCCAATTGTAAGCTTTTCAGGGGATATAGCTCTGGGATCGCCGTCTTGGGGAGATGGAGTGGCATAAAGAGACCATTCACAGACAGTAGTTCTGTTAAAAACTGGCCGCAACCAGTTTTTATTAAAGTCCACAGTAAACAGAACATAATCAAAACCAAATCATAAACATAAGACCTGGGCTTGTCCAGCCACTAATTACACTTAGATAGATTTCCCTTTCTATCCGGGTCCAGACTCTAATAGCCTGGGCCAAAACAACACATATGTTCAGCATTTACCAGCATGGAGTTTCACAGAGTCTCCTCCTTGTGTCTGAAGGCACCTTCAACGTCCAGACTTGAGAGAGCTCCCCTCCTATTCAGCAGCTATCCGCATGGATTTTCACTGAGACTACTCCTGTGTCCGGGGTACATCGAGTCACCCAGACTGAGACAGCTCATACTCCTGGAGACACCTTCTTGTGCCTGGACTCCTTGTCCAGACTAAGCGAGCTCTCTGACTGTGTTCGCAGACACCTACTTCTGGTCTCCTAATTAACAGCTGAATGGTTTCAGGCCTGAGCTGCAAGTGTGTACTGAATGTAGGGTGTAGTGACCTTTCTCTACCACTAGGTTTACAAAGCCACACATTTCCCTTATACCATACAGCACAGTACCTAGGTGAAATGTACACCCCATTCGACACATATTCCTTCACTGTCTCACAATATCTATACCATGACAAAGCCCGGAGGCGGCCCCCGTCCCATCACCAAATACCTCCCTCTCCCAGTGACCCAAAAAGAGATTGGCATATGATGGGGCGCAGGCCGCCCCCATGGCCGTCCCCCGCTTCTGCAAATAAAAGCGGTCTTTAAAAGTAAAAAAAATATGGGTCAAAATAAATTCTAATAGTTCCATGATTAGCAGCTGTAATGAGGGATCCAGATCACTTGTGTTCAAATAAAAATTGACAGCCCTCAGCCCATGTTCATGGTTGATACAAGTATACAATGACTCGACATCCGCCGTGGCCAAAACCATGTCCTGCTCCAGCGAAAGACCGTCTAATTTACAAAGGGCATCAGTAGTGTCTCTGATGTAGGAGGGCAGAGCACTTACCAAAGGTTGTAAATAAAAATCAATGAATCTACAAATAGGCTCACATAATCCCCCCACACCAGAGACAATAGGACGGCTAGGAGGAGACAGGGGGTCCTTATGTACCTTTGGTAATAGATAAAATGTTGGGACCATCGGGCACCGGACAGAAAGTCCCTCCAAAACCTTTTTGGTAATGACGCCCTGAGTAAAGGCTCTATCCAGAATTTTTGCAATCTCAGCCTGAAAACTAGGCAGAGGATTGGAGGGCAAGGGCAAATAGGCCTCCTTATCGCGCAATTGGCGAAAGGCCTCCCGCTCATACATTCCCACTGGCCAGATCACCACATTCCCCCCCTCATCGGCTGGTTTAATTACCACATCCCTTAGTGCCCTCAGATCACTCAGTGCACGTCTCTGTGCCCCAGTCAAATTATCCCCCACCCTACCTGTAGGGATAGCTTTAAGGTCATCAGTGACCAATTTACAAAAAATTTCAAAATGGTGGTGGAACAAATCCTTTATGGAAAGATATATTGATAAAGGTCTGATCCCTAGGGGCCTACGGGTGCAGGTCTTTCCTTCATTCAGTATTGATAATGACGAGTTTAAACAGCAATGGGAGGAAGCAGCATCTATTTGTTCTAAGACTTTTATGAATTTACTGATTAAATCAAATGAGACCTCAATTGGGAGGGTAGAGATCGAAATTAAGGAGATTCAGGAGAAACTGATTAAACAACTGTCGACGGAAGCCATCCATAAGCTTAATACGGAACTGGATGCAGATCTAGTTAAATGGGAGAAAGAACTTGTTCAGACAAAAAGTAAGAAATACCAAAGAGACTGTGATGATTTTAAGAATCAAAGAGTATATAGATGGCAACATATGAGAGGGAAAAATCAAAACCGCCACCCAATTGATCGATCTAGCTCTGTGTCGTCCCTCTCATCAGTAGATGACGAGTCTCCCTCCACATCAACGTCCACTATTAATTTGATGGAAAGATTGGGCCCTAACAGATTTGTCACTGGGTGAAAGGGAAAATCGTTTAATAAACGAAAAATAACTCCACCTCAATCTGTTGAGAAGAAATGTAAAAATAATAAATTAGAGGTAATTAATTTATCATCACATACTCTGACTCATACCCAACTTGAAGTTCTTCAATTGGGTCTCTCTTTTGTTCCCAATAATAATTTTGATTTTTTCACAACAGTGAAGGATTTACACTTGTTTTTGAGGAAACTCATTTTGAAGCGTTTGCATTCTGGGACTCGTCGGGATTTGGACCTGGACAGTACTACGGAACAAGAAGCCTTACGTATTTTGGAGGAATTGGAGAGTGAGGGCTCTGGCACCCAGACAGGTAAATTTCCCTCTTCCATTCTCCCGAGGTCAACCACATTCCCTCCCTTATCTCTGTGCCCTCAAATTGAAATTTTTTGTAAATTGGTCACTGATGACCTTAAAGCTATCCCTACAGGTAGGGTGGGGGATAATTTGACTGGGGCACAGAGACGTGCACTGAGTGATCTGAGGGCACTAAGGGATGTGGTAATTAAACCAGCCGATAAGGGGGGGAATGTGGTGATCTGGCCAGTGGGAATGTATGAGCGGAGGCCTTTCGCCAATTGCGTGATAAGGAGGCCTATTTGCCCTGGCCCTCCAATCCTCTGCCTAGTTTTCAGGCTGAGATTGCAAAAATTCTGGATAGAGCCTTTACTCAGGGCGTCATTACCAAAAAGGTTTTGGAGGGACTTTCTGTCCGGTGCCCGATGGTCCCAACATTTTATCTTTTACCAAAGGTACATAAGGACCCCCTGTCTCCTCCTGGCCGTCCTATTGTCTCTGGTGTGGGGGGATTATGTGAGCCTATTTGTAGATTCATTGATTTTTATTTACAACCTTTGGTAAGTGCTCTGCCCTCCTACATCAGAGACACTACTGATGCCCTTTGTAAATTAGACGGTCTTTCCCTGGAGCAGGACATGGTTTTGGCCACGGCGGATGTCGAGTCATTGTATACTTGTATCAACCATAAACATGGGCTGAGGGCTGTCAATTTTTATTTGAACACAAGTGATCTGGATCCCTCATTACAGCTGCTAATCATGGAACTATTAGAATTTATTTTGACCCATAATTTTTTTACTTTTAAAGACCGCTTTTATTTGCAGAAGCGGGGGACGGCCATGGGGGCGGCATGCGCCCCATCATATGCCAATCTCTTTTTGGGTCACTGGGAGAGGGAGGTATTTGGTGATGGGACGGGGGCCGCCTCCCGGGCTTTGTCATGGTATAGATATATTGATGATCTATTGATTATTTGGCAGGGCACACAGAGTGAACTACATAATTTTTTGGTTTATTTAAATCAAAATCCCTACAATATTAAACTTACTTATAAGTTCTATGAGAGGCAGCTTGATTTTTTGGACATCCGGATCACTTTGACGGCAACAGGCACAATACAGACAGATGTACACCGCAAGGAGACGTCTGTCAATTCGCTCCTTCACGCAACTCGGCCCATTTATCTTCCACGGTGCGGGCCATTCCGGTGGGCCAGTTCCTGCGGATCAGACGCCTTTGCTCTACGGAGGGGGGCTTTGAGACGCAGGCAGCTGACCTACGGGATAGGTTCCGCACACGTGGCTATAGTCAACGATCTATCAAAAAGGGCTATAATCGTGCGAAGGCATCCGCTCGTGGCCCCCTTTTGTCAAAATCAGCGATTGTTTCTGATGAGCCACAGAATGTTAGATTTATCTCTACATACAACAATAGATGGAATACTATTAAAGGGATATTGAATAAACATTGGTCGGTCTTAAAAACGGAACCTACACTGTGCAAATGGCTTCCTGAGAGACCGCTCCTTACTGCCAGGAGGAGTAGTAACTTAAAGGATTTATTAGTGAATAGCCACTATATTGCACAGCCATCCCCTTCCTTCTATTCAAATAGTAAACCTCGTCTTGGATGTTTTCCTTGTGGTTCGTGTCTGGCCTGTCACAATATCGAACGCACAACCACTTTTTGCTCATCAGATGGCAAACGCAAGTTTCAAATCAGGGAATATATTTCGTGTAGGAGTGACTTTGTAGTCTATTATGCTACGTGTCCCTGCGGTTTGATATACGTGGGCTTGACATCACGTGAACTTAGAGTACACACGAGGGAACATGTTAGGGACATTCAGTCAGCTTCAACTGTCATTGATGTGGGTTCTTTAAAAACTATACCACGTCATTTCAGAGCTGAGCATGCCTGTAATCCTGACTTATTAAAAATACGGGGTATTGATCGTGTGCATGGTGGGATCAGGGGAGGCGATTTGAAACGGAAACTATCTCAATTAGAGTGTAGGTGGATAGTTAAATTGGACACCATGTTTCCCCATGGGCTCAATGAGCAACTGAGTTTTTCATCATTTCTGTAATTTTCCTCATTTTTATATTTATCACCATTTGTGTTTGTTCCTTTTTCCTCTTTTTTTGTTTTTACTTATCTCTTATTTTCAGAATCTTTTATGTGATTTTAATTGTGTGTTTTTTGTGCAGTTTCATTCTAGTGGATGAATTTTTTTTTTCTCCCTCCACCTCCGTTTTTGGATTCTTTGTGGTTTATACTTATCCGTGTGTCCCTTCTGGCTTATAATGGATGAAGAATCACATCAATGAATCGTCCCTTCTCTTCATCTTTCAGCCACCAGAATTATATTTGTAATATATATTTTTGTATATCTTTATAACCATGTATTACTGTGCAATTTAGTCTGGATTAACTGGTAGCGATTGTTTAAACTTCATGTGTATTTGTTATCTAAACGTGTATTCTGTTGGCATTTTGGATATAATATGGTTGCGCGTATATATAAATGTATATGGGGCTTGTCATCTTTATTCTGATACGCAATATACCATAGGGTTACAGGGCTCCATTACCATCGCCTTCCGCCGGTCCCTCCCGTGTGCTCCCGTCACCCATGGTATCTAAACGGAACGTTGTGCATCAATGACGTCTCTAGGAACACTTGTTCCTGCACGTCGTTCCCGTGATGCCGGAAGTGACGGTATCAGCACCGGATGTCCCGCCTCAAGGCGATGAGCACTAATATGGAGTCCGTCCCCTCCTTGTAGTGAGGCGTGATTGGTGATCGCGCCTTATCAGGGACTATTTAAACCCACATTTTGGCACATTTACATACTGCCCCCCGAGGAAGCGGAAACGCGAAACGGCGTCGGGGCCTCGGTGCGATTAGCAGCCTTTCCACTATGGGTGAGTGGGACTTTATGATTTAGCATGTTTGAACACTTTTGGATCTTTACCATTTCACATCATGGGTTATCGGCGGTATATGGTGCATAGTGATCATAGCTGGTTCTCAGTGGGACTCATTATGGGCTATACTTATTAGGCATTTGCCTTTATCCTGCTGAGACACGTTATCTCCCCACCACTCTATAATTGGGTATTATTATAACTGCTTATTCCCTCCATGCATGCTATCCTCTCACCTATGTGGAGTACTATTATGTACTAATTTTTTCTGCTATTATCGCATCATGGTCTAATCATCTTCTCCACTGGTTCTTTTAATATTTAATAATTGTTATTACATGTAATTTGTTGTAGTATGGTATTTGATCATTTAATAAAATTTGTTATACTTTTTTGCTACTTTTTGTACTTGTTTTCATAATTTGATTATACATTGGTGACTTGAGCTCCCTCTTGTTTCTCATGGTTCACACAAATGTGCATGTGTCTGCACAAACTGTTAGAAACCGACTCCATGAGGATGGTCTGAGTGCCCGACGTCCAGAGATGGGGGTTGTGGTCACAGCCCAACACCGTGCAGGACGCTTGGCATTTTCCACAGAACACCAGGATTGGCAAATTCGCCACTGGCGCCCTGTGCTCTTCACAGATGAAAGCAAGTTCACACTAAGCACATGTGAGACTGGAGAGCGATCTGCTGCCTGCAACATCCTTCAGCATGACCGGTTTGGCAGTGGGTCAGTAATGGTGTGGGGTGACATTTCTTTGGAGGGCACAGCCCTCCATGTGCTCGCCAGAGGTAGCCTGACTGCCATTAGGTACCGAGATGAGATTGAGGATATGCTGGTGCAGTTGGCCCTGGGTTCCTCCTAATGCAGGATAATGCCAGACCTCATGTGGCTGGAGTGTATCAGCAGTTCCTGCAAGATGAAGGCATTGAAGCTATGGACAGGCCCGCCCGTTCCCCAGACCTGAATCCGATTGAGCACATCTGGGACATCATGTCTCGCTCCATCCACCAACGTCACGTTGCACCACAGACTGTCCAGGAGTTGGTGGATGCTTTAGTTCAGGTCTGGGAGATCCCTCAGGAGATCATCCACCACCTCATCAGGAGCATGCCCAGGCACTGTAGGGAGGTCATACAGGCACGTGGAGGCCACACACACTACTGAGCATCATTTTGACTTGTTTTAAGGACATTACATTCCACTTTAATTTTGTGTGTGACTCCAAATCCAGGCCTCCATTGGTTAATAAATTTGATTTCCATTGATGATTTTTGTGTGATTTTGTTGTCAACACATTCAACTTTGTACAGAACAAAGTATTCAATGAGAATATTTCATTCATTCAGATCTAGGATGTGTTATTTGAGTGTTCCCTTTATTTTTTTAAGCAGTGTATAAACTTCTTTCTCACCCCCAATGGGGGTGGTCTTTTTTGTCCTTTCTCATTTTCGGGTCCTCTACCAGAGGTCTGGGAGTTTGAGGGTTCTGCGCAGGATCTTAGTTGTTCACAGCATTGCGCTTTTCAGAAAGTTCAGATGTTGCTCCTGGGATCTGTTGTAGCCATGCTTCCAACTTAGGGGTCACTGCTCCAATTGCTCCTATCACCACTTGAATCACTGTTGCCTTCACCTTCCACATCTTCTCCAGTTCTCCTTTGAGGCCCTGGTATTTTTCCAGCTTCTCATATTCCTTCTTTCTGAAGTTGCGGTCACTTGGCACTGCCACATCTATTATCATTGCTGTCTTCTAATCCTTGTCTACTATCACAATGTCTGGTTGGTTAGCCAACACCTGCTTATCCGTCTGAATCTTGAAGTCCCACAGGATTTTAGCCCTTTCATTCTTACCACTTTCTCTGTAGTCTCCCACTTGGACTTAGCACATATGCTGTGCAGATGTTCCTGTATACAGTCATGGACAAAAGTTTTGAGAATGACACAAATATTAATTTTTACAAAGTCTACTGCTTCACTTTTTCTAATGGCAATTTGCATATACTCCAGAATGTTATAAAGAGTGATCAGCTTAACAGCAATTACTTGCAAAGTCAATATTTGGCTAGAAAATGAACTTTATCCCCCAAAACACATTTCAACATCATTGCAGCCCTGCCTTAAAAGGACCAGCTAACCTCTTTTCAGTGATTGCTCCATTAACACAGGTGTGGGTGTTGATGAGGACATGGCTGGAGATCAATCTGTCATGATTAAGTAAGAATGACACCACTGGACACTTTAAAAGGAGGCTGGCGCTTGGCATCATTGTTTCTCTTCTGTTAACCATGGTTATCTCTAAAGAAACACGTGCAGTCATCATTGCAATGCACAAAAATGGCCTAACAGGGAAGAGTATTGCAGCTAGAAAGATTGCACCTCAGTCAATAATCTATCGCATCATCAAGAACTTCAAGGAGAGAGGTTCCATTGTTGCCAAAATGGCTCCAGGGCGCCCAAGAAAGACCAGCAAGCGCCAGGACCGTCTCTTAAAAGTGTTTCAGCTGCGGGATTGGGCTACCAGCAGTGCAGAGCTTGCTCAGGAATGGCAGCAGGCAGGTGTGAGTGCATCTGCACGCACTGTGAGGCGGAGACTCTTGGAGCAAGGCCTGGTCTCAAGGAGGGCAGCAAAGAAGCCACTTCTCTCCAGAAAAAACATCATGGACAGACTGATATTCTGCAAAAGGTACAGGCAGTGGACTGCTGAGGACTGGGGTAAAGTTATTTTCTCTGATGAATCCCCTTTTCGATTGTTTGGGACATCAGGAAAACGCCTCATTCGGAGAAGACAAGGTGAGCGCTACCACCAGTCTTGTCTCATGCCAACTGTTAAGCATCCTGAAACCATTCATGTGTAGGGTTGCTTCTCAGCCAAGGGAATCGGCTCTCTCACAATCTTGCCTAAAAACACAGCCATGAATAAAGAATGGTACCAGAATGTCCTCCAAGAGCAACTTATCCCAACCCTCCAAGAGCAGTTTGGCGATCAACAATGCCTTTTCCAGCATGATGGAGCACCTTGCCATAAAGCAAAGGTGATAACTAAATGGCTCAGGGAACAAAACATAGAGATTTTGGGTCCATGGCCTGAAAACTCCCCAGATCTTAATCCCATTGAGAACTTGTGGTCAATCATCAAGAGACGGGTGGACAAACAAAAACCTAAAAATTCTGACAAAATGAAAGCATTGATTGTGCACGAATGGACTGCTATCAGTCAGGATTTGGTCCAGAAGTTGATTGAGAGCATGCCAGGGAGAATTGCAGAGGTCCTGAAGAAGAAGGGTCAACACTGCAAATATTGACTTGCTGCATTAACTCATTCTAACTGTCAATATAAGCTTTTGTTACTCATATGTTTGCAATTATATTTCTGTCTGTGATAAAAACATGTCAAACACACATTTTAAAAACCAGAGGGCAGCAGATCATGTGAAAATATAATATTTGTGTCATTCTCAAAACTTTGGCCATGACTGTACAATTCCCACTACTTGGTTGTGGCGTTCGGTATACGCTGTTCCTGCTTGCATTTTGCATCCTGCCACTTTGTTGGACGGTTTCTGAGGTTTCTTTGCATAGTCTGCACCTTGGGTCTTGTCTTGTAGATTCCTGCTTCTATGGATCTGGTACTTAGTGGTTGCTCTTGTGTCGCTATGATTAGTGCCTCTGTGCTGTCTTGGAGTCCAGGTTTCTCCAGCCATTGGTAGGATTTCTCCATGTCGGCCACCTACATTATCTGTTGATGGAACATCCATGCAGTGGCTTGTTTTGCCATGGCGCTTCATGTTCCTGCTCTTCCTTCCAGATCTGTTGTTGCTGCCTTAGGCTTTCTCTCAGCATCTCATCTTTTGGTGCCATTTTTATGATGTATTCCTGGATACTCCTTGTTTCATCCGTGATGGTGGTCTGGATGCTTATCAAGCCTCGACCACCCTCCTTTCTGTTGGTATACAATCTTTGGGTGCTAGACTTAGGGTGGAGACCTCCATCTGCCTCCGTGCTTTACTGTAGGAATGGTGTCCTTTCGTCATAGGCCTTGTTGACCTCTCTCCAAATGTAACGTTTATGGTTGTGGCCAAAAAGTTCAAATTATCACTCCAAATTATCTTGTTCCAGAAGTTTTGAGGCGTGTTTGTTTTCTGTATTGTAGGCGAGATACTTTATGGCATTTGCGCAGTAATGGCTTTCTTCTGGCGAATCGACCATGCAGCCCATTTTTCGTCAAATGCCTCCTTATTGTGCAACTTGAAACAGCCACACAGCTAGTTTTTAGAGACTCCAGTATTTCAGCTGATGTTATTTGTGGGTTTTTCTTTGCATCCCGAACAATTTTCCTGGTAGTTGTGGATAAAATTTTTGTTGGTCTACCTGACTGGGGTATTGTTTTTACAGAGCCCCTGATTTTCCATTTTTTAATCACAGTTTGAACGCTGCTGACCGGCATTATCAATTTCTTGGATATCTTTTTGTATTCCTTTCCTGTTTTATACAGTTCAACTACCTTTTCCCGTAGATCCGTTGACAATTCTTTTGCATACCCCATGACTCACAATCAGGGCCTAATACAAATAGACAAAAAAAAAGGACCAGCACATCTAAGCTAGTGGGAACAGGCGCCAACCAAAGAAAGTATACAAATCAAAAATATTAAGGTTTGGGGGGGGCGTGGCCTGAGGGAGATGTGATCAGACGCGTGCAGCAGGAGCTCCCGCTGGATATATGACAGTTTGATAGATTGCAGCCACTATTTAGCTGTTAAATTCACATTCCTTGGAGAGGGTGTTGACCCTGACCACAGGCTCTGTAAATCAGGAGTGCACAAGCAAATGGCTGGGAAGAAAGGAAGCAAAAGGCCAGCAGGCGAATCGGAGAAGAAGGCACAAGATGGCGCCGGTGGAGAAGATGTATTGATGGCGGGCCCGGAGGAAGATGGGGGAATCCCCAGCAGGTCAGATGCAGTGTCTAAACTGCGGAGGTTCGCCAGGCTGGAGGAAGATAAGCGGTGTCCGGCAAGTGCAGGTAGAGGTCAGAGGGGGCTTGCGGGGAGTGCAGAGGAGCCAGAGGAATCTGGTGTGGAGGATGGTGAGGAGAGTGACTGTGAAAGCCGGGAGGAAGACCAAGGAACTATGAAATGGGAGAGAGGTGAGATGGAGGAATGTAAGCGGCAAATCGGGGGGATGGTGATCCCAGAGGAGCCCACATTAAAAGACTTGCTCAAGCTGGCAATGCACTCTCACACTACTATTACTGAGGTGGCAGCACAGCTTGGGGTCCTGCAGGCCAGCATGTCTAAGTTACAGCACTCCATGCATGTCACTAAGGAGAGGATGGGGGAAGCTGAGAAACGTATTAGCACTGTGGAAGATACTATTGCAAAATCTGACAAGCAGCATCAGCGTATAGCCACTGCAATGTCAGCTGTGCAGGCAAAGACTGATGACCTAGAGAATAGGTCAAGACGTAATAATGTGCGGATTATTGGGGTGCCGGAAAAAACGGAAGGCTCTGCACCCACCGAGTTCTTTGAACAGTGGCTGTTGAACACTATTGGCCAGAACAACCTGTCCCGTTTATATGCCGTGGAAAGAGCTCACCGTGTCCCCGCATTCCCCCTCCCCCCTGGCCGTCCTCCAAGACAAGTGCTTGTCAAGGTTCTGCATTATCGGGACAGGGATGCTATTCTTCGCTTTTCCAAGAATCATCCGGACCTGAAAATCAACGGCTCCAGGATTTCCATTTACCCGGACTTCTCTATGGAGGTTCAAAAGCAGAGGGCCAAATTCGTTGACATTAAGAAGAGGTTGAGAGCCCTGGGTGTGCCGTACTCAATGATATATCCGGCTAAACTGAGAGTGGTAGACGGGGACACTGTCCATTTCTTCCCGGATGCAAAGGAGGCCCTTAACTGGATGGACAGCAACGAGACGCGTCTCAGCAAGGCAAATTCTAAGGACTCCGCTGGCTGACTGAGCTGACTTGTCCTTTAATCGGGACGGGTCTTGTCCTTTAATCGGGACCGGATCTTACATATATCCGCTCTTCCCTCCTGAATACCTTTTTCTCAGGAGGAAGACCCTCCCTCTCATTTTGGGAAATAATCTTGCTGTGCATTGGAGGGGAGGGGAGAAATTTTCCTACCTTTTTCTAGTTCATGTGTTCTGGACATGTTAAATGTATTTAACAGAAAGCTAAATGTGAATGTTTTATGGTTAACTGTTGAGTATTGTTTGGCTGCAATCACTAGCCATATGCTACTCCCAGAGTTTGGGGAGTAAAGCGGGTTTGCTTCGGTGAAGTGGATACTCTGAATCGGATAAAGTACGCCCTCTCCTCCGTGACACCTGGAGGAGATGGAAAGCTTGAGTTGGGTGAAGTTGGGGTATTGTGTGAGGGGGGTGGAGGGTGGGGAGGGAGGGGGGAATGTTAAACTATTGTCTATGTCACACAGGTTCGAGGGAGACAGCCTTACTAATTCACAAATGAGGAAATGGATGACACGGTATTTGGGGTTGCAGGGTAATGGCGGATAAAATAAAAATAATAAGTTGGAACGTTAGAGGGTTGGCGTCCGGAGTAAAAAGACAGGCAATGTTTACTTTCTTGCTTGATGCCAAACCTGCAGTCTTATGCTTGCAAGAAACCCACTTGATAAAGAGTAGAACGCATCTTCTTAAAAAAAGATGGCTGCAGGCCGGGTATCATGCAACATATTCCACATACTCACGGGGGTCAGTGTTCTTGTTCGCACAGGTATACCTTTTGAACAGTGTAAAGTGATTATAGACCCGCTGGGACGGTTCGTATGCTTGCTATGTAAATTGTCTGGTATACTGATGCTACTGATCTCGATATATATCCCTCCGCCGTTTTGTGGGAAAGTGCTGCACAAGGTCATGGAGGTAGTGGGCGATTTCCCGGGGTTCCCTTTCTGATAATTGGTGACTTCAACAATGTTCCTGATGCCCATTGGGACAGAGGTGGTCGGGAGGCACTGAGACTGGGTGGTAATTGCACCCCCTTTGGGGCGGTTCTGAAGGAGACTGCACTAATAGACATATGGAGAACCCATCACCCCGGAATTTATAAGTACTCCTGCTTCTCTCCCGCCTCTGCCTCGCTGTCCAGGATTGATCTGGCCCTGGGGAATGGTCCGATGCTAAGTCTAGTGGGTAAGGTAACTTATTTGGCTAGAACTGTCGGATCACTCGCCTATGTGTGTGGTGCTTCAGGGCAGGGCTCTGAGTTTTCCAGGAGACCCCTGTGGAGGCTAAATCCGTTCTGGCTCCAGCTGATTGATCTGGACGGCCATGTGGGGGATGACCTGACAGAATTCTTTAAAATTAATATGGGCTCGGCTTCGGTATTGATGGTATGGGAAGCCATGAAGGCTTACTTCAGAGGGTTGTGCATTAAAAACATATCGCAAGTTAAAACCGAAACGGGCAGGAGAGACCAGGAGTTGATTAGGTCATTAGAGGGAGCAGAGGCGGCACTAATTGAGGAGCAAACCCCTGAGGCCCGAGAACGTTTGAGATCAGCGCAGAGAGAGGTTTGTAATAGGACTATGAAAACTGCGGAGAGGAAAAGGCTGTTCTGCACGATGAAGTTTTTCGAGGAGGGAGAGAGAGCGGGTCACCTTCTGTCCAGGGTGGTGGCGGCCCAAAGGGAATCGGCGTATATCACTAAATTAAAGGGGAAAGACGGATGTGAGCATACAGGCAGTAGGGCCATACTGGAGGTAATGATGGGATTTTACTCAAATCTGTACCAGTCACATGTGCAGCCATCGGAGGAGGAAATTGATAACTTTTTAGTGGGGGTGCGGCTTCCACGACTCTCACTGGCGGAGCAGAGGCTTCTTGAGGAGCCCTTTGATATGGAGGAACTTGAGGCCGCTCTGGCCTCTGTACCTAGTGACAAGGCCCCAGGGGGGACGGTATCCCAGGAGAAGTCTACAAAAAATACAAAGAGGTGTTGCTTCCCAAGTTGATGGAGGTTTACACTGCGAGTTTGGCGGGGGGGGAGCTGCCCCGGTCCATGCGAGAGGCGATAATTGTTGTCCTACCAAAGCAGGGAAAAGATTTGACGGACCCAGCTTCATATCGTCCGATCTCTTTGTTGACCACTGACATTAAGTTATTGGCCAAAATGCTGGCGAACCGACTTAACAAGGTCATCAAATCCCTAATTCACCAAGACCAGTCAGGGTTTATGCCCAATAAATCCACAGCTATAAATCTCCGGCGATTATACTTAAACATGCAGGCGAGGGCGGATAATGTGGGACAGAGAGTAATAGTTTCCCTGGATGCCGCTAAGGCGTTCGACAGTGTGGAGTGGAGGTATTTGTGGGCGGTAATGAAAACCATGGGATTTGGTGATCTGTTTGTGGGTTGGGTACGTTTGCTATATACATCCCCTAGTGCTAAAATACGGGTTAATGGTCTGCTGTCTGAGAGTTTCTCCCTACATAGGGGAACGAGGCAGGGGTGCCCCCTGTCCCCCCTGCTGTTTGCGATCGCTGTAGAACCGTTAGCTGCAAAGATACGTGGTACCACAGATATTCGGGGATTCCAATATGGCTCCCACGTAGAGAAAGTGGCCTTATATGCGGATGATGTGCTACTGTTTCTGGCTGACCCGAGCGACTCCCTAAGTTCGGCTATGGCAGTTATTAGTAAATTCGGCTCTATTTCTGGACTGAGTATCAACTGGGATAAATCCGTGTTGCTTCCCGTGGACTCTGCTGCTCCCTTAGTGCTAGATCCTGGGACCCCTTTGAGGGTGGTTAGTGAGTTTAAATATTTGGGAATTGTGATCTCTGCTAAATTGGAGGAATATGAACGGCTCAATCTTACCCCCCTTATCAATAAGTTTCAACAAAAAATTGCAGCGTGGAAGAAACTATTCCTGTCTGTGGCGGGTAGAGCAAATTTATTAAAAATGATCCTCATGCCCCAACTCCTATATATACTCCATAATACGCCTGTCTGGTTGGCGCAAAATAAATTCTACCGGATTGATTCTCTTTTCCGGGACTTGATCTGGAAGGGTAGTAGGGCACGCATTAAACTTGAACATCTACAGAGGTCAAAAGAGGAGGGGGGCCTGGCAATCCCGAACCCGTGGGTTTATTATGTGTCATCCCAATGTCAGCATATGGTGGGGTGGGGGGAGCCTACCCAATCTACGTCGGCTGGGAAGCTCATTGAGTTTATAGTGGGCAGAGGTCCGTTGCTTGCTAGTTTAGAGGCTGGTAGGTTCCGGGTGAACCCTAAAAGGCTCCCGACGATCGCTATGGTGGACAAGATTTGGCAAAGAGTTAGACAATGGAGGGGCATTACAGAGCTCACGCGCTTCTCGTCGGTTTGGTTTGACCCGAGACTGGGGGAGTTAATGCGTCTGAGGGGATTTGCTCAATGGAGAAGGGTCGGGATATGGTTTGTGTCACAGCTGTTGGTTGGCGGCATGCTTAAGACTTTTGAGGAGATCAGGGAGGAGTTCCCTCTGAGTCAATCCCTCTTTTTTCAATATTTGCAGCTGCGGCATGCAATCAATCGACAGCTTAAAACATCAAGAATAGTGGTGCAATCAGATGCGATGGTGAATCTTATGGGGTCACTAAGGGGCACTAAGGGTTTCATCTCCCTCGTATATAGGGTTTTTTGGATTCATTCCTGGTACGGCACCCAGCTAAGTCCAGAGAAAAATGGGAAGAGGATGTGGGACCAATCTCGGACTCTCAGTGGGAGAGCGTATTACAATTCATCCCCAAGGTCTCTATGAGTGAAGCCAGGAGAGTCTCACAACTCTACCTAACACATAGGGTATACAGGACTCCGGTCTGGATGAAGAGGGCGGGCCTGAGGAGGGATTCCTGCTGTCCGCGTTGCTCTGAGGATGGGGCAGATCTCCTACATATGATGTGGTCCTGTCCTGCCCTACAGAACTTTTGGGTACAAACACTTAATTTGACACAGGAGGTAATGGGAGTGGATCTTATAAGGAACCCGCTGACGTGTGTATTGGGGTGCATGGAGGATATCGCGGTTGATGAGTGGGGAAAGCTGACCATAGCCAGAATCCTATATGCTGCCAGAAAGCTCATTGCGGCCCACTGGTTAGATGACAAAGCGCCAGTTAGACAAGAACTGATTAATAAGGTTAACTTTATTGTTATGATGGAACAGAACATATATGCGAAAAGAGGTCAACACATGCAGTTTGAGAATGTGTGGGGTGGCTGGATAGAGCACCCGGGCCTGGCTTCGGAGGCTCTTATGAGAGAAAGAATGCGTCTGCCTACGCGCCCTTGACCCTCTGAGTTGGTACTTTAAACAGGGATCGTAAGGGGTTGTCTCGAAAAAAGGATTCAAAATGTGACATGGTGTGTGATATGTGCAATGATTTAAAGGGACGGGGTTAGGGGGGAGGGGTAGGGGACTTAGGATGTAAGAATAGTTATATTGCCTGTCAGGTTGAATACGGTTTATATTATATGCTAAAGTTAAATGTACTGTCAAAGTTTCATGCTGACAATTTTTAAATAAAAATCATCTGATTTAAAAAAAAAAAATATTAAGGTTTGCACCATAACTTACCAAGAATGATTACTCTAGACTAGAGCATAGGAACTGCATTGCTGCATAGAAAAAAATTGAAAAAAGCGCTATATGATGTATATATGAAATATGTATCTGCAAAAATTGCTATGAAAAAAATGAAGGCTCTTAGCGCATAGATTGGCCAATATATGTATGCCCAATTACCACGTCACGGTGTCCTTCGTCAATTGGGTCACTATCCTGTTATGTCACCTCTCCTGGGCAAAAAGCCTACAATTTATGGGGCAGGAATAGACCAGCTAATCTGATTAAAATCACCTGTGGCTATTGGGAGTGAACATGTCCAAAAAGCTTAATACAAATAGACAAAAAAAAGGACCAGCACATCTAAGCTAGTGGGAACAGGCGCCAACCAAAGAAAGTATACAAATCAAAAATATTAAGGTTTGCACCATAACTTACCAAGAATAATTACTCTAGAGCATAGGAACTGCATTGCTGCATATAAAAAAATTGAAAAAAGCGCTATATAATGTATATATGAAATATGTATCTGCAAAAATTGCTATGAAAAAAATGAAGGCTCTTAGCGCATAGATTGGCCAATATATGTATGCCCAATTACCACATCACGGTGTCCTTCGTCAACTGGGTCACTATCCTGTTATGTCACCTCTCCTGTGCAAAAAGCCTACAATTTATGGGGCAGGAATAGACCAGCTAATCTGATTAAAATCACCTGTGGCTGTATCACAATCAGGGCCGGCGTCAGCACCCGGCATACCCGGGCAAGTGCCGGGGCCCTGAGCAGGCGGGGGGCCCACTCGCCGTCGGGCAACCCGGCGCCCGTTAGCGGATGAGAGCGGAGTTGCCACTGGGCCCCCCCGCTTGCTTAGGGCCCCGGCAGCAGCCGGCGCAATACTTACCTCTCCCCGTGCCTCCGCTGCCGCAGCTCCGGGCGGCGCCTGCGCTTCCTCTCACAGCAGTGCGGCTGAATGACGTCATCATTCAGCGGCCGGCTGTGGCAGAGAACGCAGAAGCCGGACAGGTGAGGTGTGTGTGTATCAGTGTGTGTATGTAGTGCGGTGCCTTGTGTATGTGAGCGAGTGTTGCGGTGCGCTGTGTGTGGCGCTGTATGTGTGATGGTGGTGAGGAGGCAATGATGATGAGACAATGATGATGATGATGGGGAGACAATGATGATGATAGGGAGGCAATGATGATGGGCAGGCAATGATGAGGATAATGGGGAGTCTTTCCACAGCGCCCTTTCCTGAGCCGTAACAGCGCAGAACGCAGCACAGTGCAGAGGAGAGCTCCATATTTTGTATGGAGCATTATATGGGGACCAGTATCCTGTATGGAGCAATTTATGTGGTCCAGTATTCTGTATGGAGCATTATATGGGAGATAGGGGGGTGACATCCTGCATGGGGTATTATATGGGTGATGAGGGGGAGACTATGTGGTGCCCATAATATTGTATGGAGGACTGTACTGTCCAGTCTGTACTGTGCGCTGTGAGGATTTGGCGGTTTTTGAACTATTGTACAATTTACAATATATATCAGTCATGTAATGGAATAAGAGAAGTGTTTGGCATTGTACTATACCCATATTTCTCTGCAGTATCTGTGCATCATGAATCATGGCCTGTCTTAAAGGGGCCCACTGAGACTCTTTCGCCCGGGGCCCATAAAAACCTGGAGCTGGCCCTGCTCACAAACCAGAACAGTCAGTGGCTGGATGAAAGATGCAAGTGTCTGTCTGGATCCCAGAAACTCACTCAGCTTTTATGCACACACACTGAATACAAGCAAACAAGTCATAGGTAAGGAAGCTACCTTTGGTAGTCATTCAAACCCATTTGTGTCAACTTCTGTGCATTTTATCAGGCCAAAATGACCAGGGTATGTAAACTTTTGATCAGGGTCACTTGGATGTTTTGGGCTGTCATTATGATTTAAAAAGAGAAAACAGTAGTTTGACAATAAATGGCTTCACCCAACCACTAACCATGAGTGGAGAAAAAGTTTTCTGAAAACTATGAATTAACACATGTGGAATTATATACTTAACAAAAAAGTGTGAACCAACTGAAAATATGTCTTATATTCTAGGTTCTTCAAAGTAGCCACCTTTTGATTTGATGACTGCTTTGCACACTCTTAGCATTCTCTTGATGAGCTTCTAGAGGTAGTCACCGGAAATGGTTTTCACTTCACAGGTGTGCCCCGTCAGGTTTAATAAGTGGGATTTCTGGCCTTATAAATGAGGTTGGGACCATCAGTTGTGTTGTGCAGAAGTCTGGTGGATACACAGCTGATAGTCCTACTGAATAGACTGTTAGAATGTGTATTATGGCAAGAAAAAAGCAGCTAAGTAAATAAAAACGAGTGGCCATCATTACTTTAAGAAATGAAGGTCAGTTAGTCCGAAAAATTGGGAAAACTTTGAAAGTGTCCCCAAGTGCAGTTGCAAAAACTATCAAGCACTACAAAGAAACTGGCTCATATGAGGACCGCCCCAGGAAAGGAAGACCAAGAGTCACCTCTGCTTCTGAGGATAAGTTTATCCAAGTCACCAGCCTCAGAAATCGCAGTTTTACAGCAGCTCAGATTAGAAACCAGGTCTATGCCACACAGAGTTCCAGAAGCAGACATCTCTACAACTGTTAAGAGGAGACTTTGTGCAGCAGGCCTTCATGGTAAAATAGCTGCTAGGAAACCACTGCTAAGGACAGGCAACAAGCAGAAGAGATTTGTTTGGGCTAAAGAACACAAGGAATGGACATTAGAGGAGGTGGTGTGATGGTGTGGGGATGCTTTGCTGGTGACTGTTGGGGATTTATTCAAAATTGAAGGCATACTGAACCAGCATGGCTACCACAGCATCTTGCAGCGGCATGCTATTCCATCCGGTTTGCGTTTAGTTGGACCATAATTTATTTTTCAACAGGACAATGACCCCAAACACAACTCCAGGATGTGTAAGGGCTATTTGACCAAGAAGGAGAGTGATGGGGTGCTACGCCAGATGACCTGGCCTCCAGTCACCACACCTGAACCCACTCAAGATGGTTTAGGGTGCGCTGGACCGCAGAGTGAAGGAAAAAGGGCCAACAAGTGCCAAGAATCTCTGGGAACTCCTTCAAGATTGTTGGAAGACCATTTCCGGTGACTACCTCTTGAAGTTCATCAAGAGAATGCCAAGAGTGTGCAAAGCAGTAATCAAAGCAAAAGGTGGCTACTTTGAAGAACCTACAATATAAGACATAATTTCAGTTGTTTCACACTTTTTTATTAAGTATATAATTCCACATGTGTTAATTCATAGTTTTGATGCCTTCAGTGTGAATGTACAATTTTCATAGTCATGAAAATACAGAAAAATCTTTAAATGAGGTGTGTCCAAACTTTTGGTCTGTATATATATATATATATATATATATATATATACACACACTGTATCTCAAAAGTTTACATACTCCCCCTTGCTTTCTTAACCTTTTTTTTCAGAAAACTTTTTCTCCACTCATGGTCAGATGCCTGATCACTCCGCACTGGCAAGGACATGAACAGTCTATAATTTTAAGAGTAGGTTAACTTTAACATTGAGAGATAGAATATAAAAAATAAAATCCAGAAAATCACATTGTATAAATTATATAAATGTATTTGCATTTTGCAGTGAGAAATAAGTATTTGATCCCTCTGGCAAACAAGACATAATACTTGGTGGCAAAACCCTTGTTGACAAGCACAGCAGTCAGACGTTTTTGTAGTTGATGATGAAGTTTGCGCACATGTTAGGAGGAATTTTGGTCCACTCCTCTTTGCAGATCATCTCTAAATCAGTAAGATTTTGAGGCGGTCGCTTGGCAACTCGGAGCTTCAACTCCCTCATAAGTTTTCTATGGGATTAAGGTCTGGAGACTGGCTAGGCCACTCCATGACCTTAATGTGCTTCTTTTTGAGCCACTCCTTTGTTGCCTTGGCTGTATGTTTTGGGTCATTGTCTTGCTGGAAGACCCAGCCATGACCCATTTTTAATGTCCTGGCAGAGGGAAGGAGGTTGTCACTCAGGATTTTACGGTACATGACTCCATCCATTCTCCCATTGATGCGGTGAAGTAGTCCTGTGCCCTTAGCAGAGAAACGCTCCTCAAACATGTTTCCACCTCCATGCTTGACAGTGGGGACGGTGTTCTTTGGGTCGTTGGCAGCATTTCTCTTCCTCCAAACACGTTGAGTTGAATTAATGCCAAAGTTTGTCTCATCTGACCACAGCACCTTCTCCCAATCACTCACAGAATCATCCAGGTGTTCATTGGCAAACTTTAGACGGGCCTTCACATTTGTCTTCTTGAGAAAGGGGACCTATGGTCCCAGCTGCCTTGACATCATTAACAAGTCCCCCCCTGTATTTTTAGGCTGATCTCTTACCTTCCTCATGATCAAGGATGGTGAGATTTTGCATGGTGCCCCAGATCGATGTCGATTGACAGTCATTTTGTATTTCTTCCATTTTCTTACTATTGCAACAATTGTCTCCTTCTCACCCAGCGTCTTACTTATGGTTTTATAGCCCAATCCAGCTTTGTGCAGGTCTATGATCTTGTCTCTGACATCCTTAGAAAGCTCTTTGGTCTTGCCCATGTTGTAGAGGTTAGAGTCTGACTGATCTGTGGATAGGAGTCTTTTATAAATGTGACTATATAAGACAGCTGTCTTTCATGCAAGTAACAAGTTGATTAGGAGCGCCTAACTGGTCTGTAGGAGCCAGAACTCTTAATGGTTGGTGGGGGATTAAATACTTATTTCTCACTGCAAAATTCAAATAAATTTACATAATTTATACAATGTGATTTTCTGGATTTTATTTTTGAAAAGTTATCTCTCAATGTTAAAAAAGAATGTCTTTCTCAGTGGGCAAACTTACAAAATCAGCAAGGGATCAAATAATTATTTCCTTCCCTATATGCACATACCCTCAGTAAATCGGTGGGTTTTCCCAAACACATCAAGATGCTCATTTGCATCCTATGCGCAGTGGATTGGACACAATTCTCTCTATAAATCTGTACTGTTGAAGTATTCATGTTTTGTTAGCACAGATCGGCTGCAATCATCTGCTGCCATGTATGGGGGGAAAATAACCTCTAGAGTCCTTAATATGACAATAACCCTTCAAGTCAACACTATCACTGACACCAAGTCACATCTGTTTTATGTGCCCTCTGCTGTCCCCATCTTGTGCAGCAATGTGGCAGCAACAACTCACAGTGCAGTCCAGCAAGACAGCAAAATATGTGAACACAAAGGAGTCGGACACTTTGGATGCGAGAAAGATCAACTTAACCCCCAGTGCTGCCTCTGTATCCCCAAATCGTGCAGCCTTTGCCGGACACCTCCATATCTTGCAGCATCTCCTCAACTGAATCAAGAGGGAGGCGTACTGGTTCAAGCCATACAACCTAAAACAGGTGGACCAGCATTAGGAGATACTTTCAGTGGGCTAGCTGAGGTCAGCAGTGTCAGCCGAGGGACTTGAGTCCATGACACTATTCAGGCCTTTATTACACAGTTGAAATATAAAAAAATGCCCCAAAGTGACCGTTCAAGCTAAATGTCTTCACAATCCATACTCAACCACATCCCAGAAGGGACTCTGCACCCTAAAAACAGAAACTGACTGCTCCACTGCAGTGACTAGTCCCTGTGCACGCTTCACTTTACACTGGCCTTGGCCAAGTCCTCCGGCATGATCCGTCCCCGCTTGCGAGCCCGGTTCTTCTTCTTCTCAACCATGGCCATCTTTTTCTTCTTGATGTTGCGATTTCTCTTGTCCTGTCTCTGCTGCAGCTTGTCAGCTGTGTTCTGAATGCGCTTGTCCCAGTGTTTTTTCCTCTGTTCCTTCCGCTTCTCTTTCCTTTTCAAAGCAGTCTTCAGCATCCCCTCATCATCTCTGATCTTCAAGCCTCCGCTTTGTACAGCACATTAGTCCACTTTATCTTGTTCTCGAAGTCCTTGGCTTTGTCCTGATCTTTAACCCTTAACTCCTCCAGTTTGCTCTTTCGGGCCTCCAAGCGGCTCAGCAGCTGCTTGTAGTTCTTGCCCGTCATGGGGGTGATGTTGCCCTTCACACTCCGTTTCTTCTCCTTCTTCTTCATAACCTTACTGAGAGGCTCATCTTGGGCCACCACCTTATTGAATACAAGTGGGGGCTGGACCATGTCCTCCGTTAGATGGTTGGAGGTCTCCTCTTCAGAGGTGGTTTCCTGCTTAGGGCTCTCTCCTTTGGCCTTCATCTTCAGCTCCTTTCTCTTCCTCTTCTTTCGCTCTCGCTCTTGCTTCCTCTTTTGTCGCTTTTTCTCGATTTCTTCAGCTGAAAAGGTTTTGTTGGAAACCTATGAACAGAGAGAGAAACTTTCACTTATTATGTAGATGTTCTGGGGCCCACAGGGTGAGGACCATGACTGTTCCCCTCCACAGCAGACTCGTTCTCACCTGACACCGAGACTCCTCAATCTTGTCATGGAGGCGTTTTCTTAGTAAGTCCACTGTGGAGAAGGAGCTCAGAGCTGGGTCTATAGGAAACAAGAGTGGGTGAGATACAGAAACCCCTCAAAAATAATGGCGCTCACCTCATCCCTACATATGTGCACTAACATTCACCAGCTCCCCATATATCACTAGAATGCAGGAGACCCTATATACCACAAGTACACCAGCACGGACCACCACCCCACGCTCGCCCATACAAACAGCATCTCCTACCACCCCTCCTCTGCAGTCACCTGTTCTCTGTGGTGCAGGAGACGTCACCAAAGGTTTCTGGTCTTTTCTCTGTGGCTTCTTCTTCTTTTTTTTTCTTCTTGGGGTCGCTGGACTGTGATTCTTTAAAGTCTGGAAATTAAAGGGAGACATCAGCATGTAGTGTGCAGATCAGAGTTCATCCATATGAGTATTATCGGTATGTGAGCGTGACAAACTGCACATGGATACATTATTGTCAGTGTACATGGCCCATTTTCTACACAGATCAATCGTCTGCAAGGAAATAAAATTGCAGCAAGCAATAAGCCACATCTGGCCATGCAAATGAGCACATGGGGAGAACCAGTCACACGCACAATTTAGAGACATGATTGGCCAGAAGCTTACTATGGCTGTCTGAACGCAACTTAAAAGGGAAACAACAAAAATAAAAATGGAGAGAAAGACATTCGGCACAGCCATCTGGTAACATAAAAAAATGTATTCAAAATCCATAAAAATCAAGTGGCTCCATACGAAAAGGTTAAAAAACTGACGCGTTTCTAGAGAGACAAACGCCCTTAATGATTATTTAAAGAAAAGGGTGATGGGAGACAATGAACAAGCATTCTCCATGATGGATGAGGAGGCAGCGCCATCCTTACCTGCTTTATGCTTTGTTTCTTTGCTTGGCTGTGAACAAACCTTTCTGCCCAAACTCTGAAAATACAAGTCCTTCCTCACCAGAGATGCCATAGTCACCTGGAAACGGAGAAGACCAGCATAAGTTACGGTATAAGGGAGGGTGAGGGTAAGGAAACAGAGAAAAGCAGGCAAGACATAGTGGGCTGCCAGAGAGGAGAAAGGGCCTGGCGGGGCACAGAGGAGAGAAGGCAGGGGGAGGAGGGCACAAAGGAGAGAGGGCCGGAGGGGGGAAACACAGAGGAGGGTCGGGGTGGACACAGAGAGGGCAGGGGAGAAGGGACACACACAGTGGACAGAGGGTTGGGGGGGCATGACACACACGAGGTGGGATTGGCACAGGGGAGTGAGGGCGGGGGGGGGGGGGGGAGACACATGATAGAGGGCCAGAGGAGGACGCAGGGCCGGGGGACGCAGAGGAGGGTTGGGGAAGCACACACAGAGGAGGGAGGGAAGGACACAGAGGAGAGAAGGAAGGACACAGAGGAGAGAAGGAAGGACACACAGGAGAGAGGGCTGGGGGGGATACTCACAGAGGAGAGGGCTGGGGGGTTACTCACAGAGGAGAGGGCTGGGGGGGGTTACTCACAGGAGAGAGGGCGGGGGGGTTACTCACAGAGGAGAGAGGGCGGGGGGGTTACTCACAGAGGAGAGAGGGCGGGGGGGTTACTCACAGAGGAGAGAGGGCCGGGGGAAGGACACACAGAGAAGAGAATGCCGGAGGGGGGGTACTTACAGAGGAGAGAGGGCCAGGGGGGGTACTCACAGAGGAGGGCCAGGGGAAAGACATACAGAGAAGAGAGGGCCGAGGGGGTTACTCACAGAGGAGAGAGGGCCAGGGGAAGGACACGCAGAGAAGAGAGGGCCGGGGGGAGTGGGACTCACAGAGAAGAGAGGGCCGGGTGGGAGGGGGATTGGAACAGAGGAGAGGGGGTACTCACAGAGGAGAGAAGGCTGGGGGGGGACACAGGAGAGATGGCCAGATTTGAGTGGGATTGGCACAGAGAGAGAGGACCAGGTGGGAAGGGGATTAACAAAGAGTGGGGGCGTGGGGTACTCACAGAGGAGAGAGGGCCAGGGGAAGGACACACAGAGGAGAGAGGGCCGGGGGGGGTACTCAGAGGAGAGAGGGCCGGGGAGGACACACTGAGAAGAGAGGGCGGATGGGAGGTGTACTCACAGAGGAGAGAGGGCCGGGGGTACTCACAGAGAAGAGAGGGCCAGGGGAAGGACACACAGAGGAGAGAGGGCCGGAGGAGGACACACTGAGAAGAGAGGGCGGGGGGGGTTACTCACAGAGAGGGGACCGGGGGTACTCACAGAGAAGAGGGCCAGGGAAGGACACACTGCGAAGAGAGGGCCGGGAGGGGGGGGGGTTACTCACAGAGGAGAGAGGCCGGGGTACTCACAGAAAGAGAGGGCAGGGAAGCACCAGAGAGAGAGGGCCGGAGGAGGACACAGAGAAGAGAGGGCCGGGGGGGTTACTCACAGAGAGGGACCGGGGGACTCACAGAGAAGAGGGCCAGGGAAGGACACACGCGAGAGAGGGCCGGGAGGGGGGGGGGTTACTCACAGAGGAGAGAGGGCTGGATGGGAGGGGATTAGCACAGAGGAGAGAGGGCCGGATTTGAGTGGGATTGGCACAGAGAGTGGGCCGGGGGGGGGGTACTCACAGAGGAGTGAGGGCCAGGGGATGGGCACAGAAGATGGAGTGGGGTGGACTGCTATCGGTGGGCGCAGGTCGGTACTTTCGGTACGTTCTGTGTTATCCCCGTGGAGCGCACGCGGCAGCCAGCACCAACACGTAGAGTCTAGGACTGAACTATCCGAGCGCAGAGAACAATTTCCTACAACCACAACACAAAGTACGATCTTATCTGTATTCCATTAAAAATGTCTGAGAAATGAAAATAGCAGAGAGGGGAATGCTGGGAAATAGGACGTCTAACGGCAGTGGATCATGTGACAGTGTGGAGTCACGTGATTAAGCTTCAACCAGACACTGTTGCGGTGGATGCTTCTAGAGTGGAGCTTCTGTGTGACCGGACGAGACAGCAGGAGATTCCAGGAGCTGCTCATAGGACTACAGGGAGGGCGGGAAGTGTCTGCAGGGAGGACTCGGCCCAAATCATTGTCAAATATACCTAGGATTACACTGCAGAGCGACCAGGCGTCTGTGTCTGATGTCACTATATATATATATATATATATACACTGCAGAGCGACCAGGCGTGTGTGTCTGATGTCACTATATATATATATATATATATATACTGTGCAGAGCGACCAGGCGTCTGTGTCTGATGTCACTATATATTATATACACTGTGCAGAGCGACCAGGCGTGTGTGTCTGATGTCACCGGGTGAATATATATATATAATAACTGTGGCAGAGTGATCAGGCGTCTGTGTCTGATGTCACCGGTGAATAATATATACAGGGTCCTCTCAAAAAATAGCATATAGTGCTAAATGTCATTATTTTTCCATAATGTAATGATTACAATTAAACTTTCATATATTTTAGATTCATTACACACCAACTGAAATTTGTCAGGTCTTTTATTGTTTTAATACTGATGATTTTGGCATACAACTCCTGATAACCCAAAAAACCTGTCTCAAAAAATTAACATATTTCAACCATCCAATAAAATAAAAGTGTTTTTTAAAAACAAACAAAAAAACCATCAAATAATAAAGTTCAGTTATGCACTCAATACTTGGTCGGGAATCCTTTTGCAGAAATGATTGCTTCAATGCGGCGTGGCATGGAGGCAATCAGCCTGTGACACTGCTGAGGTGTTATGGAGGCCCAGGATGCTTCGATAGCGGCCTTAAGCTCATCCAGAGTATTGGGTCTTGCGTCTCTCAACTTTCTCTTCACAATATCCCACAGATTCTCTATGGGGTTCAGGTCAGGAGAGTTGGCAGGCCAATTGAGCACAGTAATACCATGGTCAGTAAACCATTTACCAGTGGTTTTGGCACTGTGAGCAGGTGCCAGGTCGTGCTGAAAAATGAAATCTTCATCTCCATAAAGCATTTCAGCCGATGGAAGCATGAAGTGCTCCAAAATCTCCTGATAGCTAGCTGCATTGACCCTGCCCTTGATGAAACACAGTGGACCAACACCAGCAGCTGACATGGCACCCCACACCATCACTGACTGTGGGTACTTGACACTGGACTTCAGGCATTTTGGCATTTCCTTCTCCCCAGTCTTCCTCCAGACTCTGGCACCTTGATTTCCGAATGACATGCAAAATTTGCTTTCATCAGAAAAAAGTATTTGGGACCACTTAGCAACAGTCCAGTGCTGCTTCTCTGTAGCCCAGGTCAGGCGCTTCTGCCGCTGTTTATGGTTCAAAAGTGGCTTTACCTGGGGAATGCGGCACCTGTAGCCCATTTCCTGCACACGCCTGTGCACGGTGGCTCTGGATGTTTCTACACCAGACTCAGTCCACTGCTTCCTCAGGTCCCCCAAGGTCTGGAATCGGTCCTTCTCCACAATCTTCCTCAGGGTCCGGTCACCTCTTCTCGTTGTACAGCGTTTTCTGCCACATTGTTTCCTTCCAACAGACTTCCCATTGAGGTGCCTTGATACATCACTCTGGGAACAGCCTATTTGTTGAGAAATTTCTTTCTGGGTCTTACCCTCTTGCTTGAGGGTGTCAATGATGGCCTTCTTGACATCAGTCAGGTCGCTAGTCTTACCCATGATGGGGGTTTTGAGTAATGAACCAGGCAGGGAGTTTTTAAAAGCCTCAGGAATCTTTTGCATGTGTTTAGAGTTAATTAGTTGATTCAGAAGATTAGGGTAATAGGTCGTTTAGAGAACCTTTTCTTGATATGCAAATTTTTTGAGACAGGTTTTTTGGGTTATCAGGAGTTGTATGCCAAAATCATCAGTATTAAAACAATAAAAGACCTGACAAATTTCAGTTGGTGTGTAATGAATCTAAAATATATGAAAGTTTAATTGTAATCATTACATTATGGAAAATAATGAAATTTAGCACTATATGCTAATTTTTTGAGAAGGACCTGTATATACTGTGCAGAGTGACCAGGCGTCTGTGTCTGATATCACCGGTGAATATATATAATATTGATAATATATATATATATATATATATATATATATATATATATATATATGTAAAATAAACAACTAGATAAACACCGCGCTTAACCAAAAAGTGCCTGGTATTAATTAATGAATTAAGATATAACAATATTACAAGATGATAAACTCACTGTAAGTTGCCAAATTCCTATGAAAAAGTTGTTTAGAGTTGTTTAGAGGTACATCTTCTTCACGTGTATGCTGAAAAAATATATATATATAAAAATATGACAGCCCATAAGTGATTAGCTTGTGCAAAAACAAGAATGTATCTAATACAGTACTATTTACTGATTACATTGGCAGTACTCACTGAGAGAATAGAATTAAAGGTATGACGACTGTTTGATTGCAGAATCGCAGGATTCAGTGTTGAAATAGTGGCACATTGGAAAAATGTGTATACTCATATAGATGTATATGAACCCAAAACAAATTCAATCCATATGTCTACTCAAAGCCTTTCTGCAATAAATAATGTTAATTGTGGATAACTGGATAATTATGTGTTGATGCTGAGAAGAAACTCTATAGAAATGGTGAATACCCACTTTACTCACATATATGTAGAGGATTTAAATTGCTGCAAGGGGAGCCGTCATGTGAAGCAATATTATATGGGCGCTGGTATGGATAAGATACAGGTATACACCAGTGGATAGTTTAGCCACTACTCCAGACCTTACTAAAATAACAATAATGTGATTAGTCTAAGAGTGTAATTATGGACAGCCTGTGAGTGTTATATACACCGCAACACTCACTGTCATAAACAGGTCCAATCCACTATAGGGATTATCACCGCATGGAGCCGATAGATGGTAAGACTGAGCTGGTGAGCGCAGTGCTTTGTGTTGTACTCACTGCATGCAGGTGGGTCTGGATCACTGCGGGGATGGTCGCCGCAAGGAAACGTGGCTACGAAGAGGTCGACAAACACCTGGCGCGCTCCGGCCGGAAGCAGCGCCTGAGTTTGCGACGGGAGAGGGCGGAACAGCAAGGTGACGTCACCGATTAGTTGCGCTTGCGTGAGAGTGCAGGGCTAAGTGTGCTGACGCGTTTCTAGGGACCACTGTCCCTCTTCATCAGTACTGCCAGTCTTCTTTTTCCATTTTTTAGTCCCAAATTTTTGATTT
>JARQOD010000008.1:96597102-96816060 GCA_033576555.1 Oophaga sylvatica | reverse complement strand
TTTTGCTCGCACATCCCGTACCAGCATCTGTCCCTTTCTGTTGTTGCTGCACAACGTTAGTTCCCTGGTGTTCACTTGGTACTTCACTGCAAGTACTTGTTTTATCTGGTCCTGTTTCTCTCCTCTTTGCCTCAGCGGCTCTGATCTGCTCTCTTTGCCTCACAGCTCTGCCTGCTCTCTTTGCCTGTGGCTCTGCTCCCTTTCCACACTCTGTGGCTCTGCTCCTTCCCACATCCTGTGCTCTGCTCTCGCTCTGCAACCTGTGGCTCTGCTCCCGCTCCGCAATCTGCGGCTCTGCTCTGCAATTGCTCTGCACCCTGTGGCTCTGCTCTCATTCCGCATTCTGCAGGTGCTCTGCTTCCGCTCCGCACCCTGTGGTTCTTTGTCCCTCTAGTCTGTACTGGTTCCTGCCGGTTCATTTATCCCTCTAGTCTGAATCGTTCCTATCTGTTCCCATATCACACTCATATCTGCCCGTGTTCCTGTCCTCCTGAAACAGTTCCTGTTTCCTCCCGTCTGAACCCCCGCCTGCCAGCCGTGCCTACCAGCCAGAGTGCCAGCCATGCCCGCCTGCCTGCCAGATTGCCAGCCGTGCCGCCAGAGTGTCAGCTGTGCCCGCCTGCCTGCCAGCCGTGCCTGCCAATACATCATGCGTGCCCACCAGTACTTGCCAGTATAAACCTCTGTTCTCTCCAATACTTTGCCTGCACCTGTCTTTTGTGTCCTGTCCCCCTGTGGGATCAGCTGCTTCTGCGAGACACCGCCCTGGAGTGGTACCTGGCAGCTACCTGCCGCACAAGCCTGACCTCACCACTAGAGGCTCCAGTGAACACCAAGGTAGCTGCTTAGTCACGGCCCATCTAGGGTTAGTCTGGTTCGTGGCACAGTGGGGCCACAATCCTCGCTCGCGCCATCCAGTCTGGGCGTAAGTGTTACACTGCTGCTGCTCATTACTCGGTGCTCTGCCTCTCCACTTTAAGCTGCCTTCAGTCCTCTGTGTGGCTTCCTGATCCTGGCCGGTGTTATTGTCTGGACTGCTAGTGTGGAGCTACTTATGTCTGGAACTGCTGTGGTCAGTAGGAGATTCTGACATCGTTATCACCTTCTTGGACTGTGTCTGTGTGGGCTGCAGTGCTGGACTTGTGCAGGAGTTTTTCAGCCCAAAAGGTACATTTAGGCTATGTGCACACGTTGTAGATTGGTCTGCAGAATTTTCTGCACAGAATCTGCATCTCTTGGCAGAAACTGCAGGTCAAAATCCGCGCAGTTTTATCCTTTTTTTTTCCTTTTTATCTGCAGATTTACTGCAGTTTTTGTGCAGATTTCCCCTGCCTTTTGAGACCTGCAGATTCCTATAATGGAGCAGGTGTAAAACCGCTGCAGTTCTGCACAAAAGAAGTGACATGCTGCAGTTTTAAATCCGCACCAAATCTGCGCAGAAAAATCTGCAGCATGTGCACTGCATTTTTTGATTTCCATTGACTAGAATGGCACTGTACATCGCTTGCAGTTCTGCTGCAGATCTGCAAGGCAAAATCTGCTGCAGAACTGCAACAGAATCCGCAACGTGTGCACATACCCTTAGTAACCTTCTCCTGTTAATGCTCCACCTGTGTATTTCTGGACTTCTACGTTTAAGTGCCATGTGCACTCTTGTTTCATATTGCTGCTGAACTCCCATGTTTAAGCGCCTTGCGTACTTTTGCTTCATATTACTGCAGGATTTGTTCGTATGAGCGGTTGCGCTCCACTATTAAGTTTGTTTAACATATCTGTTTTGTGCTGTGCACCTCATTACAGTTGCCGGAAAATCTCTGTTATTTTATGTTCTACCTTTTGCTTTGTTTAATACACTTATTTGTCTCAGCTATGGTCTCAGATTCATTTTATCCCACACAATCAGATTCCATTGTACCCACATAATTGTTACATTCTGTCTCTGAGCTCCTTGGCCAGTTCCTTTGACCTCATGATTCTCATTTGGTCTGACATGCACTGTGAGCTGTGAGCTCTTATATAGACAGGTGTGTCTTTACAAATCAAGTCCTATCAGTTTAATTAAACACAGTAAGACTACAATGAAGGAGTAGAACCATCTCAAAGAGGATCACAAGGAAATGGACAGCATGTGACTTAAATATGTGTCTGAGCAGAGGGTCTGAATACTTACAATCATGTGATATTTCAGTTTTTCTTTTTTAATAAATTTGCAAAAATTTCTACATTTCTGGGTTTTTTTTCAGTAAAGATATGGTGCAGAGTGACATTGATGACAAAAAAATGAACTTTTTTTGAATTTACCAAATGGCTGCAATGAAACAAAGAGTAAAAAAAATTTTTAAAAGGGGTCTGAATACTTTCCATACCCACTGTAATCTTTGGAACAAATTTTAAGGTGCTTTATACAGTTTGACAGGAGGACTGGTCTTCATTTTAATCTCTCGTTGAGTTTTCTTTTAACAGTCGAGTAAATCAGTCTACTTGAATCTCACCATTTTTCTGTAATTATGGTTTTCATCCCTATTTTGGTGAATTTTCTAGGATTAGTTTTGAATGTCCGGGGTAGAGGTCGCTATACAAAGACTTGGGGATATTTGGACTGAGGTTCAGAAGAATATTGGGACTGCTCCGATTCGGCAAAAACGGAAGGCCGATAGAAGATGTTCAGTGGGTCCTGTTTCTAAGATTGGGGATAAGGTTTGGTTGTCATCTAGGAACATTAAAATTAAAGTGCTGTGGGCAAAGTTGTGTCCAAAATTAATTTTTTTGTCCATTTGAGATCTTACAGGTAGTCAATCCGTTGCATTTAGATTAAAGCTTCCTCTATCCTCTCGCATCCCTAACATGTTCCATAAATCCGTATTAAAGGAGGTTGTCCCTTTGGCATTGTTTCACTCATCCCCACCTCCTCCAGTTTTGGTTGATGGTGACTTGGAGTATAAGGTTCAGAGCAGAGGCGTAGCTAGGGTTTTGGTTTAGGGGGGGCGAAACTTCTGAGTGGGCCCCTAACCAGAGAACCTCAGCAAATGACCGCGCTGTTGCCAAAAATAATCTATATATAAAAAGGCCAATATTTATATCACCGCCATATGGTCAGTGGCAAATAATACCAGTCCTACAGAACATATAAGAGATTACAGCAGAGGTACAGATAATGACTTACCGCTGACGTTCTTTCTGATGGAATTGTTCACTTTTCATGTCTTTTCCATCTGGCCCAGACAGACATGACGACTCCTCCAGCCAGGACTCGACTACAGAGAATACAACAAAGAGACATTTCACTTCTCATATTTTCAGCACTGTCACGGTCACCAATTGGACTATTCTCAACCTGCACAAACTCCTCATCCTGCTGATACCCCAATACTGAGCCGCTGCTGCCGTATGTGCCCCTATTACTGCACCTGATACCCCAATACTGAGCCGCTGCTGCCGTTTGTGCCTCTATTACTGCACCTCAAACCCCAATACTGAGCCGCTGCTGCCGTATTTGCCCTATTACTGCACCTGATACCCCAATACTGAGCCGCTGCTGCCGTATGTGCCCTATTACTGCACCTGATACCCAATACTGAGCCACTGCTGCCGTATGTGTCCCTATTACTGCTCCTGATACCCCAATGCTGAGCCGCTGCTGCCGTATGTGTCCCTATTACTGCACCTGATACCCCAATACTGAGCCACTGCTGCCGTATGTGTCCCTATTACTGCTCCTGATACCCAATGCTGAGCCGCTGCTGCCGTATGTGTCCCTATTACTGCACCTGATACCCCAATACTGAGCCGCTGCTGCCGTATGTGCCCCTATTACTGCACCTGATACCCCAATACTGAGCCGCTGCTGCCGTATGTGCCCTATTACTGCACCTGATACCCCAATACTGAGCCCCTGCTGCCGTATGTGTCCCTATTACTGCACCTGATACCCCAATACTGAGCCACTGTTGCCGTATGTGTCCCTATTACTGCTCCTGATACCCCAATGCTGAGCCGCTGCTGCCGTATGTGTCCCTATTACTGCACCTGATACCCCAATACTGAGCCGCTGCTGCCGTATGTGCCCCTATTACTGCACCTGATACCCCAATACTGAGCCCCTGCTGCCGTATGTGTCCCTATTACTGCACCTGATACCCCAATACTGAGCCACTGTTGCCGTATGTGTCCCTATTACTGCTCCTGATACCCCAATGCTGAGCCGCTGCTGCCGTATGTGTCCCTATTACTGCACCTGATACCCCAATACTGAGCCGCTGCTGCCGTATGTGCCCCTATTACTGCACCTAATACCCCAATACTGAGCCGCTGCTGCCGTATGTGCCCATATTACTGCACCTGATACCCCAATACTGAGCCGCTGCTGCCGTATGTGCCCTATTACTGCACCTGATACCCAATACTGAGCCGCTGCTGCTGTATGTGTCCCTATTACTGCACCTGATTCCCCAATACTGAGCCGCTGCTGCCCTATGTGTCCCTATTACTGCACCTGATACCCAATACTGAGCCGCTGCTGCCATGTGTCCCTATTACTGCACCTGATACCCCAATACTGAGCCGCTGCTGCCGTATGTGCCCTATTACTGCACCTGATACCCCAATACTGAGCCGCTGCTGCCGTATGTGCCCCTATTACTGCACCTGATACCCCAATACTGAGCAGCTGCTCCCATGTGTCCCAATTACTGCACCTGATACCCCAATACTGAGCCGCTGCTGCCGTATGTGTCCCAATTACTGCACCTGACACCCCAATACTGAGCCGCTGCTGTCATATGTGCCCCTATTACTGCACCTGATACCCCAATACTGAGCCGCTACTGCCGTATGTGCCCCTATTACTGCACCTGATATCCCAATACTGAGCCGCTGCTGCCGTATGTGTCCCTATTACTGCACCTGACACCCCAATACTGAGCCGCTGCTGTCGTATGTGTCCCTATTACTGCACCTGATATCCCAATACTGAGCTACTGCTGCAGTATGTGTCCCTATTACTGCACCTGATATCCCAATACTGAGCTACTGCTGCCGTATATGTCCCTATTACTGCACCTGATATCCCAATACTGAGCCACTGCTACCCTATGTGTCCCTATTACTGCACCTGATACCCCAATACTGAGCCTCTGCTGTCATATGTGTCCCTATTACTGCACCTCATACCCCAATACTGAGCCGCTGCTGCCGTATGTGTCCCTATTACTGCACCTGACACCCCAATACTGAGCCGCTGCTGCCCTATGTGTCCCTATTACTGCACCTGATACCCCAATACTGAGCCACTGCTGTCATATGTGTCCTATTACTGCACCTCATACCCCAATACTGAGCCGCTGCTGCAGTATGTGTCTACTCCCTATTAGCTGCCCTTGTACTACCCCAATACTGAGCCGCTGCTGCCGTATGTGTCCCTATTACTGCACCTGACACCCCAATACTGAGCTGCTGCTGCCATGTGTCCCTATTACTGCACCTGATTCCCCAATACTGAGCCGCTGCTGCCGTATGTGTCCCTATTACTGCACCTCAAACCCAATACTGAGCCGCTGCTGCCGTATGTGTCCCTATTACTACATCTGACACCCCAATACTGAGCCACTGCTGCCGTATGTGTCCCTATTACTGCACCTCATACCCCAATACTGAGCCGCTGCTGCCGTATGTACTCCCCATAGGCAGCCTCTATATTATAATAAACCCCCATAGGCAGAGTCTATATATAATGCACCCCCATAGGCAGCCGCCATATTATAATGCACCCCCATAGGCAGCCTTTGTATTATAATGCACCCCCATAGGGAGCCTCTGTAGTATAATACACCCCATAGGCAGCCTTTGTATTATAATGCACCCCCATAGGCAGCCGCTATATTATAAGGCACCCCCATAAGCAGCCTCTGTATTATAATGCACCCCATAGGGAGCCTCTGTATAATGCACCCCATAGGGAGCCTCTGTAGTATAATGCACTCCCCATAGGGAGCCTCTGTAGTATAATGCACCCCAATGGAGCCTCTGTAGTATAATGCACCCCCATATAGAGCCTTTGTAGTATAATGCACCCCATATAGAGCCTCTGTAGTATAATGCACCCCCATATAGAGCCTCTGTAGTATAATGCACCCCCATATGGAGCCTCTGTATTATAATGCACCCCCATATAGAGCCTCTGTAGTATAATGCACCCCCATAGACAGCCTCTGTAGTATAATGCACCCCATAGGCAGCCTCTGTAGTATAATGCACCCCTATAGGCAGCCTCTGTAGTATAATGCACCCCATATACAGCCTCTGTAGTATAATGCACTCCCCATATGGAGCCTCTGTCGTATAATGTACTCCCTAGTAAGGTGCCTCTGTAGTGTAATGCACTCCCCATATAGAGCCTCTGTAGTAGAGCCTCTGTAGTATAATGCACCCTCATTACAAAAAAAAAAACAGTACTCACCTCTCTTGTTCCCGGCTCCTGCGCTGCTCCGTGCTCTCCCTCTCTTCTCTGACAGCGGGCGCCGGACAGTGACGTCATCGCGCCCGCTGTCAGACGCTGAGAGGGAGGATGATGAGAGAGAAGGAGCGCTCGCTCCTTCTCTCTCAATGTGGTCAGCTGTATCGGCTAGGTCCTGATACAGCTGATCCTCCGATGACGGGCGGGGGGCCCACTGCTGGCACAAGGCCCCATAGCGGCCAGGAGGCGGAGCAGGGAGAGCGATTCTCTCTGCTCTGCCGCAGAATGTAACTGTTCGGCGCGCTGTGCACGCCGATACAGTTACAGTAGCATAGCTCTGGGTGGGCCCCCTCAGAGCGCGGGGCCCGGGGCCATCGCCCCCTCTGCCCCCCCGGTAGCTTAGCTACTGGTTCAGAGGGTTGTGGATTCTCGTAGGGTCCAAAATTCCCTCCAATACCTCATCCACTGGAAGGGATACAAACCAGATGAGAAATCCTGGGTCTCAGTTCGAAATGTGATGACCAATCAGTTAGTCAGGGGCTTCCATGCTTTAGCGTATATAAATAATATTAAGGGATCAAAGTTGTGAACATACAACCCTTAAATACTTTTATTTGGAACAATTTTAAAACAACACCAAAAGAAATCCCAAGTGCACATCACGTAACAATTCAACTGATAATTGACATACTCATGTGCAACTGCTCACATGCATCATAATCATTTATGCAGTCCAACACAAATTTCAAAAGAGAGCCACTCTGTTGTCTCCCTTCTTCTATCGCGGACCGAGGATAGCAAGCCCACAAGAGGAAAGGAGACAAACATTGGGCTAAATTATCTCTATTATCAAAAATTATCAGTTCCCAGATACATCCACACCTGGCCTAGGAAATTCTGCGTGTCCACTAATGTCCCAACCTTCCAGCGGAGGTTGGCACCCTAAAAGAGATGTTTTGCCACCCTCGGTCCACGATGGCTTTCCCTCACTGGCCCTCAAGCCCTGTACTAATATATTTGCAGGAAGCCTAGGCCAGACAATGATCAACTAGGCTAAAGGTGGAGATTAAAGACATAGTTTAAATGCAGTAAATAAAGATGGAGGTTACTTATCGTGCTGATACATATAGATATCAGATGCCTCTGCCTCGACACGTTTCTCCTACAGTGGTTCATCACCGTGCATGATCATAGGTCAATGATAGAATGCAACGTCGGTTAATGGTTGGAGGGCTGCACGTGGGTTTGGTTTAGCCATTACACCCTACTTCACAAAGTATACTGCAAAGATCGTATCCGTTATATGTGCCATATAGATAAGTAAATATGTAAATATACCTGCTGATGGAGGCAGTCCCGAGTTGGTCTATGTGTGTCTAGTATGTGTCCTGTGGATCTGGCATATAGCTGATGCGCTACATAATAGCAGCGTCTCTTTATATCCATGTGCAGCGTCTCCCTGGTTCTTGATTTGTTTGCGGTGCCGGCCACGCATGCACGATGATCTCATTTCTGCCGGAAGCTGGCCATGTGTGGATGTAACTGGGAACTGCTCCAATAGAGATTATCTAGCCCAGTGTTTGTCTCCTGTCCTCTTATGGGCTCACTGTTCTCGGTCTGTGATAGAAGGAGGGAGACAACAGAGTGGCTCTCTTTTGGAATTTGTGTTGGACTGCATAAATGACTATGATGCATCTGAGCAGTCGCACATTAGTATCTTAATTATTATGAGAATTGTTAGGTGATGCACACTTGGGTTTTCTTTTGGTGTTGTTTTAAAATTGTTCCATTTAAAATTTCCTGGTAAGCCTGGGGGTCCCAGGGCCCCCTTAAAAGATACGGTGTTGTCACGTTTCCACCCCTCAGTGTGTCTGGGATGCAGTTGCTGACAGCTCAGTCATCCAATCTGATGCTGGGGCATGCTGAGCTGTCAGTTTGTTGATTAACTGCTCGGCCTTCCAATTTGAGACTGGGAGTCTCTGGCTGTCTTCAGGTGTTCATTATCCCATGTGATTGCCAGGCTACATAACTGGAATGTTACTCCCAGACCTGTTCCAGACTTACATTCAGTTACTGTTTGGTTTGTCTCTCTATGTCTTGCGTTATGAACAATTAGCACATATATTGGACAAGGGTGTAACAATTATGTGGGTAATACGGAATCAGATAGCGTGGGATAAAACAAATCCGAGACCAAAGCTGATGCAAATAAGAATATTAAAGAAGTGAAACAAAACTAACAGAGCTCTTCCTGCAATTGTAACGAATGCACATCACAAAACAGAATAGTTCAAGTGAAACAAAACTAACAGAGCACTACCTGCAATTGTAACGAATGAACTTCACAAAACAGAATAGTTCAAGTGAAACAAAACTAACAGAGCACTACCTGCAATTGTAAGAAATGCACAGCACAATATAGAAATGTTCAATAACTGAATAGCAAGGCGCGACCGCTAATACAAACCAGTCCAGCAGTAATATGACGCAGGAGTGCACAAGGCACCAAACATAGGAGTCCAGCAGTAATATACAAGAGAAAGTACAAGGCACTTAACGAGGAAGTCCAGCAATAATATGAATGTGCATGCACACGGCACTTAAGTGTAGAAGTCCAGCAATCATATGGGTGAAAATGCACACGGTACTTAGACATAGAAGTCCAGCAATACACAAGTGAAGAGTTAAAGAAGAAGGTCACTGTATGTACCTTTTGGGCTGAAAAGTCCCGCCCCAAGTCCAGCACTGCAGCCCACACAAACACAGTCCAAGAAGAGATAGTGATGTCAGAATTCCTACTGACCACAGCAGTTCCAGAGGCAAGTAGCTCCTCACTAGAAGTACAGACAATAGTTAACCATGGACAGGATCAGTGAGACGTACAGAGGACTGAAGGCAGCAGAACGTGAAGAGGCAGACCACCGAGTAAAGAGCAGCAGCAGCAGGGAGTTCACCAGCAAAAACGCAGAAGCTCAGGAGCCAACAGCACAAAGTACTCAGGCAAGGAGGATCTCCTGACCCTGACTTAAATAACAGACAGACAGGAAGTTCAGGGGCAGGGCGAAGTACCAGACTCCATCTTCGACAAGGGCGAAAACAGGCTCCAAGGAACATCCAGAATCCTTACATTACTCCCACCTTTGAAACGGCCTAAGGACGATCCAGAACCAGGTTTCCCAGGATATTTCTGGTGAAATAAAGCAATATTTTAAGGAGCACATATATTACTTACAGGCTCCCACAAGTTCTCAGACAAATATCCCTGCCACTTAATGAGGTACTGCCGCTGATTCCTACGGATCCTGGAGTCCAGAATCTTCTCCACGACAAATTGTTCTTGTCCGTCCACCGACACAGGCTGAGGAAGAGGCGTAATATGACCCTGAAAAGTATTCGGAGACACTGGTTTTAAGAGGGAGACATAAAACACAGGATGTACCTTCATGATCCTTGGTAACTTCAGATGACAGGCAACGGAACTCACGATCCCAGAGATATTGAATGGGCCGATGAATTTTTGTCCCAGTTTCTGTAATGGAACATTCAATCTCAAATTTTTCATGGATAACCACACAGAGTCCCCTACCTTGAACCTATCGGGAGATCTCTTATATCTCTCCTGCGCAGTAGATAGCGATTCCATCAAAGTTTGCAGATTCTGTTTCATCGCCGACAACCTCTCAGTGCTGTAGGCACTGGTGCATCGACTGGGGATCTAGGAAGAATACTGGGATGATAACCCAGGTTGTTAAAGAAGGGTATTACCTTAGTAGATGCGCTTTGTGAGTTGTTGTAAGAAAATTCTGCTAGCGAAAGCAACTCCAACCAGTCGTGTGAATGACTAATATAGCATCGAAGATACTGTTCTAGAGTCTGATTAGTCCGCTCCGTCTGCCCATTAGTCTGAGGATGATATGCAGAAGACAGACAAACATTAACACCAAGTGCAGAGCAGAATCCCTTCCAGAACCTGGACGTAAACTGCACTCCCCAATCAGAGATGATTTCATCCGGAACTCCATGCAGCCGGAACACATGCTGAATGACCAAATCTACCGTCTCCTTGGCTGAGGGAAGGCCAGTGCAAGGAATGAAGTGGGCAGCTTTAGTAAAGCGATCTATTACCACCAGAATAGAATTCTTTCCCCCAGAGGTGGGCAATTCCACTATAAAGTCCATGGAAATAGACCCCCAAGGGCGAGAGGGGACGGGTAATGGTTGCAGCAATCCAGTAGGTGATACACGAGGAGTCTTAAAGCGTGCACATACCTCACAAGAGAACGTAGCTCTTCAAATCCTTAAAACAGGTAGGCCACCATAAGAAATGGCTCAGGGACTCCTGTGTCTTCTGTACCCCCCGATGAACGACCAACTTGGAGCCATAGACAAAGTTGAGGACCTGCAGCTTTACGGCCTCGGAACGTATAAACGTCTATCCTGTACCAACATACGGTTCTTGAGAACTAAGTTAACATCATCAGTCGGGTTAGCGAGAAATGGGTCTGCATTATAGGCCTCCTTAATGGTCTTCCATAAGTCCTTATTCTGAATGGCTCCGACAAAGTTGGCATCAGACAAAACGGTCTTAGACGGGGTCTCGGGTAAGGAATCCGTGGCATGGATTCGGGACAAAGCATCCGCTTTCCCATTACGTGAACCTAGGCGGTACGAAATGACAAAATTAAATTGATTCAAAAATAGACTCCAACGAGCCTGCCATGGAGAAAGACATCTAACAGATCTAAGTAATTCCAGATTGCGATATTCCATGAGCACAATAACTTGTTGTGCTGCCCCTGCAGATGGTACCTCCATTCCTTAAATGCAGCGATAATGGCTAGAAGCTCTTTATCTCCCACATCATAATTCTTCTCTGCAGCAGAAAGTCTACGAGAGAAAAAAGCACATGGATGTAACAGACCCTTCTCTTCCATTCTCTGCGAGAGGATGGCCCCCAGAGCACAATCCAAAGCATCCACTTCCACAATGAAAGGTGTTATGATTTGGTAGCTGAGGAGTGCAGGTAAAAAAGGCAATACACCAGAGCAGTTGGAATCTATGAGATTGCAGTACCCTGACTAACCACCACAACTAGAGGCAGCCGTGGAGCGTTCCTACGTTGGTCCTAGACGCCTCGTCACAGCCTGAGAAACTAACTATACCTAAAGATAGAAAGAGGAAAGCTATCTGCCCCGGAGCAGATCCCCAAAGAACATAGAAAGCCCCCAAACATGTAATGGCGGTTAGACAAGAAGAAATACTGACAAAGACAGAAAATAGTATGAGCAAACGTTGGGGCCCAAACTATCTAAATAGAAAAGGATAGGAAGGGCACTTACTGCAATCCCAAAAAACCCTGAAAAGCACCAACTCTACTAATTTCAAAAACACCTGAGATCACACGACATCTACCACCTAAATTAGTTCTCTGGTGTAACAAAATCAAAACAGCAGCCACTGAAAAAACTGGAAAAAGCAAATGTACAAAACATCAGTGGCTGAACTAAACTGAGAGGGCAAAAGCCCCCGGAGGGGACCCTGAAGGCCCCCACAGAAGTGCAGGACAAAATGCAAAAATCAAGCACAAAAACAGAAAGAAGAAAATGTCTTATCTGTTAGCAGGAGATGCAGACACGACACAGCAGGCTACAAAGGAAACAGGAATCAAGGATTGAGACCAGAACAATTGATCACCGGCAACCCTGATGGGAAGGCGACTCCCTTAAATAAGACCAGTCAGTAACACCTGATTCCCAATCCTCACAATCTTCACTGGACAGTCCAATACCGCTTGTAACCACCAGAGGGAGCCTCTGCTCAGAACTCAATTCAAGTCCATTCACAACAGTACCTACCCCTTGAGGAGGGGTCACCGAACCCTCACTTGAGCAACCAGGTCGGTCAGGATGAGTTCTATGATACGCACGGATGAGTCTCCTAGCATGGATGTCCGAAGCAAACACCCAAGAATTGTCTTCCTGACCATAACCTCTCCACTTAACCAAATACTGGAGTTTCCGTCTAGAAAAACGAGAATTCAATATTTTCTCAACCACAAACTCCATATTGCCCTCAACCAGAACAGGGTCAGGAGGCAAAGTAGTAGGAACCACTGGCTCAACAAACCTCTTCAACAATGACTTGTGGAACACGTTATGGATCTTAAATGTCCCTGGAAGAAGCAAACGAAAAGAAACAGGATTAAGAATCTCCATGATCTTATAAGGTCCAATGAACCTAGGCTTAAATTTAGGAGATGCCACTCTCATAGGAATATTTTTTGAGGACAACCAGACCAAGTCCCCCACTTTAAACCGAGGACCATCAGTCCTATGCCGGTTAGCAAACCGCTGGGCCCTCTCCTGAGAGAGGGACAACCTCTCCACTACCTGGTCCCAAATCTGTTGCATACGCTCAACAACAGAGTCAACACCTGGACAGGCAGAAGCCTCCGTCTGTCCTGAAGAAAATCGAGGGTGAAACCCAGAATTACAGAAAAATGGAGACATCAAAGTGGCAGAGCTAGCCCTATTATTAAGAGCAAACTCAGCCAAAGGCAAAAAAGAGACCCAGTCATCCTGATCAGCAGACACAAAGCATCTTAGATAAGTCTCCAATGTCTGGTTTGTTCTCTCAGTTTGACCATTGGTCTGAGGATGAAACGCCGAGGAGAAAGACAACTGAACACCAAGCTTAGAACAAAAGGTCCTCCAAAATCTGGAAACAAACTGGACTCCTCTGTCAGACACAATGTTCTCAGGAATGCCGTGTAAACGAACCACGTGCTAAAGGAACAAAGGCACCAATTCAGAGGAGGAAGGCAACTTAGGTAATGGCACAAGATGTATCATCTTGGAAAACCTATCACAAATCACCCAGATGACGGTCATTCTCTGAGAAACAGGGAGGTCGGAAATGAAATCCATAGAGATATGGGTCCATGGTCTCTTGGGCACGGGCAATGGCATCAACAAACCACTAGAGCGAGAGCAAGGCTTGGAGCGAAAGCAAGTCCCGCAGGACTGCACAAATTCCCTGACATCACGAGACAAGGTAGGCCACCAAAAGGACCGACTAACCAAGTCTCTGGTACCAAAAATTCCGGGATGACCGGCCAACGCGGAACAATGAATCTCAGACATCACACTCTTTTCCACTGGTCCGGGACAAACAATTTCCCAACAGGGCAGCGCTCGGGCCTATCCTCCTGACACCCCTCCAGAGCCAGTCTCAAATTGGGCGAGATGGCGGAAACAACTACACCTTCTTTCAAAATAACAGAAGGATCAGATACCTCAGGAGAGTCCGCAAGGAAACTCCTCGAGAGGGCATCCGCCTTAAAATTCTTAGTGCCAGGAAGAAAGGAAACCACAAAATTAAAACGTGTGAAAAACAAGGCCCACCTGGCCTGTCTAGGATTAAGTCGCTTGGCAGATTCCAGATAAACCAGATTCTTATGGTCAGTAAGGACCACCACCTGATGTTTAGCTCCCTCCAGCCAATGTCTCCACTCTTCAAAAGCCCACTTCATGGCCAATAACTCCCGATTACCCACGTCATAATTACGTTCAGTAGGAGAACATTTTCGAGAGAAAAAGGCACAAGGGTTACTTTTAGAGGTCTCTGGATCTCTTTGGGACAAAACGGCACCTGCCCCAATTTCAGAGGCATCAACCTCCACCTGAAATGGCAGAGAAACATCAGGCTGCCGTAGGACAGGAGCAGAAGTGAATCTCTGCTTAAGTTCCTGAAATGCAGAGACTGCCTCTGGAGGCCAATTCACCACATCAGAACCCTTTTTGGTCAAATCAGTTAATGGTTTAACAATAACCGAGAAATTACCAATAAATTTACGATAAAAATTGGCAAAACCCAAAAATCTTTGAAGAGCCTTTAATGAAGTAGGTTGGACCCAATCACAGATGGCCTGAACCTTGACCGGGTCCATTTCAATAACAGATGGGGACAAAATGAATCCCAAAAATGAGATCCTCTGTACGCCAAAAAGACACTTTGATCCCTTCACATACAGAGCATTCTCTCTCAAAATCTGGAATACAGTTCGAACATGTTTCACATGAGAGTCCCAGTCATTAGAAAAAATCAAGATATCATCCAAATAAACAATCAGAAATGTATCCACAAAATCCCTGAAAATGTCATTCATGAAGGACTGGAAGACAGAAGGAGCATTAGTGAGCCCAAAGGGCATCACAAGGTACTCAAAATGCCCCTCAGGGGTGTTAAATGCCGTCTTCCATTCATCCCCGTGCTTAATGCGAATAAGGTTATATGCCCCCCTGAGGTCAAGCTTGGTAAACCAAGTAGCGTTTTTCACCCTGGAAAACAGGTCAGAAATCAAGGGTAACGGACATTGATATTTCACAGTAATATTGTTCAAAAGACGATAATCAATACACGGCCTTAATGAACCATCCTTTTTGGTCACAAAGAAAAAACCGGCACCTAAGGGTGAAGAGGATGGTCTGATATGACCCTTCTCCAATGACTCCTTGATATAAGACCGCATAGCGTCATGTTCAGGTACAGACAAGTTAAAAAGGCGACCTTTAGGGAATTTACTACCAGGCACTAATTCAATAGCGCAGTCATAGCTCCTATGGGGAGGCAAAGATGCAGATTTACTTTCGCTAAACACATCAGAAAAATCAATCAAAAAGTCAGGAACATCCTGAGCCTGGGGGAGGCAGAAAAAACAGGAGTGTTGGTATTAACACATTGGCAGCCCCAACTGGTTACAGACACAGATTTCCAATCCAAAACAGGATTATGAGACTGTAACCAAGGGAAACCCAGCACGATAATGTCATGCAGATTATACAGAACCAAAAATTTGCAGCTCTCCTGATGATCAGGTTCAACCCTCATTATCACCTGAGTAGAGAACTGAGGTTTATTCTCAGCCAAAGGGTAGAATCGATCCCCAGTAGGGGAATAGACTTCTGTAGGGGTATCAAGGGAAACCCGCAACATTTAGCAAAATCAAAATCCATCAGGTTAATAGCTGCTCCCGAATCAACGAAAGCCTGAGCAGAAAATGAGGACAGAGAGCATATCAGAGTAACAGTTAATAAAAACTTAGTCTGAACACTGCCCAAGACAACTGAGCGTGCAAAACGTCTTCCCCGCTTAGAGCAGACTGAAATAGCATGAGAGGCATCACCACAGTAGAAACATAACCCATTGCGCTTTCAAAACTCATGATGCTGTGCCCCAGAAACCACTCTATCACACTGCATGGGTTCAGAAGCAGGTTCACAAGGCAACACTATTCCATGCATACTTCTCCGCTCACGCAAACGTCTGTCAATTTGAATCGCTAATGACATAGAATCATTGAGACCAGAGGGGACAGGGAATCCCACCATAACATCCTTTACATTATCTGACAGACCCTTCCGAAAAAGGGCTGCCAAAGCGTCGTCATTCCATTTGGTCAGGACTGCCCACCTGCGGAATCTCTGACAGTATAACTCAGCGTCATCAAGCCCCTGAGTTAATGCCAACAAGGCTTTTTCAGCTTGATCAGTGACATTAGGCTCATCGTACAATAACCCCAAGGCCTGAAAAAATGCATCAACATCACTAAAAACAGGATCCCCAGGTGTCAGGGAAAAAGCCCAATCCTGAGGATCGCCGCGCAGGAGAGAGATGACAATTTGAACCTGCTGTGCTGCGTTCCCTGAGGACTTCGATTTTAAGGCAAAAAACAATTTACAATTATTTTTGAAATTCAGAAACTTGGCTCGATCCCCCAAAAATAAATCTGGCATGGGAATCCTAGGTTCCACAACAGGCAACCTAGCAAGATAGGTAGCAATACTCCGAACCTCAGTGGCAAGCTGATCCACACGGCCAGACAACTGTGCAAACTCCATTGAGAGAGAAAAAAAAAAAAATCCTCCCCAGCACCCAGAGATACAGAGGGAAAAAAATGCAACAAACAGAAAAATATCTCTGACAACTCTGACAACCTTTTTTTTTTTCTTTCACAATATTTTTCCCTTCTGTGAGTACCATATAATTTCAGTTTGGGCCGGTGATACTGTTACTGTTATGATTTGGTAGCTGAGGAGTGCAGGTAAAAAAGGCAATACACCAGAGCAGTTAGAATCTATGAGATTGCAGTACCCTGACTAACCACCACAACTAGAGGCAGCCGTGGAGCGTTCCTACGTTGGTCCTAGACGCCTCGTCACAGCCTGAGAAACTAACTATACCTAAAGATAGAAAGAGGAAAGCTATCTGCCCCGGAGCAGATCCCCAAAGAACATAGAAAGCCCCCAAACATGTAATGGCGGTTAGACAAGAAGAAATACTGACACAGACAGAAAATAGTATGAGCAAACGTTGGGGCCCAAACTATCTAAATAGAAAAGGATAGGAAGGGCACTTACTGCAATCCCAAAAAACCCTGAAAAGCACCAACTCTACTAATTTCAAAAACACCTGAGATCACACGACATCTACCACCTAAATTAGTTCTCTGGTGTAACAAAATCAAAACAGCAGCCACTGAAAAAACTGGAAAAAGCAAATGTACAAAACATCAGTGGCTGAACTAAACTGAGAGGGCAAAAGCCCCCGGAGGGGACCCTGAAGGCCCCCACAGAAGTGCAGGACAAAATGCAAAAATCAAGCACAAAAACAGAAAGAAAAAAATGTCTTATCTGTTAGCAGGAGATGCAGACACGACACAGCAGGCTACAAAGGAAACAGGAATCAAGGATTGAGACCAGAACAATTGATCACCGGCAACCCTGATGGGAAGGCGACTCCCTTAAATAAGACCAGTCAGTAACACCTGATTCCCAATCCTCACAATCTTCACTGGACAGTCCAGTACCGCTTGTAACCACCAGAGGGAGCCTCTGCTCAGAACTCAATTCAAGTCCATTCACAACAGAAAGGATGTGCTGGGTTAGGGTGATTCACTGCAGGTGCAGAGGTAAGCCGAGACTTTTAAGACAATCAAAAGCTTTCTGAGCCTGTATAGACCACAAGAAAGTATTTTCCTTCTTGGTTAGTTGCGTAATAGGTCGAACAATTTCAGAGAAATTACAAATAAATCATCTATAAAAGCTTGCGAACCCGATGAAACGCTGTACCTCCTTGACATTTTTAGGTGCGGGCCAATCAAGAATAGCCTGGATCTTACTTGCCTCAATGTTAAGCCCCTGTGGCGAGACGACATACCCCAGAAATTGAATCTCTGTGCGATGGAACTCACATTTCTCAGGCTTGATGTAGAGATGATTCTCTTTCAGGCATCTCAAAACAGTTTTAACATGCTCCTGATGTTCCTGCAACGAATCAGAAAATATCAAAATATCGTCCAGATAAATCACGACAAAATGATCTAACAGGTCTCTAAAAATGTCCTTAGTCAAGTGTTGGAAGGTTGCCGGAGCATTGCAGAGACCAATAGGCATCACAAGGTATTCGAAGTGCCCATACCGACATCTAAATGCAGTCTTCCACTCATCATCAGAGCAGATCTGATTCAAATTATAAGGTCCTCAAAGATCCAACTCAGAGAAGATTTTAACATGTTGTACTCTTTCCAGCAGTTCAGGAATTAATGGTAAATGGTAACGGTTCCGAATGGTTACCTTATTGAGCTCCCGATAATCAACACAGGGTCTAAGAGTTCCATCCTTCTTCTTTATGAAAAGATGGGTGCTCCTGCCGGTGAAGAGGAGGGGCGAATAAAACCCTTAGCCAGATTCTCATCAATGTATAGCTGCTAGTGGGTAGACATTCTTAAATGGAATAGCGCCCCCGGAAGCAGTTCAATGGGACAATCATAAGGTCTGTGAGGAGGAAGCTGGTCTGCCATTTTCTTCTCACAAATATCAGGGAATTCGTTATACATGGATGGTAACATAGATAACTCAGTGGTACATTCCATACCTTGAGAACTTGCCTAGCTTGTTACGGGTGTCTCCCTTGGTGGGAAAGTGATCTCCTTGGTCTCTCAGTTGATAATAGGATTCTGCAACTGCAGCCATGGAATTCCTAAAATTAAAGGAAAATGTGGTGAGGAAATCAACATAAAGGATAGAATTTCCTCATGATAGGGTTCAATGAAAACCTCCAGAGGTACAGTTTCCTGATTCACCGGTCCTGAAACTAGAGGGGAACCATCCACTGTTTCCATGGTTACTGGGGTGGCTCTCTGCTGAGTCTGTAGTCCATGTTCCTTGGCAAAGGTTAAGTCCATAAAGTTACCTCATGCCCCTGAATCCACCATAGCTGCACAGGGGATCCATTGTCCCGACAACCAGATCTTTATGGGAAAGGAGTAATGTGTTTCTTTATCCCTCTGTGTTTTAGGAGAAGCTGGCACCGATAGGGAATGAAAGATGGCATTCACAAAAGAACTGGATTCAGAAGCAATAGATCCAGCATCCTGATTCTCATATTCCCCTACCGTGGTTAGTACCTTGCGAGGCCGCTTGGAACAATTGATAAGGAAGTCATCTTACTGACCGTAGTAAAAACACAAACTTTCCCGAAAACGATGCTCCCTGCGCTCGTTACTCTCACACCACTGTAAAGCATCCACTTGCATGGGAACTGGTTCAACCTCCCAAGAGGATTTGCCTGCTGGTTTTTTAGGAGAAAGGGAAGAGTTAGTGACACGGTTAGAGGCTGCAAATCTCTCCTGTCTACGCTCAGTAATTTGTATGTCAATGCATACGCAATGTTGTATGAATACCTCTAACTCTTGCGAAGCATCTGAATGGTCTAACTCATCTTTAATCACACTAGACAATCGCCTCTTAAAAATGGGTAACTGGGCATAACAGTCCCAAATCGTATCCACCACCAGCCGTCTAAATTCAGTAGCGTAATCAATGACAGAACGCTTACCCTGACGTAATGATAACAATGCAATTTCAGCTGTAGTGCGACGATTAGGATCATCAAACATCATAGACATTGCAGCAAGAAAATCGTCAAGGTTATTCAAACGAGGGTCACGAGTCTCTATAAGTGGATTTGCCCACGTGAGAGCTCGGGAGTTAAGTAACATGATTATGCACAAAACTTTGGATCGATCAGTATGGAAGTGAGCGGCATGCACATCAAAATACAAAATGCATTGATTAATAAACCCAAAAAACTTGTAGCGGTCTCCATTAAACCTAAATGGCGGTAACTTGTGAGGGCTTGTTGGCAGTGGCTTCCCTGGAGGTGGGGGTGCTCGTGCTGTTATCTGATTACTTAAATCCTGAATCGACTGCCCAAAATGGGCCTCCCAGTTAGCAACCTTGTTTTGCAGATCCTCTACATCCACCTGTAAAGATTTGATCATAGAGAACAACTGATCCAACTTTATCTCAGTCAACATTATCCCAGCAGATTCCTGAATGGCCTGAGTATCCTGTAATAATTATGTGGGTACTACGGAATCTGATTGCGTGGGATAAAACAAATCCGAGACCAAAGCTGATGCAAATAAGTATATTAATATAATAAAGTAGTAAAACACAACTAACAGAGCTCTTCCTGCAATTGTAACAAATGCACATCACAAAACAGAATAGTTCAAGTTAAACAAAACTAACAGGGCACTTCTTGTAATTTTAATGAATGCACAGCACAATATAGAAATGTTCAATAACTGAATAGCAGGGCGCGACCGCTAATACGAACCAGTCCAGTAGTAATATGACGCAGGAGTGCACCAGGCACCAAAAGTAGGAGTCCAGCAATAATATACAAGAGAAAACACACAGCACTTAACGAGGAAGTCAAGCAATAACATAAGTGTTCATGCACACGGCACTTAAGCGTAGAACTCCAGCAATCATATGGGTGAAAATGCACACGTACTTAGACGTAGAAGTCCAGCAATCATATGGGTGAAAATGCACACGGTACTTAGACGTAGAAGTCCAGCAATACACAAGTGAAGAGTTAAAGGAAAAGGTCACTATATGTACCTTTTGGGCTGAAAAGTCCCGCTCAAGTCCAGCACTGCAGCCCACATAAACACAGTCCAAGAAGAGATAGTGATGTCAGAATTCCTACTGACCACAGCAGTTCCAGAGGCAAGTAGCTCCTCACTAGAAGTCCAGACAATAGTTTATCACGGACAGGATCAGTGAGACGCATAGAGGACTGAAGGCAGCAGAACGTGGAGAGGCAGCCCAATAAGTAACGAGCAGCAGCAGGGAGTTCACCAGCAAACAGGTAGAAGCTCAGGAGCCAACAGCACAAAATACTCAGGCTAAATAGCAGACAAACAGGAAGTTCAGGGGCAGGGCGAAGTACCAGACTCCATCTTGGACAAGGGCAAAAACAGGCTCCAAGGAACATCCAAAATCCTTACAAAGGGGGTCAGTTTGTGGCACGTAGATTTTGTGTAATAGGTAATATCATTTCATTGATTTGAATAGGAGGAGGATGTGCAGTACAATGCCTCGGCCACAACAAGCAGACGGAGCAGCTCGGTAATTGAGCACTTCCAGCTGGCGCCACTGATAACAGTTGATCGGTAGGAATGCTGGGTGTCGGACCCCAGCTGATCAGTCATTGATGACGTATCCTAAGGAGAGATCAATTTAAAAGTATTGGTCAACCTCTTTATTATAACACGTATGTGGTCTGCATTATAGAATGCAGATTGCAATCTACAATATGTTGGTTGCACGTCCCACAACCTCAAACATCCACTGATAATAATTCACAAACTAAAAAACGCACCTTATCTGCTGAATCCAAACATTTTTTGTATGTAATCCAGGTGGTTGTCTCCAGTATTAAAGTTGCCGGAATTAAAAGGAAGCGCAAGCCCAGTAGAGGCGGTAACTGGTTGGGTAAAATAAGGGTGTCTGAAGTTTCCTGGATCTTTCAATTAAACACTCATTTTCCACATGGACTTAATTATAAGACACATCTTATGTATCAATATACCTAATTTGGACGTGTCCGTGTGTCTGTGCACAATGAGTCATCCACAGCTCAACCGTGTGTCTGTGCACAATGAGTCATCCACAGCTGAACAGTAACTTAGGTATCCATAGTTACTACCACTAGCAGCTAACTGCGTAGGCGTAACCATGGATACCTAAGTACTGTAAGGCCCTGTATATGAGTTCAGAGACATATCTAATAAGGAGAGGAGCTCTCCTTGGTGGCGAGTTAAGGCATAAGCCTTTTTTGAACGTTAGCCTGTGAGGCAACACTGTGAGGCAACACTGTGAGGCAACATTGTGAGGCAACACTCAGGCAACACTGAGGCAACAGTGTGAGGCAACATAGCAAAGATGGAACAAATTGAGCGTAACCTACATCTTAATGAAACAGAAGATGAACAAAATTGTTGAAGAAATGCCGATGCAGCCTTACAGAGGGCGGCCAGAGCAAGAAAAACGAATGAAGCAACTGAATCACGTAGAGCATCTAATGCTGCACGACAATGAGCAACACGCAATGCACAAAGTGATACACATATTTCACAAAAAAGAGAACAAGATAGAATACATGTCCAAAATGCGAGAGCCACTCGACGACAGCAAGTTACATTTTCTGCTAAAGGACTTCTCAATCAAATTGATGAGACACGTATTGAAGAGCACTATGCTGCCGAACTGACATTTCGATGTCAGTTCTGCCAATCTAAAAATTTCCAAGTCGAAATGGCGCAGGACAAAACATTCCCTTCCTGCTGCAAGAGAGGGAGCATCCAATTACGTACCATTTGTATGGATGATCAATTAGTCAAGTTGATGAAAGGAGAGCATCAGCACTCCAATAACTTTATGGCTAATATAAGGCAATACAATAGCTCGCTTGCTTAGGTATCAATGGGAGCACAAGTAGCGCCACCTCCTGTGCATGGTCCATACTGTTTTCGAATTCATAGACAAATTTACCACAGAACTGCCCCATTGCATCCCGCTGTGGGTAGTACTCCCAAGTTTGCCAAGATTTATATCTTGGACAGTGAAGAAGCATTCAGTACAAGAAGTCAAGCAAATAAAAAGTGCCTCCCAGCACTGCTGTCATCTCTTGGAGAGAAAATGAAAGCAATTAACCCACTCGCAAGAGCCTTCACAATGATGAGGGAATTTGAAATAGAGGAAGAGAAGATTGCTGATTTAGAAAATCGTGATCCACTCAAAATAACATATCAATTATAAATGACTACAATGATGACCAGAGGCGCTACAATGCACCAACGTGCAATGAAGTAGCTATAATTTATCAAAATGCAATGGGAGAACCCCCATTTAATAGGGACATCAGATTTCACCTCAAAAGTGAAAACCAAACAGTTCAAATCAGCTTTCTTCAAAGAAAGTATGATGCAATGACATATCCACTTCTATTCCCATATGGGGACAGTAGATGAACAATAAATTTGCCAACTCCAACTGCCCTAAGTGTGCAACATTAAGGAATTGGTGACATTCATCTACCATCCATGCCAGTGGATCAAGATTGACAAGAAAAAATCACCCTGTTGCAGTACTATGCATACAGGCTTGCCAGTCGTGACGAGTTCAATCCCCTTTTAAATGCTGGGAAATTGATGCAACAATTTATCGCTGACAGTTACGTCAAAATTGAATCCAACAGGATTAAATATATAAAACAAAATCAAAAGGCATTACGCGTCAACAGTTATGCCGGCGTCATGGATCACATCCATAATGCTGCTTTACACCAAGGGCTAAAAGCTGGGACACCAGTAATTTTACCGTCCACTTTCATTGGAAGCCCAAGAGCTATGCAGCAAAATTACCAAGACGCCATGACAATTGTCCGAAAATTCGGAAAGCCAGATCTTTTTGTTACGATGACCTGTAACCCAAAGTGGAAAGAAATTACTGAAAACTTAGAACCATGGCAAAGGCCAGAGTTCAGATCAGATTTGGTTGCACGAGTATTTAAAATCAAACTCCAAGCCGTGCTTAACGAGATTTTGAATAAACACATTTTTGGCCGTGTAGTTGCCTATGTGCATGTAATAGAATTTCAAAAGCGTGGACTACCACACACTCAAATGCTCTTAGGGCCCCGTCTCACATAGCGAGATCGCTAGCGAGATTGCTGCTGAGTCACAAGTTTTGTGACGCAACATCGATCTCAACAGCGATCTCGCTATGTCTGACACATCCAGATGAAATACTGGACCAACTGAATTATGCTGTAATAAAGCAGGAGGCTCAGCAATTGAAAGCTATGCTTAATGAAGCTCAGAAATCATCTTTCGATGCAATTATGCAAGCAGTCAATGTTGTATCACAGCCAGACGACACTAGCTCACACTGTTTTTTTCTGGACGGCCCAGGAGGCAGTGGGAAGACATTTTTGTACAACTGCTTGCACAAAACACTACAAGCAGAAAATAAGTCTATTTTCTCAGTAGCCTCCACTGGATTGGCGGCTACATTACTACAAAATGGTAGCACCTACCATTCCAAGTTTGGCCTTGGAATTACAACAAATGAGACCACAGTGTCAAAAATTAAGCCAACCTCACTTAAACCAAAGAGCTTAGGGAGTCATCTGTCGTTATTTGGGATGAAGTAACAATGACTCCCTGTTTTAATATGAACGCTGTGGATAATTTGTTCCAAGACATATGTGGAAAACAAAGACCATTTGGTGGAAAAGTGTTCTTAAACGGTGGTCACTTTCGTCAAACCCTACCAATAGTGGAAGGTGGAAAAAGAGCCCAAATTGTACAGTCCACCATTAAATACTCAAAATCCTGGAATCAGTTTTCACGGTTCCAGTTACAACAGAATATGAGAACGTCTCAGGATGAAGTTGCGTACAACTCATGGTTATAGAAACTTGGCAATGGAGAGTTGTCAAATGTATATGGTCTACCAGAAGACACAATTGAAATCCTGAATTCTTTTATTGAAGAAGGTGATTTAATTACAGCTATTTTTGGCGATTCAATTGAGATTACCGATGCAACAGTAGAAGCAATTGCCAATAAAGCAATTCTTTCGCCATTGAATGATGACGTTCACGCCTTGAACGACAAAATTCTTAGTCAGGTTCAAGGTGAACACTCAACATATCGCTCTGGTGACACAATTGCGGAAGAGGAGGGTGTGATTCTCACAGATTACCCTGTAGAATTTCTTAAATCTTTGAATCCCACTGGGATGCCTCCTCATGAACTAAAGCTGAAACCAGGAGCTGTAATTATGCTCCTGTGTTATGATTTGGTAGCTGAGGAGAGCAGGCAAAAAAGGCAATAGACCAGAGAGGTTGTAATCTACTGGATTGCAGTACCCTGACTAACCACCACAACTAAAGGCAGCCGTGGAGCGTACCTACGTTGGTCCTAGACGCCTCGTCACAGCCTGAGAAGCTAACTACACCTAAAGATAGAAAGAGGAAAACTATCTGCCCCGGAGCAGATCCCCAAAGAACATAGGAAGCCCCCAAACATGTAATGGCGGTTAGACAAGAGGAAATACAGACACAGACAGAAAATAGTATGAGCAAACGTTGGGGCCCAATCTTCCTAGAAAGAAAAGGATAGGAAGGACACTTACTGCAATCCAAAAAACCCTAAAAAAATACCAACTCACTAATTTGCAAAAACCCCCCTGAAGATCATACGACTTCTAACACCACTAATATTTGTTCCTGGATGTATACGAAAAACTAGCAGCAGCAGGCCTCACTGAAAAAACTGGAAATTAAGGCAACAAATTGAACAAATAAACAGTGGCCGCTCTAATTATACTGAAGAGCAAGCACAATGACCCCCGAGAGGGCGACCTGGCTGACCTCCACAGAAGTGCAGGACAAAATGCAAAAAGCAAGCACAAAAATAAAAGCAGAAAATATCTTATCTGTTAGCAGAAGATGCAGGCAAGACACAGCAAGTTTCCAAGTGAACCAGGAACCAAAGTTGAGACAAGAACAATTGATCACCGGCAACCCTGATGGGAGGGAACCTCCCTTATATAAGACCAGTCTGTAACACCTGATTGCCAATCTTCACAATCTTCATTGAATAGTTCAGTACTGTTTGTAACCACCAGAGGAGCTTCTGCTCAGAATTCATTTCTAACACATTCACAACAGTACCCCCTGGGAGGTCAACGAAACCCTCATTTGGGCACAGGTCTCTAGGTGAAGTCTTGAGTGAGACGTGTATGTTATGTTTGTTAGTGAAGAGCAGGCAAAGGCAATACACCAGAGATGGTTGAATCTAAATTGGATTGCAGTACCCTGACTTAACCACAAACTAAAGGCAGCCTGATTTTAGAATTACCTCGTTGGTCCTTAGAATGGCCTCTCCAGCTGAGAAGCTAACTACACTAAAAGATAGAAAAGAGGAAAAATATCTGCCCGCGATAGTGATCGCCAAAAACATAGGAAGCCCCAAACATGTAATGGCGTTAGACAAGAGAAATAGATACACGACAGAAAAGTAGTGAGCAAACGTTGGTGGCCAATCTTCCAGCAAAGAAAGTAGGATAGAAGGACACTTACTGCATCCAAAAAACCTAAAAAAATACCACTCACTAAGGCCTTTTCACAATCCGGCGGGCGCCTGGCGGCGCCCCCGGCATTTTGCCGCAGCGCCGCATGTGAAAAGCTTTCACACTTCCGGCGCCCAAAATGCGTTTTTTTGCCGGATGGTTGCTGATGCTTGGAGAGATAAGCAACCACCCGGCAAAAAAAAAAAACGTTACATGCAGCGTTTTTTTCCGGACGCCGCAATGTACATTTGCGCCGCATCCGGACAAAATCGCATGCAACGCATTGACATGCGGCGCCATCCGGCGCTAATGCATGTCAATGCGAAAAAAGCCGCATGCGGACCATCAGATTTTCAGATGCGGCGCTGCGGGAAAATGTCGGGGGCGCCGCAAGGCGCCCGCCGGATGTGTGAAGCCAGCCTAATTGCAAAAACACCTGAGATCACACGACCTCTACCACCTAAATTAGTTCTCTGGTGTAACAAAACTAAGCAGCAGCCACTGAAAAAACTGGAAAAGGCAAATGAACAAATAACAGTGGCTCAGATAAACTGAGAGGAGCACAAGCCCCGGAGGGGACCTGGCTGACCTCCACAGAAGTGCAGGACAAAATGCAAAAAAGCAAGCACAAAAATAAAAGCAGAAAATATCTTATCTGTTAGCAGAAGATGCAGGCAAGACACAGCAAGTTTCCAAGTGAACCAGGAACCAAAGTTGAGACAAGAACAATAGATCACCGGCAACCCTGATGGGAGGGAACCTCCCTTATATAAGACCAGTCTGTAACACCTGATTGCCAATCTTCACAATCTTCATTAAATAGTTCAGTACTGTTTGTAGCCACCAGAGGGAGCTTCTGCTCAGAATTCATTTCTAACACATTCACAACACTCCTGTGTAATCTTAATAGAAAGCGTGGCCTTTGTAATGGCACAAGGCTTTATGTGAAAAGCTTAAAAGAAAATGTTATTTATGTCGTTGCTTTAAATGGAAAAGCAAGGGGTCAGACAGTTCTTATTCCAAGAACTGACCTGATTTCCAAAGATAAAAACTTGCCAGTCCAGATGCGACGGCGTCAGTTTCCTGTCACGTTGGCTTTTGCAATGACCATCAATAAATCTCAGGGACAGTCCTTGGATATTGTAGGAATTTATTTGCCTCTCCCAGTGTTTTCACACGGGCAGTTAAATGTGGCTTTCTCCAGGGGAAGGAAAAGCCAACAAATAAGGGTCAAAAAATTTGAGACCCAGAAGCAAGGTAAACTTATTGTCACGCTGTATAGCAGATATATATATGTGATGACAATAATCTATATCAAAAGGGCAACATACTATATAACATGCGCATAGCTATATGATAACATAGATTTACCTGACAGAAAGTCCAGTGGGTCAAAACGGAATCCGTTATACGCTGTCTCCGGCTAGAGGGTGACCGGGGTCTAAGCTGACCCTAAACTGGGGTCCTAACTAATCCCTCAACCTGGAGGTACTGTTAAAGGTACAGAGGTCCAGGCCACCAGCGTAAACCCTGTCTCCTATCAATCCCTGCCAACTGTATTCTAGTCCTAAGAAGGACCCTGAATACCACCAAAGGGAATGAACAGGTAACGGTTAATGAACAGAAAGACATACAAGAAAGACAAGAAATAAAGTAAATAAAGTCTTACATACAACACTCACACACAGTAGGAACACCTAAGGTCTCAGAGATAAACTATAAGCTGTAAGAGTAAAAACAACTAAGGAGCTCTTAGCTTAAGTATTCTCAGAACCGATCCAGTCTGCTAAACTATATGAATGCTTTCACCGGCATCAAACACCCAGACTGGCAGGAATATAAAGGAAACTAATTAGAACATAATCCAAAGCAGCCGGGCGAGGCTGGACCTAGTCTTAGCAAAGAGCTAGGTAAAATTAACTCTCTCATTACCAAACACAAAGAAACAGCAGCTCAGCTGTGAGAAGTCAGAATGTGCAATCGCGACGATCTTCGTGGCGATGCACCCATGACAGTACCCCCCCTTCTACGAGGGGCCTCCGGACCCTCATGACCAGGTCTGTCTGGGTAAATTGTGTGAAAGGTCCGAACCAATCGATCTGCGTTATCATCAGACGCAGGGACCCACGTCCTCTCCTCAGGACCATACCCCCTCCAATGAACTTCCACGTTATCATTGACTACCACTGAAGGAGGAGGTAGAGGTGACGGTATGACTGGTGCCACATACTTTTTAAGTAATGACTTGTGAAACACATTATGAATTTTAAACGTAGGAGGGAGGTCCAGACGAAATGCCACAGGATTAATTATGGAACTGATCCTGTATGGCCCGATGAATCTGGGACCCAACCTCCAGGAGGGAACTTTAAGTTTTATATTCCTGGTAGACAACCACACCAGATCGTTCACCCTCAGATCTAGACCAGAAACTCTCCTCCTATCAGCCATCCGTTTGTAAGGGTTCTCCGTAACCTTCAGTCTTAAGCGATCTGGAACTATCAGTCTCCCTGGAAGTCCCACAGGGGCGTCCCCCTGAGCCCCCAATACCTCCCCCTCAAGCTCAGAGCATACAGCTGACACTACAACTCCCTCCTGAGGAATAGGAACCGGATCATCCGTCTTCCCGACCCCTGGGAAAGTACGAGATAAGGCATCAGGAAGCAACTTTATTGAGCAGTCATATGTGCGATGAGGAGGTAACTCTTTACACCCCTCCTCTGAGAACTTCTCCCAAAAGTCCTCCAGAAAAGGAGGCAAAGTCCTAGGCACAACCGCACCGATGACCGTGCTCATGCAGTTATTCTTGCAAAATTCACCCCACTGGCTTATCTTTCTGGATTGCCAATCAATCACTGGGTTATGTTTAGCCAACCAAGGAAGTCCCAACACAATAGGAGCAGGCAGACCCTCCAACACATAACAAGACAATTGCTCTTTATGTATTGCCCCTACTCGAAGATCTATGTTATGAACAGCTTGTACCAAGCTACCTTGACCAAGAGGTCTAGAATCAATAGAGAGTATAGGGACCGGTTTGGCCAATACACTCAGTTGCATACCATGCACCTGGGCAAACCGAGTGTCCACCAAATTAGCCCCGGACCCACTATCAAGAAAAACAGAAATCCTCTCAGTTCTAGTACCAATCACCACCTCCGCAGGCACGAGAAACTGAGAGGGATTTGGGGACGAAATACACACTCCCAGGTTAACTCCTTGGTTCAAAGAGGTCCGGGATGGACACCCCCCAACAAAATGTCCCTCTCTCCCGCAAAAGAAACACCTTCTAGTCTTGCAGCGCACCGCTGATTCCCTCCTACAAAATGATGTCCCTCCCAACTGCATGGGTTCCTCAGAACAGACCAGGGGAACCTCAGTATAAGGGACTTTAGTAGTAGGTGGAGTCATCACGGGGGCGGAGTTACCTCGCGTCTTCCCCGAAGACGTCTATCAATGCGAATAGCGAGGGCCATAGCAGCCTCCAGTGATGGAGGAGAATCATACTGAGCCAACACATCTTTTAATTTGTCAGACAACCCTTGACAAAACTGGCTCCTAAGAGCTGGGTCATTCCACTGAGTATCTGTTGCCCATCTACGGAACTCAGAAGAATATTCCTCCGCTGGACGATTTCCTTGCCGTATTTTACGCAACCTTGTTTCAGCAAGGGAGACTCGATCCGGATCATCATATACCAGACCCAGGGCAGTAAAAAATCGATCCACTGACTGGAGATCTGGGGAGCCTGGAGGAATAGAGAACGCCCAAGATTGAGGATCCCCTTGTAAGAGCGAGATAACAATTCCCACCCTCTGCTCTTCACTCCCAGATGACCGAGGCCGCAGCCGAAAGTACAATTTACATGCCTCCCGGAAAGTAAAAAATTTGTCCCGCCCACCAGTGAACCTGTCCGGGAGAGCAACCTTAGGTTCAGATCTGGTTTGCTCCGGGGGGGACAGAACCTTGGACTTAATGTCTGCCAACTCCATGGACAATCCCTGCAACTGCCGGGCCAGCTGGGCTACTGGATCCATGATAGCTGGGGAGAATCTTTAGTATAGGCCGGTGAAAATGTCACGCTGTATAGCAGATATATATATGTGATGACAATAATCTATATCAAAAGGGCAACATACTATATAACATGCGCATAGCTATATGATAACATAGATTTACCTGACAGAAAGTCCAGTGGGTCAAAACGGAATCCGTTATACGCTGTCTCCGGCTAGAGGGTGACCGGGGTCTAAGCTGACCCTAAACTGGGGTCCTAACTAATCCCTCAACCTGGAGGTACTGTTAAAGGTACAGAGGTCCAGGCCACCAGCGTAAACCCTGTCTCCTATCAATCCCTGCCAACTGTATTCTAGTCCTAAGAAGGACCCTGAATACCACCAAAGGGAATGAACAGGTAACGGTTAATGAACAGAAAGACATACAAGAAAGACAAGAAATAAAGTAAATAAAGTCTTACATACAACACTCACACACAGTAGGAACACCTAAGGTCTCAGAGATAAACTATAAGCTGTAAGAGTAAAAACAACTAAGGAGCTCTTAGCTTAAGTATTCTCAGAACCGATCCAGTCTGCTAAACTATATGAATGCTTTCACCGGCATCAAACACCCAGACTGGCAGGAATATAAAGGAAACTAATTAGAACATAATCCAAAGCAGCCGGGCGAGGCTGGACCTAGTCTTAGCAAAGAGCTAGGTAAAATTAACTCTCTCATTACCAAACACAAAGAAACAGCAGCTCAGCTGTGAGAAGTCAGAATGTGCAATCGCGACGATCTTCGTGGCGATGCACCCATGACACTTATTCTTAACGTTGACAAATGGTTTACTGTCAACTGTGTGTACAAAGAAGTCTTATATTAAGCTATTTAACAATTGTAAAAGCCAAAAAATTTTGTACACAAAATCGGGACTAACTCCTAGCCACGGTCTACGGACCAAACATTGGGCATGGCAGGCCCTTGGGGGAAGATCCCAAGTGCGCTCATCCATGTGAAATAGCTTACGCTCAGGAACATTGAGGGGTAGCGCTATCGGATAGCTCTACCCGTTCATTTCCTTTAGGAATAGGGCTATGGGATAGCTCTACCCGAACAGTATTAACTACAGATCTTTTCCATACACAAGGTAAGAGTGGCAGGAGAGGCACACCAGGTATTTATGTTTGCTGTTAGTCTGCACATATGCCAGTCTGGTACGTGGGTACACCCCATTGCGAGGTCAGTCTGCTGCCTGGTTACACCCCATTGCGTTGTTCATAATCACAGAGCGCGCCTGAAGGGCGCGCAATCACACATTTTTATTAAAGGACATAGGTATTTTTCTTTATACATTACATTTTTTCTACGTCGGCCTCCCGTTGACCAGAAATTATCTCAGATCAGACTCCACCTTCTGTCTTCACTATTTAAGCTTCCACCTCATATCTTTTGACAATTAAAAAGGTTTGTTTCAACCTAAAACACATAAGATAATGGATCCTTTTTTAAAACCATTTGTATCTTTCTATCTTGTTTTAATTGTTCCCAGTAAAACTAATGTTCTTGACGTCTCCTTTTTTGGTGCTGGAGTTTTTTCCTAATGAACTTCTCTATTTATCTTTGCAGGGTTGCCGACCGTCCAAAAATTCCTGAATTGTCTTTAAAAATAGGACACTTTTTTCACGTCCATAAATAAAAAAATAGTTTTGTCAGCGATTTTTGAAAGCTGGAGAAATTCATTCAGATCATTCTGACTGCAGCAATGGAGTGGTGCTACCACATAAGATCCCTGCACCCAGGACTGCCACTATGAATTTCAGGGCCCCAAACTGGCAAAATTTCGGGGGCCCCTTGAAACTCCACCCTAGCCCCACCTCCACCCATTGAAACTTCCACAGTCCCACCACCCTCTCTTGGGAAAACTCCACTTCTGCACCATGTCCTCCCCATCACACATTAAGAGTTCCCATCACCAGATCACAAACATAGGCAGTGGCAATACATGGTGCCGCACACTCCGCACAGTGCCGGGAATTAACATGCAAGACTCGGCCGTATTCCCCGCATGTGTGATCCCGGCCATAGTCAGCAGCTTTTGTCTACGTGACAATATTTTTTTAATCCGCTACAACGACGAGGTAGACTCTTCTGGCCGGCTTTACTCTGCTGTAACTTATTAAACATTTGTTAAAATATCCAATACAATTTTACGTATATTTTTATTTATTTTTCAATTTTTAAAATGACCAATAATATCACATGCAAGGAACAAATACCATCACACCATGACCAGATCACATATTACCACCACAATGACCGAATAATAACACATAAGACCATACAACCTATTACCACCACATGGAGACTAATAATATCACATGCAAGTAACAAATACCACCACGCTATGACCAGACCACATATTACCACCACATAGTGACTGAATAATAGCAAATACAAGGAACAAATACTGCCAAACCATGATCGGACCACATATTACTACCACATAGTGACCAAATACTACAATACTGATCATTAATAAAAAAAAACCACAATACTAATGCCATTATACACAGGAGATCTGTACTTAGTATACACTGTCTGTGTACAGGTAATACAGTCATCACCGATGACATTATACACAGGAGCTCTGTATATAAGCTCTGTATATAGTTTCAGTGTACAGGTAGTACAATGATCACCAGTGACATTATACACGGAAGCTATAGTGCTCCCCATTAGGGGTATAATGCAGCCCCATAGTTGTATAATGCACCCCTATATATAATGCTCCCATAGGGGTATAATTCTCCCCATAGTATAATGCACCCCCATAGGATAATGCAGCCCCATAGTATAATGCTCCCCCATAGGGGTATAATGCTCCTCCATAAGGGTATAATGCTCCCCCATAGGAGTATAATGCTCCCCCATAGGTGTATAATGCTCCCCCATAGGGGTATAATGCTCCCCATAGGGGTATAATGCTCCCCATAGGGGTATAATGCTCCTCCATAAGAGTATAATGCTCCCCCATAGGAGTATAATGCTCCCCATAGGGGTATAATGCTCCTAAATAAGGGTATAATGCTCCCCCATAGGAGTATAATGCTCCTCCATAGGGGTATAATGCTCCCCCATAGGGCTATAATGCTCCCCCATAGGGGTATAATGCTCCTCCATAAGGGTATAATGCTCCCCCATAGGAGTATAATGCTCCTCCATAGGGCTATAATGCTCCCCCATAGGAGTATAATGCTCCCCCATAGGGGTATAATGCTCCTCCATAGGGCTATAATGCTCCCCCATAGGAGTATAATGCTCCCCCATAGGGTATATCTCATAGGTATAATGCCCTCCATAGGAGTATAATGTCTCCATAGGCTTAATGCTCCCCCATAGGAGTATAATGCTCCCCCATAAGGGGTATAATGATCCCCCATAGGCTATAATGCTCCCATAGGGTTAATGCCCCCATAGAGGTATAATGCTCCCCCATAGGGGTATAATGCTCCCCCATAGAGGTATAATGCTCCCCCATAGGGGTATAATGCTCCCCCATAGGAGTATAATGCTCCCCCATAGGAGTATAATGCTCCTCCATAGGGGTATAATGCTCCCTATAGAGGTATAATGCTCCCCCATAGGGTATAATGCTCCCCCATAGGGGTATAATGCTCCCCCATACTGAGGCTTTACAAAAAAATAAAAAACGGTTCTCCTTACCTGGCCGAGCTCCAGTGATGTCCATGGCTAGATACATTTGAGGCGTGCAGAGTCATTCCGGTGTATGGCAGTGACGTCATATGCCGGCGACATGCCTGCTGACGTCAGATGCCGTCCTGTGATTGGCGGGCGGCTGTTAACTGTTGCCATGCAGGAATCCCCACACGACAACAAATTTTAATTGCCCATGCATCTGAGCATGCACGGGCAGGTACTGAGCCTGCAGAATCCTGCCGCTGGGGCCCGTTAAGCAGAGGACAGGGGCCAGTTGTGGACCTCTTCTGCTCCCCTGGCCCCGTACGCCAGTAAGGGCAGTAATGCCCTGATGACAGCCCTGCCTGCACCTAATATTCCAACTCCCCAGCTGTCGTCTTCAGCTCTTTCCAACACCGCTCTGGTCCCGCACCGCCATCTTGTGTAATTGCAACTTTCTGACTGACCAGAAGTCCGAGGTAACGGTCACAAGTTCTCAGTGTGAGTCTATGAGAGCGCGTTCTCGCGTTCTGACTCTCCTAGACTTACATTGAGTAGAGACTTACGGCTCATCCAGCAAACACCGGAGCGATCCGGCAACTTCTAGAGACCGACCGGAGCAGTGCCGATAACAGATGAAGAGACGACGGGGAGTAAGATACCAGGGTCAGGGAACTTACCGTAGATTAGTGGCACCACTCCAGCGCTGCAATAAAAAAACACTGGAGTGATAGATGCTAGAAATAGGCCTGATGCTATTGCATCGAGAGTGCATCTTTCAAAGCTTCATACAATGAGCGGCGCGGGATTCAAATCCCCGTCCCGGATTCAAACCAGTGCGCACGCTCGTTGTGTCACCACGCGAGATTCAAACCCGTCCGCGCTAGCCATGAGCGGTGTCGAGCGGCTTGGCGGGGGATTCAAATCCAGTGCGGCAACGCTCGTTGTGTCACCCAGCGGGGCGAGGGATTTGAATCCCGGCCGTCATATCGGAATACCATAACTTGGGTGTTCCAATACGGCGGTCGGCGTAGTTCCGATGCGAGCAGCCGGGAGATGAGCCGCGGCACAATGGCCGGAAGCTGTGACAGAGCCGATTGGTGATAATATATTAGATGGCTATCTACTGTGTAAGTAAAAAGTTATTTTTTCATGATTTTTTGAGAAGCTAAAAAAAAATTGGGCGCAGGTCTCATAGGACATCACAACCTCGCAGGAGAGCGAATGCCGACACCACGGTAACGCTTCCGGCTCCGGGAGGTGAATATAGGTGCTTTAGTTTAACAGTAGGGGGAACCTTCAGATTTGTCCTAGTAGAGGACAATCCCCAAACTGTCAGGACAGTCATAAGTCAGCGCCATAGTGCGGAAAATGTGTCCTGAGGAGCTACCAGTGACGCCCCCTCCTGAGGACACGCCCACACAGCACGCTGACGTCAGCCCCTCCCCCTCCTGTAGGAGCCGCACGCTCCCCACACAGACGCTACGACGCAGCTCCCACAATCCTCCCTGCTCACCAGACGTGCCTGAAATGGGCGGGGCCTAAAGTTCTACTCTCCAGTCTGTCCCTATGAGCGCCTCCGGCTCGGTATGTGGGCGGGACACATTCATACCGGAAGCGGTAGCGTAGTGTTTGCGTCGCTCTTAGCCGTGTGTTGTGGTGTCCGCTCGGGTGACGGGATGAAGGAGCCCAGCGCTTCAGTCGGTTCTCCGCCGGTTTCTGCCTTCCTAATGAAGCTGTGGGCGCTGCTAGAAGACCCGAGTAACAGTGATGTCATCACATGGAGCTCGGTAATCACGACTCAGGGCACGGGCTGAAGGGTCCAGTGCGCTCCTCCCGGGCAGCAGTCTTATATACATCCCTATGTCAGGAGGCAGATGGTAGGACCTGTAGTGTCAGGCTGTACACCCCTATATCAGGAGACAGATGACAGGACCTGTAGTGTTAGACTGTACACCCCTATATCAGGAGACAGATGATAGGACCTGTAGTGTTAGACTGTACACCCCTATATCAGGAGCAGATGAAGGACCGTAGTGTCAGGCTGTACACCCCTATATCAAGAGCAGATGGCAGGACCGTAGTGTCAGGCTGTACACCCCTATATCAGGAGACAGATGGCAGGACCTGTAGTGTTTAGGCTGTACACCCCTATATCAGGAGACAGATGGTAGGACCTGTAGTGTCAGGCTGTACACCCCTATATCAGGAGCAGATGATAGGACCTGTAGTGTCAGGCTGTACACCCCTATATCAGGAGGCAGATGGCAGGACCTGTAGTGTCAGGCTGTACACCCCTATATCAGGAGGCAGATGGCAGGACCTGTAGTGTCAGGCTGCACACCCCTATATCAGGAGCAGATGTAGGACCTGTATGTTCAGGCTGTACACCCCTATATCAGGAGACAGATGGTAGGACCTGTAGTGTAGCTGTACACCCCTATATAGAGACAGATGATAGGACCTGTAGTGTCAGGCTGTACACCCCTATATCAGGAGCAGATGGCAGGACCGGTAGTGTCAGGCTGTACCCCTATATCAGGAGACAGATGGAGGACCTGTAGTGTCAGGCTGCACACCCCTATATCAGGAGACAGATGAAGGACCGTAGTGTCAGGCTGTACACCCCTATATCAGGAGCAGATGATAGGACCTGTAGTGTCAGGCTGTACACCCCTATATCAGGAGCAGATGGAGGACCGGTAGTGTCAGGCTGTACACCCCTATATCAGGAGGCAGATGCAGGACCTGTAGTGTCAGGCTGTACACCCCTATATCAGGAGCAGATGGCAGGACCTGTAGTGTCAGGCTGTACACCCCTATATCAGGAGCAGATGGCAGGACCTGTAGTGTCAGGCTGACACCCCTATATCAGGAGACAGATGATAGGACCTGTAGTGTCTGGCTGTCACACCCCTATATCAGGAGCAGATGGCAGGACCTGTAGTGTCAGGCTGTACACCCCTATATCAGGAGGCAGATGGCAGGACCTGTAGTGTCAGGCTGCACACCCCTATATCAGGAGGCAGATGGCAGGACCTGTAGTGTCAGGCTGTACACCCCTATATCAGGAGCAGATGGAGGACCTGTAGTGTCAGGCTGTCACACCCCTATATCAGGAGGCAGATGATAGGACCTGTAGTGTCAGGCTGCACACCCCTATATCAGGAGACAGATGGTAGGACCTGTAGTGTCAGGCTGTACACCCCTATATCAGGAGGCAGATGAAGGACCTGTAGTGTCAGGCTGCACACCCCTATATCAGGAGACAGATGATAGGACCTGTAGTGTCAGGCTGTACACCCCTATATCAGGAGGCAGATGCAGGACCTGTAGTGTCAGGCTGTACACCCCTATTCAGGAGACAGATGATAGGACCGGTAGTGTCAGGCTGTACACCCCTATATCAGGAGCAGATGATAGGACCTGTAGTGTCAGGCTGTACACCCCTATATCAGGAGGCAAGATGGAACCTGTAGTGTCAGGCTGTACACCCTATATCAGGAGGCAGATGGCAGGACCTGTAGTGTCAGGCTGCACACCCCTATATCAGGAGCAGATGCAGGACCTGTAGTGCAGGCTGCACACCCCTATATCAGGAGACAGATGGCAGGACCTGTAGTGTCAGGTCTGTACACCCCTATATCAGGAGGCAGATGGCTGGACCTGTAGTGTCAGGCTGCACACCCCTATATCAGGAGCAGATGGCAGGACCTGTAGTGTCAGGCTGTACACCCCTATATCAGGAGGCAATGGCAGGACCTGTAGTGTCAGGCTGTACACCCCTATATCAGGAGCAGAGATGGAGACCGGTAGTGTCAGGCTGTACACCCCTATATCAGGAGCAGATGGCAGGACCGGTAGTGTCAGGCTGTACACCCCTATATCAGAGCAGATGGCAGGACCGGTAGTGTCAGGCTGCACACCCCTATATCAGGAGACAGATGGCAGGACCGTGTGTCAGGCTGTACACCCCTATATCAGGAGCAATGGCAGGACCGTGTGTCAGGCTGTACACCCCTATATCAGGAGACAGATGGCAGGACCTGTAGTGTCAGGCTGTACACCCCTATATCAGGAGGCAGATGGCAGGACCTGTAGTGTCAGGCTGTACACCCCTATATCAGGAGACAGATGATAGGACCGTAGTGTCAGGCTGTACACCCCTATATCAGGAGACAGATGGCAGGACCTGTAGTGTCAGGCTGTACACCCCTATATCAGGAGGCAGATGCAGGACCTGTAGTGTCAGGCTGTACACCCCTATATCAGGAGCAGATGGCAGGACCTGTAGTGTCAGGTGTACACCCCTATATCAGGAGGCAGATGGCAGGACCTGTAGTGCAGGCTGTAACCCCTATATCAGGAGGCAGATGGCAGGACCTGTAGTGTCAGGCTGTACACCCCTATATCAGGAGCAAAATGGCAGGACCTGTAGTGTCAGGCTGTACACCCCTATATCAGGAGGCAGATGGCAGGACCGGTAGTGTCAGGCTGTAAACCCCTATATCAGAGGCAGATGGCAGGACCGGTAGTGTCAGGCTGTACACCCTATATCAGATGCAGATGGCAGGACCTGTAGTGTCAGGCTGTACATCCCTATATCAGGAGACAGATGGCAGGACCGGTGTGTCAGCTGTACACCCCTATATTAGGAGACATATGGCAGGACCTGTAGTGTCAGGCTGTACACCCCTATATCAGGAGGCAGATGGCAGGACCGTAGTGTCAGGCTGTACACCCTATATCAGGGGCAGATGGCAGGACCGGTAGTGTCAGGCTGTACACCCCTATATCAGGAGGCAGATGGCAGGACCGGTAGTGTCAGGCTGTACACCCCTATATCAGGAGGCAGATGGCAGGACCGGTAGTGTCAGGCTGTACACCCCTATATCAGAGGCAGATGGCAGGACCTGTAGTGTCAGGCTGTACATCCCTATATCAGGAGGGCAGATGGCAGGAACCGGGAGTGTCAGGCTGTACACCCCTATATCAGGAGGCATATGCAGGACCGTAGTGTCAGGCTGTACACCCCTATATCAGGAGGCAGATGGCAGGACCGTAGTGTCAGGCTGTACACCCCTATATCAGGGGCAGATGGCAGGACCGTAGTGTCAGGCTGTACACCCCTATATCATGAGACAGATGGCAGGACCGGTAGTGTTCAGGACTGTACACCCCTATATTCAGGAGCAGATGGCAGGACCGGTAGTGTCAGGCTGTACACCCCTATATCAGAGAGCAATGGCAGGACCGGTAGTGTCAGGCTGTACACCCCTATATCAGGGGCAGATGGCAGGACCGTAGTGTCAGGCTGTACACCCCTATATCATGAGCAGATGGCAGGACCGGTAGTGTTTAGGCTGTACACCCCTATATCATGAGCAGATGGCAGGACCGTAGTGTTAGGCTGTACACCCCTATATCAGAAGGCAGATGGCAGGACCTGTAGTGTCAGGCTGTACATCCCTATATCAGGAGGCAGATGGCAGGACCGGTAGTGTCAGGCTGTACACCCCTATATCAGGAGGCATATGGCAGGACCTGTAGTGTCAGGCTGTACACCCCTATATCAGGAGGCAGATGGCAGGACCGGTAGTGTCAGGCTGTACACCCCTATATCAGGAGGCAGATGGCAGGACTGGTAGTGTAAGGCTGTACACCCCTATATCACTTGATTGAAACATTGCTTGAAAGACTCTCGGGAATGGTCATGACCCTGAGTGAATAAATACGACGCTTCTTCTGTTTTTGAGCGCTCCCATTCCTCCATATTTCTGCTAGGCCAGCCTGTGTGATCCTGCTAATGTGAATCCTATCATTTTTCCCACTTTTCTTTGATGTTTGCTCATAAAATGTCTGAATTGTGTCTTTTGCAGAATGGTCAGAACTTTTGTATCCTGGATGAGCAAAGGTTCTCCAAAGAGATCCTGCCAAAGTACTTCAAGCACAACAACCTGTCCAGCTTCATCCGCCAGCTTAACATGTGTACGTATGAGGTCTCCACCAGTCTAATGCTGGAATGGAGTGCGGTGTCTAATATGCATTCACAGTGCTTTTGATCAAGGTTTATATCCTCTTACCATACACTATGTATTTTTATAAAGGTTGTCCCGGTTCTAATAAATTATAAGCTAGTTATGACTTTAATCAGTTGTCAAGTAAATGTATTTCACATAACATCCACAAATGTATTCTCACTGGGACCCCCCAACAATCCAAAAACCCTATGTGCCGGAAGAGGGCGCAAACATGGGGGACCACCACTCCGATGGACGGAAATAAAGCAGTGGCTGCCGATTCTGGCTCCATTTGCTTCCTTCATGTACTAAAAAAGAAAATCTGGTGCTCGACATGAGTTATCCACAGCGTAACAGATGGACGCTGTTAATATAAAGGGATTGTCCAGGTTTGGCACTAAAGTCTTCAGTTACTCTGCCTTCAGACTTGTGAATCCTCAGTATACTGTCAGGATTGTCCAGTGGCGAGACCAATCGTTCATGAAACTGCGAGTATGCGATGTGCACACTTCCGACTACATAATAATAATCTTTATATAGCGCCAACATATTCCTCAGCGCTTACAGTTACAGTTTCAAAACACAAGTCATAAGTAACAACGTTAACAATACAATAATTAAAGCAAAATAAGCCGCCCCTGCTTGTGAGAGCTTACAATCTACAATGAGGTGGGGGAGATACAAAGTACAGGTGTGTATATACAATGGTGCATTTACAATGATGGTCCAGCCATCTTGAGGGAGTGAGGGATGGATGGAGATAGTGAATGGGCTACACACACACACTTACACATAGAATGACTTTGATTAGTGAATGTGATAGGCCGCTCTGAACAAATGTGTTTTGAGGGAGCGCCTGAAACCATGCAAATTGTGGATAGTCCTAATTTCTTGGGGTAGAGCATTCCAGAAGATTGGCGCAGCGCGGGAGAAGTCTTAGAGTCGGGAGTGGGAGGTACGGATTAGTGCAGAGGTTAGTCGAAAGTCGTTTGCAGAGCGCAGCAGTCGGTTAGGCCGATAGATAGAAATGAGGGAGGAGATGTAGGGGGTTGCTGCACTGTGGAGAGCTTTGTGGGTGAGAACCAGTACTTTGAATTGGATCCTATAATGAATGGGCAGCCAGTGTAAGGACTGGCGAAGAGCGGACGCGTCCGAGTACCGATTAGCCAGATGGATGACCCTTGCTGCTGCATTAAGGATGGACTGGAGAGGGGATAGTCGAGTAATGGGGAGGCCAAGTAATAGAGCGTTGCAGTAGTCCAGGCGGGAGTGGATCAATGCTACAGTGAGGGTTTTGTTGTTTCCATGGTGAGAAAAGGGCGGATTCTAGAGATGTTCTTTAGGTGTAGGCGGCAAGAGCAGGCAAGAGATTGTATATGGGAGGTGAAGGAGAGATTGGTGTCAAACATAATACCCAGACAGCGAGCCTGCTGCCGGGGTGTTATGGTGCCGCCCACGGAGAGGGAGGTTAGTAGACGGCGGGAGCAGAAGGAGTTCAGTTTTGAAGAAGTTAAGTTTCAGATAGAGAGCGGACATGATGTTGGAGACTGCGGACCGACAGTCGGCGTTCTGTAGTACAGCGGGGGTAAGGTCGGGGGATGACATGTATAGTTGTGTGTCATCAGCATAAAGATGGTACTGAAAGCCAAATCTGCTGATGGTCTGTCCCAGGGTGGATTTGATTTAAATCAAACTGATTTAAATCACTAGTCAGTAAGGCTTGATTTAAATCAGTGATTTAAATCAAAGTTTCTACCTAAACTAGTTCTTGCTACTTTAACATGCAAGTAGATGAAGATTTTTAGAATCACTTTTTATATTACTTTTTTCTCCCCAGTTTAATGGGTTAATCATTCATATTTGGACACCACTGTTCTGTTGTACTTAGGAAGGAGAAAAATAATCCTGACCTTAATAACAATTTAAATAGATTTATTCAACTGAAACAATAACAACATTACAGCATAAGTTATTTGCTTAAACAAACATCCATGTTTGTTAACTAATTTGGCTAAACAAAATTAATATATATATATATTTTAAGAAACTTAGACTGTCAGCCCAGCCGACACATGAAAAACTTAAATACTACTGTCCCTGCTGTCCTCTGTAGCTCACTCGTCGTCATCTTCATCATCATCATCTTCTTCTTTGTTCCTATTCATAATCTGGAAAAGAAAAACAAGCTTTCCTGCTTTATTGGGTCCCAACCGATTTCTCAATTTAGAATGAATGAGTCCAAAGGAAGAGAATATTCTTTCAACGCCTGCAGAAGAAGCTACTGCTGTTAAAAGTGAAATCATTACTTGAACAGTCTCTAAATCCAAGCGCTTAAGTGACTTCCACCAGTTTACTGGTGTGACCTTCCTTAAAATATCTTCAGCAAACATATATTTCTTGAATGGTTCCCCTTAGCTCTGAAGTTTATTATAGTTGGCATTAAAGATGGATGATTGCTGGATACCCATGTCATAGCTAACTCCTCTTCCTCAGCACTTCGGTTTTGACCCTGATATTGGATATTGACAATATTTGCCAAAAAATGAGCTGGAATCAGTGCTTGTCCCATTCGTTTGTTTACTGCTTGTAATTTAATTCTGTCCATGTGTAGTTCTGTTTTTAAGTGTTCACTCAGTTCCTTCCAAATTTCAATAGCATCCGCAATAAAACAGCTATTTTTCTGTATTTTGTTTAAAGCTTGAGAGATGGGTTTCAGGAAGCTCAGCATATGTTCAACATTTCTCTTAAGCCCAATGTTGAGGATTTTGGCCGTGACAGTGCCATCTATTTTATCTCGATTTTCTTCACAAAGAGTCATCAGAATAGGCCAGTTTTTGATATACTGCTCAAAACAGTCCACCACAGAGTTCCATCTAACATCTTGTGGGAGCATTAGCTTGGTTCCACCCATCCTTTTCAGAGCTGCTGCAGCAAAATGATTATTACGGAAGTATTTAGCAATTTCAACAACATTAGCCTTTATTTCTGGAACACTTAAGTCTTTGGCTAAGAGGTGCAGCAAATGAGCACTGCAACCATATGTTATTAGCTTTGTATTCCCTCCCTGCTCTTCTAAATTTCTTCTCATCTTGGATACGTTTGCAGCATTGTCAGTGACCAAACTGTGTACTAGACATTTGAATTTTTGTTCACATGTTGTTATAGCTTTTACTGCCACTTCTTGTAAGTATTCTGCTGTGTGTGCATTTCCTGACATCAGTTGTTTGTGCAAGGAATACTTTACCTTCTTCTGTTATACAAGCACATACAATAGGATCATTGTGGACATTACTCCACCCATCAATACTTAGGTTAACAATTTTACCCTCCAGAGCTGTTGCACATTGCTCCATTTCTCTGTCATACACTTGATCCAGCAGTTTCCCTGCAACATCAGCTCTGCTGGGTGGACTGTATCCTGGTCTCAGTGACTGAACCATATTAATGAAATGTGGGTTCTCAGTCAGACGGAAAGAAGAGTTCGTTGCATAAATAAACTGGGCAATTTTTTCATCAATCAACTCTTTTTCTAATCTGCTAGTTCTTATCACAAACCTATCTATGGTGGTTCCAGGAGGTAAAGTTTTTTTTTCCCTTCCCCATGACAGCACCGACGTGAGAGTATGGTATCCGCCCCCAGGAACAGGAAACCTGTAGCAGAGATAAAAGAAGGGGGGCGGTACCTCTCCCTCAGTTTTGGTTTCCTGTTCCTGCAGGTGGATGCCTGTGGGGCAGAGTACCTGTAGGGGAATCGTCCCCTGGATGGCCGGTCTGGAGACCGAGGTCCTAAGGGGGGCATCACAGCTGAGCGCGGCGGCGCGCGCTCTCCACCCGGCTTCTTGGGGGCTGCCTGGCCGCGTCTCGCCCCCCGTGGACTCCCCAGCGGCCGCTCCGAGCAGGAGGCTGAGCCGGGGAGGCGTGTCCACCACGACTCTGGCGCCGACTGAGTGGGGCGGCTTCCGGTCGCACCGGAAGTGACGCCACACGCCGGGAGAAGCGGTGTGCTGGACACTTCCGGGCGGAAGTTGCTCCAGAGACGCGCACACCGCTCTCCCCCTGAATCCCCCCTCGCATACAAAACTTGCCGGAGGCAGGAGATCTTGGCCAGGAGACTGACGCTGCAGAAGCGCTTCACATCGCGATGGAAGGAGCAGATGAGGAGCGCGTGCCAGAGGAGGGAGGCCAGCAGACTGCTGTGGTACCAGGGGTTAGGTGGGTGAGTGCCTTTGTAAGGCGAAGAAACATGTAGTGATGGCTTTACCCTGTTCCCCTCTCCCTAGGGCAGGAAAGCTACGACCAAACAAAAAAACAAAATATGTGCTTTGTGTAAAAAAACACTTCCCAGAGATTACAATAAACGGTTGTGCCGCTCATGTGTGCAGAAAACGGTAGCGGAGGAATCACCGTCCTTGTTAGAGGATATTAGAGCCGTTATTCGTCAGGAAGTGAAAATAACGGTTAAAGAGGAGTTAAAACAGAGCACGCCAGTCAGTTCAGGCCATCCTCCCCCTCCCCCCCCCCACTCCTACGCAACAAAGTGACGTAGAATCGGATGGCGAACCGACGGAGTTAAAAATCTCGGAAAGTTCAGACCGAGATTCCTCGGACGAGGAGTATGGTCGCCCTTATGTTTTGTCTGAAGACATTGGGAAATTGTTAAAATTGATTAGATCTACCATGGGGGTTGAGACACCAAAAGAGCATCTTTCGGTACATGACTCTATGTTCAGTAATCTAGAGGGGAAAAACGTAAAGTTTTTCCCTTCCATGGAAATCTATTAAAATTAATTAAAAAAGAATGGAAGAAACCCAACAAGAAAATGTCTGTGCCACAAGCATTAAAACGGAAATATCCGTTTGATGAGGAAATATGTGGGGAATGGGAAAAAGCCCCTAAACTAGATGCCGCCATTGCCAGTACGTCTAAAGGAATAGCGTTACCATTCGAGGACATGGGGGCCTTGAGAGACCCCCTCGATAAAAAAGCGGATGCTTTTTTAAAATCGGCCTGGTAAATTAAACCAGGCGTAGCCGCCACTTGCACCGCTAGGGCCATGGTCAAATGGTTGGAAGAACTCAGTGAGCAAATAAAGAATAAATGCCCAAGAGAGGAATTATTGGATGTAATACCGTCACTACAAAAAGCGGCAGAGTTCCTGGCAGATGCGGCGGTGGATTCTGTGCGAGGTGCCGCCCGTGCATGCGCTCTCTCTAACTCAGGTCGCAGGGCATTATGGCTTAAAAATTGGACGGCAGACTTCCAGTCAAAGGTAAAACTCTGCGCAATCCCCTGTGAGGGACAATACTTGTTCGGGAAAGCATTGGATGAAATATTGGAGAAAGCATCGGATAAGAAGAAACGATTTCCGCTACCGCCTGTTTCAAGACGTCGTTGGAATGATGCTCGTTCGTCCTTTCGTGGAGCAAGGAATAGAGGGGGCAGGAGTCGGCCAGATGAAAGGTCTATCTGAGGCAGGCCTTGGGGAGAGAGAAGGGAGAAAGGGTTTCTCTTCAAGGGCCCTACCAGATCAGATACTAAACGTCAATGACGCCGAGTCTCCGGTGGGAGGAAGACTGAGGAAATTTGTACACCAGTGGGAAACATTGCCCGCCTCACGGTGGGTAACCAATCTACTATCCGAAGGCCTACGACTAAGTTTTCTCAACCTCCCACCACAGCGACTAAAGATAACTCAGGTCGCCAAAAAGAACCAAGCCACAATGGAAAAAGAAATCACCCTCCTTATGGAAAAGAAAGTGTTAGTGGAAGTACCAAGTCACCAAATAGGAGAAGGGTTCTACAGTACCCTGTTTTTTACCCCAAAACCAGACGGCTCCTTGAGGGTAATATTCAACTTGAAGGCGTTAAACCAATATATCCGAGTGGAAAAATTCAAAATGGAAACATTAAGATCAACAGTGAAGTTGCTAGAACCAGGCTGCTACATGGCAGTGATCGATCTAACAGATGCATACTACCATGTACCAATCTGGGAAGAACATCAAAAATACCTAAGATTGTTGGTACAGATTGCACAGAGCCCTACGCATCTGCAGTACCGATGTCTTCCCTTCGGGATTTCGGTGGCACCCCGTATCTTCACGAAATTAATTTCAGAAGTGGCATCTTTTGTGAGAAAAGAAGATATATTACTGGTACCCTATTTGGACGACTTCCTAGTAATAGCAAATACCGAAGGAAAATGCAGGAACGCAATAAAAAGGATGTTAGAAATTTTAACCAGTTTAGGCTGGATAATAAACGAAAAGAAGTCAAAACTAATCCCATCCAGAAAACAAGAATTCTTGGGAATAGTGTTAGATTCCTGCAATCAACAATGTGTCCTTCCGGGCAGGAAAGTAGACTCCATTCAAAACAAAATACAACAGTTAAGATCAAGCAAGGCCATAACAGTCCGACAAGCAATGTCCTTGTTAGGAACATTAACGGCAACAATACCAGCGGTCCAGTGGGCACAAAGCCACACAAGAGACCTGCAAAAGCAAATCTTAGCCGAACAGGCAAAAGATCCGACCAGCCTAAATCGGCGATTCACCCTAACGCCACAGGTCCTCAACTCATTGGAATGGTGGCTACAACCCGAAAACCTCAAAAGAGCTGTGCCCTGGTCAATTCACAATCAGGTGATATTGACTACAGACGCAAGTCCCTCGGGGTGGGGAGCACATCTAATAGGACGGCTTGTACAAGGCCTATGGGAACCCTCAATGAGGGAAACATCCTCCAATTTGAAAGAACTAACAGCAGTGAGACTAGCGCTGTATCAATTGAGAAAAGAGGTACAAGGAAGACACGTCACAATACTATCCGACAACAGCACGACAGTAGTCCACATAAATCGACAAGGAGGTACAAGATCACCATCCTTGATGGCGGAGGCAAGAGAGCTATTCGTATGGGCAGAAAACAACCTGTTATCCCTGTCGAGCACACACTTGAAAGGGACAGAAAATACGGTGGCGGATTTCCTAAGTCGGCATGTACTGCACCAAGGAGAATGGTCCCTAAATCGGGACATATTTGGGAAAATTTGTGCCAGCTGGGGCAAACCAGAAGTGGACCTGTTCGCTACAAAAGAAAATCGGAAAGTAAACAGATTTTACTCCCTGAACCCGAGGGAACAACCAGAAGGAGTAGATGCGCTACTACACCGCTGGAAATTCAAACTGGCATATGCCTTTCCACCATTTCCTCTAATACCAGTAGTCCTGAGAAAAATACGGGAAGACAAGAGCCGTGTAATACTTATAGCGCCCTTCTGGCCGAAGAGAGCGTGGTTCACATGGCTCACACGCATGTCTGCCTCGGACCCATGGATCTTACCCGATGTTCCCAATCTACTACACCAGGGACCAGTGGAACATCCTCAGGTGCACAGTCTACACCTCACTGCCTGGAACCTGAGAGGGGACTCCTACTAGCAAAGGGGTTCTCAGGACCCTTGGTGACTACCTTGCTCACTAGTAGGAAAAAGGTCACCTCGGCCAAATATTATAAAATCTGGCAAAAATTCTTAAACTTCTCAGGTCGACGGTTTTCGGGGACAGTCCAGATGGTCCCGATAACGGAAATCCTAGAATTTCTACAAAAAGGCCTGGAAAAAGGATTGTCCACAAGCACTCTAAAGGTGCAAGTCTCGGCACTAGGTGCGCTGTTTGACAAACTGGCTGACCACCCATGGATCTATAGATTCATTCGGGCCTCCTTTTCAGGCAGATCCTCGAAAATTGTGCCTAAGGTAGCTCCCTGGGATCTAAATTTAGTGTTAAATGCGTTAACTACAAACCCGTTTGAGCCGATCTCATCTATTTCAATAAAGGCTCTAACACTAAAAACAGTGCTCTTGGTTGCCCTGACGTCAGCTCGGCGAGTCAGTGAGCTACAAGCTATTTCTGTAAATCCCCCATATACTACCTTTATGGATGACAGAGTGGTCATAAGAACCGACCCAGCCTTCCTTCCGAAGGTTAATACAAAATTTCACAGGGACCAAGAGATAATTTTGCCCTCGTTTTGTGCCAACCCAAAATCCCAGGGAGAGCAAACCTTTCATTGTTTAGATGTAAGACGTTGCCTACTTCAATATATAGAAGTTTCAAAATCTTGGCGACAGTCGTCAGCCCTTTTTGTCTCCTTCCAGGGGATAAACAGGGGTAAAAAAGCTTCAAAAGCTACAATTGCACGGTGGCTACGCATGGCTATCTCACTTTCTTATTCTTCGTTAGGTCAGACTCCCCCACTGGGTGTAACGGCTCACTCCACAAGGGCTGTTGCGACATCTTGGGCCGAACGGGCAAATGCGTCAATAGAGCAGATTTGCAGGGCAGTGTTATGGTCGTCACCATCCACCTTTTTTCGTCATTATAGGCTAGATTTAGGTTCCTCGAATTTAGCCTTTGGTAGAAAGGTGTTATCTGCTGTTGTCCCACCCTAGGAGGCTCTTCTATTTCTTCCTCTCACGTCGGTGCTGTCATGGGGAAGGGAAAAAATGATAATTACTTACCGGTAATTTGATTTTTCAGAGCCATGACAGCACCGTATTAATTCCCGCCCTATCTTGGTGATGGTTGTGTGACTCACAAAAAAAAAAAAAAATTGCATGTATAAATTAATATATAAAGAAGGTAAATGTCGTAAATATGCTAGTATATGTGTATATATAACGACTAATTTTGGCGGTTACCTTGCATACTCTGAAACAAACTGAGGGAGAGGTACCGCCCCCCTTTTTATCTCTGCTACGGGGTTTCCTTTTCCTGGGGGCGGATACCATACTCACACGTCGGTGCTGTCATGGCTCTGAAAAATCAAATTACCGGTAAGTAATTATCATTTTCTTCCTTTTGGGTGATGGTGATATGTGGCTGTGGGTGTCTGATGATGATGCTGCTGCTAATGAAGCACTATCCTGGATGGATAACTCTGAAACTGTAGAACAGGATGATGGTGATCTTGGAGGTGGATAGTTTCCAGAATCCATGAATTCCCCAAACAAAAAAAAGTCAATGCTGTTATTTTATTGTTTATACAATTTCTGCTTATTGTACACAACACAGCTCTGCCCCAAAAGGAATATTTGTTTTTCTTCATAACTGTACCAAATGACAGTAACATGCAGTAATAATAAGAAATATAATTTTTCTCACACATGACAGTTCAGTCTTTAGAAATAGGATTCAATAAAATGTTTACCAACCTGAAGATCCTGCCTGTTCAGAAGTGTTTCTTTGGTCATCTTCATCACCTCACTTCTCATGATGTTGCCTCATTCGCGCCACCAGGCCTTGCATCTCTTTGTTGCATCGTTTGCATTTTGCACGCATGCCTGCCTTACCGATAGGCGAAGGAGCTTCATTAAAATATTCCCAAACTGGGTCTCTTTTACGGCCTGCTGCCATTATAAGGAAAGAATGTAATAAACCTCAGATCGTACACACAAACAGATCCAGACTTGTCTGTCTGTGGCTATGCTGCAGTATTGTGCTCAAAGTTTCACTTTCATTTTCTTGTCTGCTTGCCCTTTCTCCTCCTCACACTTAGATTCACATTCTTCTTGTGTTGTGCAGATCTATTCCACTCCAAACAATCAGAAACATATTGTCTAACTTCTTGGACTTGGCACTGAAGGGGTTGATTCTGTATTCATATAGGTTTGTAGAACAATAGGATTAAGGTATTTTTCTCAACTCTGTTCATGTTGTAACATTTTTGCCGTGAAGAAGAGGCTGGGACCTCTGCGGAGTCAAATTCAGTTTTGAGAACTGCGTAAGTAAAGCGAGCGTCTGTGATAATATAGGAGAGAAACTGCCCACTAATCCTACAGAAACCTCTGGAAGAGCATGGCATTGTGAATGTTACACATATACAGCCTTTATTCTACTGAGTTAAACAACTCAGCTTTATCTCATGATGGAAGAACCTTTGGATGGTAAAATATTTTCCTCAAAAAGCAGTTTATTGAAAAAAATCCGATTTAAATAAAAAAAAATCCGATTTTTTTTTTTTTTTAAAAAAATCATTGATTTTTATCCACCCTGGTCTGTCCAATTGGGGCCGTGTAGAGAGAGAAGAGAAGGGGGCCAAGGACTGAGCCCTGGGGTACACCGACAGTGAGAGGAAGAGGAGATGACGTGGAGCCAGAGAACGAAACACTGAAGGAGCGGTCAGAAAGATAGGAGGAGAACCAGGAGAGAACAGTGTCCTTAATACCTAGTGACTGGAGCCTAGACAGTAGGAGACAGTGGTCAAGTGTGTCGAAAGCTGCAGAAAGGTCGAGAAGAATGAGCAGAGAGTGGTGACCGTTACCTTTTGCTGTCAGAAGGTCATTGGTCACTTTGATGAGTGCAGTTTCAGTCGAATGTAGGGGGCGGAAGCCGGACTGTGAAGGGTCTAGGAGGGAGTAAGTGGAGAGGTAACGGGTGAGGCGGGAGTAGACTAGGCGCTCCAAAAGTTTAGAGATGAAAGGGAGATTCGAGACTGGTCTGTAGTTGTTTGTGCAGGAAGGGTCGAGAGTGGGTTTCTTTAGTAGTGGAGTAATGATGGAGTGTTTGAAGGAGGATAGGAAAATGCCAGAGGAGAGGGAGAGATTAAAGATTGTAGTTAGGTGAGTTGTGACAACAGGAGAGAGAGACTGGAGGAGATGTGAGGGAATGGGGTCGGTAGTGCATGTAGTCGGAAGAGAGGAGTCTTGAAATTTCTTCTTCTGTGATGGGATTAAATGTGGAAAGTGAGCCAGGGGAAATGCAGGGTGGGATGGGAGTCACAGCACTTGTGGTTGAGAGCAGATTTCCTGACGGATAGTATCTATTTTTTCTATAAAGTGGGAGGCCAGGTCGTCATTACAAATGTCTGTGATAGGGGCTTGTGCTTTTGGCCTGAGGAGGGAGTGAAAAGTGTCAAAAAGTTTCTTGGGGTTGTTGGCTAGTGAGGAGATCAGGGTGGTGAAGTAGGTCTGTTTGGCGAGGTGAAGGGCAGCATTATAAGTTCTTAACATGAATTTAAAGTGGATGAAGTCTTCTGGTGTGCGGGTTTTTCTCCATAGGCGTTCAGCACTCCTAAACCATCGCTGGAGAAGTTGAGTTTGCGATGTGAGCCAGGGCTGTTTTACTGTGTGTTTGGAAGTTCTGAGGGTGAGCGGCGCTACTTGGTCAAGGGTGCTTCTAAGATTGTCATTGTAGTGATGAACAGCCAGATCAGGACAAGAAAAAGAGATTGGGGACAGTGATGAGTGTAGGGAGTCTGAAAGTGTCTGAGGGTTAATGGCTTGTAGATTTCTGAATGTGTGGTAGGTAGGAGTGCGCTGGGGTGGTCGAGGATTTGTGAGGATGAAGGAGAGAATGTTGTGGTCAGAGAGTGGACTAGATGTGCACGGCATCACTCAGTTCATGTACATGCGAGGCTTCACAAGTCTGCACTCATAGAGGGACTGCAGACTTCTGTGACCAACCTGGACATCCCCTTTAAATGCAGTATTGTATGTAGGCAGAACGTAGCGTGTGGTATGAAGACTTGTGGTTTTAGTTGCACGAAGTAGAGGCGTATCAGTGATGTGCATGGTGTGATCATTATTCCAAATATTATTAAAAAATCCAGATGAGTCTGTCCATCGGTAAAATAAAACTCGACTTTCAGCTTTAGTTCCTAGTAGTAATGAGCGGACCCGTGGAAGTTCGGGTACCAAAACTTTAGCTGAACCTGAACCCCATTGAATCTGTGGTGACCCAAACTTTAAGGCTATGTGCACACGTTGTGGAATTGCCATGGAAATTTCCGCTGCAATTCTGCACCTCCCTGCCACGGGAAATCCGCATATTATAGGTATGCGTATTCCCGCTAAAAACTAGCGTTTTGCAAGCGTAATTAGCTTGCAGAATGCTAGCGTTTTACAAGCGATCTGACAGGTTGGTCACACGAGTCAAACAAGTGTTTGACTCGTGTGACCAACTTTTTACTATTGATGCTGCCTGTGCCGCATCAATAGTAAAAAGAGCTAATGTAAAAATAATAAAAAAAATAATGATATTCTCACCTTTCGGCGGCCCCCGCAGCTTTCCCGCCTCTCAGCGACGCTCCCGGCCAATCCCGTTCCCAGGAGTCCTTTGCGACAATCATCCCGATGACGTAGCATCACGCGAGACCGCTACGTCATCTGGGGTGATCTCGCAAAGGACTCCTGGGAACGGAAGCGTCGCTGAGAGGCGGTGAGAATATCACTATTTTTTATTTTAATTATTGTTTTTACATGGATATGGTACCCAGGGCCTGGAGGAGAGTCTCCTCTCCTCCAGACCTTGGGTACCATCCGCACATGAACCGCTTACTTTGCGCATGGTGGGCACAGCCACATGCAGAAAGTAATTGGTTCAATGCATTCTTATGGCGGCGGAATCGCCACGGTTCCGCAAAAAAGAATGAGCATGCTGCGGATTCTCCTGCGATGCGATTCCGCCGCGGAAAAACCCGCAGCATGTGCACAGCATTGCAGAATCTCATAGGCCTTAATGAGTTGTATTGTGTAAGCGGTTTTGCCGCGGTGTCGCGGCGTTTCCGCCGTGAAAAACCACGGCAAAACCGCTAGGAATCCGCAACGTGTGCACAGGCCCTAAAGTCCAGGTTGGCTCATCTCTAGTTCTGCGTACTACTGATACGTTCGGTGTGATTAGCGGAGCGTGGTCGGGCATGTGCGCTGCTGCTCCTTTCCACCTCTATGGGACAGATGAAGTGATTGATGGATATCTCAACACTGAATCAAGTGATCAGAGAATGTGCTGTCTGCAAATACTTCCCATTTCTTTATCGCTTCATTGGGGGACACAGGTTACTATGGGTGTATGTGCTGTCACTAGGAGGTGTATGTGCTGTTACTAGCAGGCTGACACTATGCAAATTTGGCAAAAGCTGACTCCTCCCCAGCAGTATACACCCACCGACAGGCACAGAGCAACTCAGTTTTTGCTTAGTGTCTGTAGGAGGCGGACCTGGATCTAACACCAGATCCGCAGTCTTTATTCCCATACAGGTTTTTTGTGTTTTATTAACGCTTTCCCTTTGTTTTCCAGATTCATTTCTTCGGGTAACAGGGTGCAGATCACTCACCCTGTCCTACCCACACTTTAGCGACTGAGAGAGCAGCGTGCGAATAATCCACACTGCCCACTCTCAGACCCGCTGGCAGGACTTGGTCCTCTGTCACCCTCACGGGTGCTTCAGAGGATCCTGGGCGACTAGTCCTTGCTTCGCCCCTCCTCACACCTCTCCCAGGAGAGGGCTGAGAGGAAGACGGCGGCCACCAGCTGTGGCCTTCTCCCCGACTAAAGGGGTCGATGCCGTCTTCTGCACCGTCAGGAGATGGTGCGGGAAGGAGGATCATCAACAGGACCCTCTGCACCCACGAGGGATCCTGACATCCTCGGCTCCAGCATCGAACACCGGCAGAGATCACATCCGGACAGAGGTACCCCCCCCCCCCCAGCCCAACCTGACCCAACGCCACCGCTGCGCGATCGCCACGGGACCCACCAGAGGGGGACAGGGTAGACAGCCCCCCGATAACCACGGGCACAGGGCCGCGCATTTGCCCCACGCTAGTTCGCGCTACACAACAGGGCGCCGCCATCTTGGCCCTCCCTCGCCGCATTGTTTTCGGCCAGACCACTCCCCTTCCTGTGACGCGCAGGGCTTCCCCGGCTGACGCCCTGACGTCAGACGCCGGCCCGGACACGCCCCCCCACGGAGAAACGCCTCAGCGTCGCGTCCTCAGCGCTAGGAGGGCGGTCCTGCCAGCGCCGGCTCCACCCCACAGGAAGCCAACTCATCGCCCATAAGGCGAGCCAACCAGGGACAAGTGTTCCCCGCCCCCTGGCCGGACACACCTCCTTCCGGCGCTTCCTGCACACCACGTGGACGCTGCAACAGCCTCCAGACTCTGCACGCGTCCACAGCGCCAGCACAGGAGGATCCGTCCCGGCTTCACCCGCCCGCCGGCCTCAGGGGGACACAGCAACCGCAGCTCCCACCGCGATCGCTGGGTACCGGTAAGCGGGGCACTGGTAGGCTCTGCACCCGACAGACCCTACCAAAACCCCAGGTAACCCCCACTCAGCAGTATAGCCCACCGCGCTAGGCCTTAATCGCGCAGCAGCTGACAATAGCGCACGCCTTACCAGGGCCTACCTATGCTCAACCCCGCTGCACACGCTCAGATCCCCACGGTGATCCACTACGCTTGTGCCCTTTGTAAGAAAAAGTGGGCCTCAGGCCAAGCGTCCCCCCTCTGCTCGTCCTGCGTCCCTACCACTACCACCATGTCTGCCCATCAGGATGCCACCAACGCCCGGGAGGAGAGCGCCCACACGCCCCCGGAGTGGGCCGTCGCCATGTCTCAGTCCTTCTCGGACTGGACAAAAAAATCGCAGTCCCTCATACAGTTCCTGGAGCGCATGCCACAGCCCTCTGTCGCCACCAGTGCTACGAACGCCACCTACGGCGATTCGCCTGCACCTGACCACGACCCTCACAGAGGCAGAGCAAGGAACAGAACCAGAAAGCGGGTTTGTGCTAGTTCCCCGTCCAGCTCACCGGGCCCATCAGCGGCCCCCAGCCCGCCCAGAGCTACCCGGTCTCCCTCCCCGGAGGCAGACACCGGGTCGGACGTAACATCCCAGGCAGGGTCTGACTCCGAGGACGATCAGCCCTCAGGGACATGGGACATGGTTGATAGCCTCATCTCGGCTATCGTACAAACCATTGAAATTAAGGAGGACGAGGCAGTCACCCAGGACAACCCCGTCATATTCAAAAAAGTTAAACGACCCTCAAGGGTTTTCCCCAATCACAAGGAGTTCGAGGCTACTACAGCCCGACACTGGGATAACCCCGGAAAGCGCTTCCCGGGAAGGAGACGGCTAGACGTCCTATACCCTTTCAGCTCTGATCTGGTAACCAAATGGTCCGAGCCCCCCAAGGTGGACCCGCCTATCTCCCGCCTGTCCTCCCATACGGTTCTGTCCATCCCGGACGCCGCGGCCCTCAAGGACGCCACAGACAGACAGATTGTAATGTAAGGAGTACAGTTCATATAGTGTCTTGTGCTTGGGTGCGATGAAAACACAGGAGTCACAGGTTTGATATAGAAGGTCTTGTATTACTTCATACAAGTGGCAATAATAGTCACACAGTTTGCAGATACAAAGCAGGAGACACAGCAGGCCAGAGTAACTTAAGCTCAGCAATCACTCTCCACAACAGGTTCAGGATCTCTTCTCTGTTACCGTAAGTCCATGGAAACGTGGATTTATCAAATAGCAAGGTTCCAAAGTCCACGAGTGTTCCAAAGTTCCACAATAGGAAATAACTGGAGTACAAAGTCCAAGGCTTCCAGGAGTCAGGTCACAGGTTCACTGCAGGCTTGCTTCTGAAGCACTGATTGCTCAGCTGTGGCTGCTTAAGAAGCAAGAGGAGAGAATCAGGGCGGGAACATGCAAGCTGGAAACTCCATATTGACTGAGGGCAAGATAGCTGCAGCAAGACAGAAAGTAAAATGGCTGACGGAAAAACTGAGTTTCAGGAACATGTACACAGAACCTTACACAGATTGAAGCCCTGACAAAGTCCGCCTTTGAGGCATCAGGCGCATCACTCTGCCCCAACTTCGCCTCCACATGGGTGGCCAAAGCCGTATCGGCCTGGGCAAAGATTCTCAAACGGGGCGTCGCGTCGGAGGCCCCAAAAGAAGACCTCTACGACCTAGCAGACCAGATCGTTAAAGCAGGCAAATACCTCCTTAACGCTTCCTTGGATGCTGCCGCCTGCTCCGCAAGGGCAAACAGCAACATCACCGCAATCCGCCGGGTCCTTTGGCTAAGGGCGTGGAACGCGGATCCAGCTTCAAAAAAGTCCCTAACTAGCCTGCCCTTCCAGGGCTCTATGCTCTTCGGGTCCAGACTGGACCAGATCATCTCCGACACCACAGGGGGCAAGGGTACCTCCCTACCCCAATCCAGAACAAAACGGCCCTACAACAGGAAGGGAACACAGCCCTTTCGCCCCTTCCGTACTTTCACCGCCCCAGGCGGCTCCACCCAACAGGACCGACCCCCTTTCCACGGAGACAGAAGGAAACCTTCCTTCAAGTCCACCCCCCACTGGAAAAACAAGAGCCGCCCCCCTAAGCCAACCAATAACAGGAACCAAAGATTCACCCCTAAATGACGGGTCACCCCCACCTGGAAACCCTTCCAGGGTGGGGGAAGACTCCTTCGGTTCAAGGACACCTGGCTCTCAGTCGTCGACGACGCCTGGGTAAGGGAGATCATCACGTCCGGATACAAAATAGAGTTTTCCTCCCGCCCAAAGAGACGCTTCTGCGGCTCTCACCCACCAAAACAACCATCACATCGCCCAGGGTTTCTCCGCGCAGTCGCCTCACTGCTGGAAGCGGAAGTGATCGTCCCCGTTCCGCGGCACGAACGATTCTCCGGGTTCTACTCGAACCTCTTCGTAGTCCCGAAAAAAGACGGGTCACTTCGCCCGATCCTAGACCTCAAACGGTTGAACCGCCATCTTCGGACCCGCCACTTCAAAATGGAGTCCTTGCGCTCGGTAATTACCTCCATGGAGCCGGGGGAATTCCTTTGCTCCGTGGACATACAGGATGCTTATCTACACATTCCGGTCTGCATCCAACACCAAAGGTACCTCCGCTTTGCGGTGCAGGAACACCATTACCAGTTCACAGCCCTCCCGTTCGGCCTGGCCTCCGCCCCCAGAGTCTTCACAAAGGTCATGGCGGCGGTCATGGCCATCCTTCGGTCCAAGGGGATTCTCATAATCCCCTACCTCGACGATCTCCTAATCAAAGGTCTGTCTCGCCAGGACTGCAATCAAAGCCTTCAGATCACCCTGAGCACCCTGTCCCTCCTCGGGTGGCTCATCAACCGGGAAAAATCTACCCTGATTCCAGCCCAACGCATTCTTTTCCTGGGCATGGAACTTGACACCGTTCAGGCGCGAGTCTTTCTCCCGGAGGAAAAATACTACTCTATCAGACAGGGGATCAAAGCCCTAAGACGACCGGAACCCTTGCCACTACGTTTCGGCCTCAGAGTCCTGGGGAAGATGGTCGCCTCCATGGAGGCAGTACCATACGCGCAGTTCCACACACGTCCCCTCCAGCTTGCCCTTCTGTCATCATGGGACAAGAATCCAGCGTCCCTAGACCGCCCAGTGATCCTGCCGCCCAAAGTAAAACAGTCCCTTACTTGGTGGACACTGGCCTCCTCCATTCTACGCGGAAGGTCATTTCTGCCTCTCCGGTGGCAGGTCATCACCACCGACGCCAGCCTGCAGGGCTGGGGCGCGGTCTACCAGCATTTCACAGCACAGGGCCGCTGGGAGACACACGAGGCCCTCCTGCCGATAAACCTCCTGGAGATCAGGGCAATCTTCCTGGCCCTACTCCACTGGCAGCCCCTCGTCAAGGGAAAACCAGTCTGCCTCCAGTCGGGCAACGCCACGGCCGTGGCATACATAAATCATCAAGGAGGGACTCGCAGCAAACAGATCATGACCGAGGTAGGGAAGATCCTACATTGGGCAGAACACCACGTCCCTGCCATCTCCGCCGTACACATTCCCGGGGTGGACAACTGGGAAGCCGACTTCCTCAGTCGCCAGGAACTGGCAGCCGGCGAGTGGTCACTCAACCCGGCCGTCTTCAACCAAATCTGCCAGAGGTGGGGCGTCCCAGACGTCGATCTAATGGCATCCCGGTCAAACCACAAGGTCCCCCAGTACGTGGCCAGATCCCGGGACCCGATGGCGCTCGGCTGCGATGCACTCGTCATCCCATGGGCCCAGTTCGAGATGCCTTACCTCTTCCCACCCCTCCCCCTGCTTCCACGGGTCATAAAGAAGATAAAGGCGGAAGGAGTCCCTGTCCTGCTCGTAGCCCCAGATTGGCCACGTCGGGCCTGGTATGCGGAGCTGGAAAACATGCTCTCGGACGTACCCTGGAGACTCCCAAGCTGCCCGGACCTTCTCTCACAGGGACCTCTCTTCCACCCGAATTCTCAGTCGCTCACTTTAACGGCATGGCCGTTGAAGCCGCGGTCCTGAAGAGCGCAGGCTTCTCGGAAAGGGTCATCCAAACTATGATAAGGGCCAGAAAACCAGCGTCTTCCCGCATTTATCACAGGTGCTGGAAGGCTTTCTTCCGCTGGTGCGAGAAGAACAACCTCTTACCTTTGACCTTTTCCCTGCCTTCCGTCCTCGCCTTTCTGCAGTCGGGACTGGACTCCGGCCTTTCCCTCAGTACCCAAAAGGGTCAGGTTTCAGCCCTATCCGTGATTTTCCAGTCCGAACTGGCCTCCTCGCCCCAGGTGAAGACCTTCCTGCAGGGGGTCGCTCACCTAGCGCCCCCCTACCGCCCTCCGATCGATCCCTGGGATCTCAACCTGGTCCTGAGCGCTCTACAGCGTACCCCCTTTGAGCCGATCAAGGACATCCCTCTCACTCTACTCTCGTGGAAGGTAGCCTTCCTGGTCTCCATCACCTCTCTCAGAAGGGTGTCCGAATTGGCGGCCCTTTCCTGCCGCCCCCCCTTTCTGATCCTGCATCAGGATAAGGTGGTCCTCCGACCTGTCCCCTCCTTCCTTCCGAAGGTAGTCTCGGCCTTTCACATCAACGAGGACATCGTCCTCCCGTCACTGTGCCCCTCACCAGCTCATCCCTTAGAAAGATCCCTCCACAAGCTTGACCTGGTCAGGGCGATCCGAATTTACCTTTCTAGAACCACCACCTTTCGTCAGGCGGATTCCCTATTCATCCTCCATGAGGGCCGTCGCAAGGGGCTCGCAGCTTCAAAATCCACCATCGCCCGTTGGGTTCGTTCAGCGATCCACGAGGCATACCGATCCCAGAACAAACAAGCCCCTCCCGGAGTGAGGGCGCACTCTACCCGGGCGGTGGGAGCCTCATGGGCCATTCGTCACCAGGCTTCGGCGGCGCAAATCTGTAAAGCCGCAACCTGGTCTTCCCTCCACACCTTCGTGAAGTTCTACAAAGTTAATACCCACGCCTCGGCGGACGCAGGCTTGGGTAGAAAGATACTACAGGCGGCGGTTTCCCACCGACCGACCTAAGTTCCTCTCTCTCTCTCTAATATACCTAGAATCCCCACCCTTGGGACTGCTTTTGGACGTCCCATAGTAACCTGTGTCCCCCAATGAAGCGATAAAGAAAGAAGGATTTTTGGTACTTACCGTAAAATCTCTTTCTTGGAGTCTTCATTGGGGGACACAGCACCCTCCCCTAAATCCGTACCACATTAGACCTTAGACCGTTGCCTTGGGGTTGGCACATAGGCCGTGCCTCCGGTCATCATAGGTACTCCTACTATTACTGCTTTTGCACCAACTGAGTTGCTCTGTGCCTGTCGGTGGGTGTATACTGCTGGGGAGGAGTCAGCTTTTGCCAAATTTGCATAGTGTCAGCCTCCTAGTGACAGCACATACACCTCCTAGTGACAGCACATACACCCATAGTAACCTGTGTCCCCCAATGAAGACTCCAAGAAAGAGATTTTACGGTAAGTACCAAAAATCCTTCTTTTTGTAACAACTTGATTTGCATTTTTATAGATGGCTTCAAGAAAGTGCTGAGTCTTGAGAGTGGACTTTTGAAATGTGATAGTGGCTCAGGAATTGTGTTCCAACATCAGTTTTTTAAAAAGGGGAAGGCCGAACTTTTAGAAAATATTAAACGAAAGGTATGTATGAATGTTGCCGTGTAAAGCCTTATTTTCAATCCATGATGATCTGTAGTGCTGCCTAATGAAATGTGTTGTGTCCTTGTGGCTTGGTGGATTCCCTCATTACAGAAGCATTCAATTTTTCTTTTAAAGCCAAGAAAATATATGCAGTAAGCATTGTGTTCCCAGTAGACTTGTCACAAAATAAGTTACATTATGGCACATTTGACTGCTCAAATTTCAGCATTCAGTTTTTAAAGGGAATCTCAGGCTTTTGCAACCTCATCTCATAGCAGCATAACTTATTAAAAAGAGACCCTGATTCCAGCGATGTTTCACTTAGTTTACTGCATGCAGCAGTTGGGACACAGAGTTCTTAGATGTAGCAGCTCTCAGCTTCCCTCGCCCACACCAAGCTCTCTATGTACATGGACAGTGAGCTGCTTGGCAGAGGAGGGGGCGGAGTCAGACCACTGCTCATTTGAACACCAGTCCTGGCAGTGATAATCTCCTGGTGATAAAACCTTCATTGTATGGAAACAGCACATAGCCTAATATGTAATTCATCACTGCTACATTTTGCTGTTCTACAATTACATAGCTAACACCTGCTGACAGATTCCCGTTAAATGGCCAGAACTCTTGTCTTCACCAAAATGCTCAAAACCCTGTTTTCACATAGAGCAGCAAGTACTGTCTGTGTAAGGCCTCATTTAGACATCCGTGTTTCACATGCATATTCTGTGTTTTTCATGAATAGAAGATGTCCCCAATATAACCTTTTGACATGTCCCTAGTTTCCATAAACCAAAACAGTGTGTCCATTATTTATTCCCATGTAAAACAAGAAAAGAAAACGGGCGCATGTGTAGACTCACAGGGCTACTTTTTAAAAATAGTGCCAATGCACTCACCTGTAATGGTTGTGTGCATCTACACAACCAAGATAAAGCGTGTGATTAATGAGGCTCCGGGTCACCTCTCTCTATTTCGTCCCTTCGGTGTTTGCATCAAGCCTGTGTTCCTCTGATGGTCACACAAACCCGCTCGTCCGGATGACACGTCACCGTATGTCCTCAGTTATTAACCCGGTGGCTGTAAACCAGAGGTCCTCGATACATCCAAATAAACCAGGCTGCTCCTGCCGCTGTTAACTCCGTATGGAGACTTTTCGCATGTAAACAATGGTGCAGCGGTCTCCAAGACCCCACCTGATGAAGACGGTTTGGACCGTTGAAACGGGTTGTGGCAGTGGTATTGGAGGAAGAATAAAGTTTGTCTAACATTTATTAAATTGTCCATTATTCCTTTGGCGCCCCTTGAGACCGCTGCACCATTGTTTACATTATTTATTCCCGGCAGCATGGATGAAAAGAACCAATACAAGTCTACGGGTCCGTGAGGAACGCGTACAGCACACGGATGGTGTCGGTGTACAATATGTGTGCTGGCGATGATCAGGAGAAGCTTTATGTAGTTATCTATGGATGGAAAACACTTAGCAATTACTGATGACTCCTGTGCCATACTTTATTAATATGTGAAAAACACTGACTTCTGAATGAGGCCTAATATAGGGTAGGTTCCCCTTGTGCTGCAAGAGCTTCGACCCTTGGAAACCTCAATACTGGACGGCCTCTGACTTTTTTCTTTGGTATATGGCACCAAGACTTCAGCAGTAGATCCTTTTGTAATCCATAAATTGACAGGGGCCTCAGTTTATTGGTTTTGGTTTTCACAGCTATCAATTAGCTCAGGATCTTGGGAATTTGTTGTGCAACAAGGCACATAATCCTGCTGAAATAAGCCTCTGCCATTGGGGAATATCTTTACCGTGAAGTACTTGACCTGTGACAATATTTAGGTCCATGGAAAGTGTCAGTGTATCATCCCCATGGGTGCTAGGACTAAAGTTTCCCAGTAGCTCATGTCCAGAGCGTTAACCTGGTGGCTTGCCTTGCCGTTGTGTGTTCCCCAGGTAAGACGTACAGCTCTCTATCGGCCGCTTTTTGGTTGTTTTCAGCAGTGGTTGTCCCTCCCAACATGGACGCTCTGGCCCCTTTCTATCATATCATTATGCACTTTTTCAGGACTTTGTGTGACAGTAGGTCTTAAGTGGAATTAGAGCTGGCGGTGTAGACTTTGCTGCTCCCTGTTGCCAGGTGAACTGCTTTATAGAGGATTTTTTGCTAATTTTTACATTTTGAGCTGGACACACAATGTAATAGTGGCTGCAGCGTGGAATAAAACTTTTTTAATATTTTGCCTTTCCATTGTGGAGGTATTAGTAATCAAAGTATTTGGCTCCGAATGTGTTAATGCCCAGTTGGACATAGAAGAAAGTTATCAGATAGTAACTCCTACAGCAGGATGACCTGCACCCCCAGTGATAACTATCTGACAACTTTTGTAAAGTCGAAGTGGGTGTTAGCACATCAGGTGCCAAATACTTGGATTTCTAATATCTACGCAATGGAGATGCAAAACTACAAAAAACAAAAAAACTGAATTTTCACTGAAGACCTCCTCACTATATGTATACCCGATCATGCCACTGGAGACTTAATGAGAAGTTATTGAAAAAGCCTCATCTCAGAGAGGAGCTTTGCCCTTGTTTAAAAGAATACTGGGAACTTAATGTACAGGCGCTTCTCACAAAATTAGAATCATCAAAAAGTTAATTTATTTCAGTTCTTCAATGCAAAAAGCTAAACTCATATATTCTATAGAGTCATTACACACAGAGAGATCTATGTCAAGTGTTTATTTCTGCTAATGTCTCTCTCTCGGGCTTCTGCGGCTTGGATTCCGTCATATGACGGATGATGACGGATCCACGGCCCATAGGCGCCCATTCAGCAAAAAGGCAGACGTCACGGTCCGCCATTTCGATGCAGACAAAAACCGTTCCAATGTCCGTCTACTCCAGACAAACGACTGAAGTGTGAAAGAGGCCTAAGGAGTAGATGTTCCTATTCCACTCTCCCTTCCTCCCCTCTTTATATTAGTCGATACTGTTGGGTAAGACTTTGAGTAACTAATGGGAGAAAGTGACCACAATATGTCTTCTTATGTTTACTTGCACCAGCAGTACTTGTACTTTTTGGGACATGTGGGTGATATTATAATACCTTGTCTGATTACCTTGCTTGTGTTATCCGTCCATGAGGCGGCACCTTTTGTAACACTGGTGCACTCTGACCCGTACTAAATAGCTCTGTTTGATTCACTACTATATTTGTGATCTTTGTCTGTTTTAATATTTGTACTATTAAAATCATTTTTATATCTATAAACTTGAGTATTATGGTATATATGCTCCAATATTTTGGGTTTTGAGTATTGTAGGAGCTCCATAGGGTATTTACCCATTAATATCCTAGTTGGGATGACTGTGAGATTGCTATAGACCATGAAATCTGTGCTTGAAATTTTTTTTTTCCTTTTTTAAAAGCTGAAGAGGGATTATACTCTAGTCCCTCAACTACGATATAAAACCCCCCGTTATCACCCCCTTAGTTAGGGAAAAATAATAAAATTTTAAAAAATGTATTTATTTCCATTTTCCCATTAGAGTTAGGATTGGGGTGTGTTGGGGTTAGGGTTGGAGTTAGAGTTGGGGGGTTTCCTCTGTTAAGGCACATCAGGGGCTCTCCAAACATGACATGGCGTCTGATCTGAATTCCAGCCAATTTAGCATTGAAAAGTCAAACGGCGCTCCTCTACTTCAAGCTCTGCCATGCGCTCAAACAGTGGTTTACACCCAAATATCGGGTATCAGCATACTCAGGACAAATTGTACAACTTTTGGGGTCCAATTTCTCCTGTTACCCTTATTAAAATAAAACAAATTGGATCTGAAGTAAATTTTTTGTGAAAATTAGTTAAATGTTCATTTTTTTTTTTTTTAAACACTCCAAAAATTCCTGTGAAGCACCTGAATAAACTTCTTAAATGTGGTTTTGAGCACCTTGAGAGGTGCAGTTTTTAGAATGGTGTCACTTTTGGGCATTTTCTGTCATATAGGCCCCTCAAAGTCACTTCAAGTGTGAGGTGATCCCTAAAAAAAAATGGTTTTGCAAATTTTGTTGTAAAAATGAGAAATCGCTTAAAAAAAAAAAAAAAAATGTTTCAAAAATTGTGCTGATGTAAAGTAGACATGTGGGAAATGTTATTTATTAACTATTTTGTGCGATATGAGTCTAATTTAAAGGCATAAAAACTAAAAGTTTGAAAATTGTGAAATGTTCAAAATTTTTGCGAAATTTCCTTTTTTTTTTTCACAAAAACTCAAGTCATATCAAAGAAATTTTACCACTATCATAAAGTACAATATATCATGGGAAAATCTCAGAATCACCGGGATCCGTTGAAGCTTTGCAGAGTTATAGCCTCATAAAGGGACAGTGGTCAGAATTGTAAAAATTGGCTTGGTCATTAAGGTGAAAACAAGCTTTGGGGTGAAGGGGTTAATACCACTGGCGCACCACCTCTCTCAAATGCCTAGGAATTAATCTCACAACCTCGTATTCTACTTTATACGAGAACAATTTCCCTCCAATATATACAGAAATGCGATCCTTATTGATGAGTTGGAACATACAAAAAAAGGCTGCACTCTATCATACTAAAGCATGACAATATGGAATACATGAAATTTAGAATAGCAATATGGCTTTGGAATATAAGGAAAAATTTGAGACGCTTAGTATAAACATTTGGCCAAACATTTTAAAGCCCACCAACCATCGTCAAGGTGGTCTCAATACTGGTGAGTCCCTAACCTAATGTGAACATACCTCTATTAGGCTGATATCTGAATTTCTGGGTGAATATGCACCTCTGTCAGCAATGCCTGCATTTATGGGTAAAGTAGGGACCTGGTGTAATTAAAATCACCACCTGGTGGGGGCGGAGTGCTCGGTCAGCAAGCTAACATACAATAGACAAAAAAACCTGACTGGCACTTCCAGACTAATGTGAATAGGTGCAAGCCAAGGGAAGCTACCCCATGTAAAACATACAAAAAAAGGCTGCACTCTATCATACTAAAGCATGACAATATGGAATACATGAAATTTAGAATAGCAATATGGCTTTGGAATATAAGGAAAAATTTGAGACGCTTAGTATAAACATTTGGCCAAACATTTTAAAGCCACCAACCATCGTCAAGGTGGTCTCAATACTGGTGAGTCCCTAACCTAATGTGAACATACCTCTATTAGGCTGATATCTGAATTTCTGGGTGAATATGCACCTCTGTCAGCAATGCCTGCATTTATGGGTAAAGTAGGGACCTGGTGTAATTAAAATCACCACCTGGTGGGGGCGGAGTGCTCGGTCAGCAAGCTAACATACAATAGACAAAAAAACCTGACTGGCACTTCCAAACTAATGTGAACTAGGTGCAAGCCAAGGGAAGCTACCCCATGTAAAACATACAAAAAAGGCTGCACTCTATCATACTAAAGCATGAAACATGAAATTTAGAATAGCAATATGGCTTTGGAATATAAGGAAAAATTTGAGACGCTTAGTATAAACATTTGGCCAAACATTTTAAAGCCCACCAACCATCGTCAAGGTGGTCTCAATACTGGTGAGTCCCTAACCTAATGTGAACATACCTCTATTAGGCTGATATCTGAATTTCTGGGTGAATATGCACCTCTGTCAGCAATGCCTGCATTTATGGGTAAAGTAGGGACCTGGTGTAATTAAAATCACCACCTGGTGGGGGCGGAGTGCTCGGTCAGCAAGCTAACATACAATAGACAAAAAAACCTGACTGGCACTTCCAGACTAATGTGAACTAGGTGCAAGCCAAGGGAAGCTACTAAAAGTTTGAAAATTGTGAAATGTTCAAAATTTTTGCGAAATTTCCTTTTTTTTTTCACAAAAACTCAAGTCATATCAAAGAAATTTTACCACTATCATAAGTACAATATATCATGGGAAAATCTCAGAATCACCGGGATCCGTTGAAGCTTTGCAGAGTTATAGCCTCATAAAGGGACAGTGGTCAGAATTGTAAAAATTGGCTTGGTCATTAAGGTGAAAACAAGCTTTGGGGTGAAGGGGTTAATACCACTGGCGCACCACCTCTCTCAAATGCCTAGGAATTAATCTCACAACCTCGTATTCTACTTTATACGAGAACAATTTCCCTCCAATATATACAGAAATGCGATCCTTATTGATGAGTTGGAAATCACTCCCTCTCACTGTTTGGACGGTTTTCAGGAATTAAAATGTCTATCCTCCCAAAAATGTTATATCTTTTTGAGACTTTACCCATATTGGTCCCACTCAGAGATTTACATGCTTTTCGAGCAGTCACTTTAACCCCTTCACGACATGCACCGTATATGTACTTTGCATGTCGTGTCTCCCCCATTGATGTGGGCTCCAGCAATGAGCCCACATCTTTTCCGGCACATGTCAACTGTTTGCCCGACACAGATGCGGGTGGAATCGCGATCCACCCACGGCTATTAATCCGTTAAATGCCGCTGTCAAACGCATGTAACGCCCGCTTCCGGCCATCGGGCCGTAAATCCGCCCATAGGTGATCCCCGTCGAGTGATCGCGGGTCACCTATTGGTTGATGTCTCCCGGAGACCTCTATGGTTGTGACTGCCGGCTTGCTGTGAGCGCCGCCCGGTGATCATCGCCTGTATTTAGCAGAGCCAATTGGGTTATGGCCGCTTCTAGTGAAGCACACCAAAAGTAAAAAAAAAATTAATTTAAAAAAGATACATAAAAAAATAAAGTTTAAATCACCCCCCTTTCGCTCCATTCAAACTAAGACAATTAAAAAAATCAAATATACACATATTTGGTATAGCTGCTTTCAGAATTGCCCAATCAATAAAAAAAGATTAAGCGATCGCTAAACGGTTGTAGCAAGAAAAAATAAAAATGCCAGAGTTACGTTTTTTTTTGGTCGCCGCAACATTGCATTAAAAATGCAATAATGGGCGATCAAAAGATCGTATCTGCACCAAAATGGTATCAATAAAAACGTCCGCACGGCACGCAAAAAATAAGCCCTCATCCAACCCGAGATCAGGAAAAATGGAGACTCTATGGGTCTCAGAAAATGGCAATATTTTTTAATTATTTTTTTTATTTACAAATTTTGGATTTTTTTTTCACCACTTACCGTATATACTCTAGTATAAGCCGACCCTAATTTTGCCACAAAAAACTGGGAAAACTTATCGACTCGAGTATAAGCCTAGGGTGGAAAATGAGGCAGCTACTGGTAAATTTCAAAATTAAAAATAGATACCAATAAAAGTAAAATAAAGTAGGTTAAATGTTTTTGAATAGCCATATTGAATTAGGAGCCCCATATGTTATGCCCATGTATTGTGCCCCATATGCTGCCCCATGTATTGTGCCCCATATGCTGCCCCATGTATTATGCCCCATATGCTGCCATGTATTATGCCCCATATGCTGCCCCATGTATTATGCCCCATATTCTGCCCCATGTATTATGCCCCATATGCTGCCCATGTATTATGCCCCATGTATTGTGCCCCATATGCTGCCCCATGTGTTGTGCCGCATATGCTGCCCCATGTATTATGCCCCATATGCTGCCCATGTATTATGCCCCATGTATTATGCCCCATGTATTATGCCTCATGTATTATGCCTCATATGCTGCCCCATGTATTATGCCTCATATGCTGCCCCATGTATTATGCCTCATATGCTGCCCCATGTATTATGCCCCATATGCTGCCCCATGTATTGTGCCCCATATGCTGCCCATGTATTATGCCTCATATGCTGCCCCATGTATTATGCCTCATATGCTTCCCCATATGCTACCCCATGTATTATGCCCCATATGCTGCCCCATGTATTATGCCCCATATGCTACCCCATGTATTATGCCCCATATGCTGCCCATGTATTATGCCCGATATGCTGCCCATGTATTGTGCCCCATGTATTATGCCCCATATGCTGCCCATGTATTATGCCCCATATGCTGCCCCATGTATTATGCCCCATATGCTGCCCCATGTATTATGCCCCATATACTGCCCATGTATTGTGCCCCATATGCTGCCTCATGTATTATGCCCCATATGCGGCCCATGTATTATGCCCCATATGCTGCCCCATGTATTATGCCCCATATGCTGCCCCATGTATTATGCCCCATATGCTGCCCCATGTATTATGCCCCATATGCTGCCCCATGCTTTGTGCCCCATATGCTGCCCCATGTATTATGCCCCATATACTGCCAATGTATTAGACCCCATATGCTGCTCCATGTATTATGCCCCATATTCTGCCCCATGTATTATGCCCATGTATTGTGCCCCATATGCTGCCCATGTATTGTGCCCCATATGCTGCCCCATGTATTATGCCTCATATGCTGCTCCATGTATTATGCCTCATATGCTGCCCCATATATTGTGCCCCATATGCTGCCCCATGTATTATGCCCCATATGCTGCCCATGTATTATGCCCCATATGCTGCCCCATGTATTATGCCCCATGTATTATGCCCCATGTATTATGCCCCATGTGTTGTGCCCCATATGCTGCCCCATGTATTATGCCCCATATACTGCCCATGTATTAGGCCCCATATGCTGCCCCATGTATTATGCCCCATATGCTGCTCCATGTATTATGCCCCATATGCTGCTCCATGTATTATGCCCCATATTCTGCCCCATGTATTGTGCCCCATATTCTGCCCCATGTATTGTGCCCCATATGCTGCCCATGTATTGTGCCCCATATGCTGCCCCATGTATTGTGCCTCATATGCTGCCCCATGTATTGCGCCTCATATGCTGCCCCATGTATTATGCCTCATATGCTGCCCCATGTATTATGCCCCATATGCTGCCCATGTATTATGCCCCATATGCTACCCCATATATTATGTCCCATATGCTGCCCCATGTATTATGCCCCATATGCTGCCCCATGTATTATGCCCCATATGCTGCCCCATGTATTATGCCCCATATGCTACCCCATGTATTATGCCCCATATGCTGCCCATGTATTATGCCCCATATGCTGCCCATGTATTGTGCCCCATATGCTGCCCCATGTATTATGCCCCATATGCTGCCCATGTATTATGCCCCATATGCTGCCCATGTATTATGCCCCATATGCTGCCCCATGTATTATGCCCCATATTCTGCCCCATGTGTTGTGCCCCATATGCTGCCCCATGTATTATGCCCCATATGCTGCTCCATGTATTATGCCCCATATTCTGCCCCATGTATTATGACCCATGTATTGTGCCCCATATGCTGCCCATGTATTGTGCCCCATATGCTGCCCCATGTATTATGCCTCATATGCTGCCCCATGTATTATGCCTCATATGCTGCCCCATGTATTATGCCCCATATGCTGCCCATGTATTATGCCCCATATGCTGCCCCATGTATTATGCCCCATATGCTGCCCCATATATTATGCCCCATATGCTGCTCCATGTATTATGCCCCATATTCTGCCCCATGTATTGTGCCCCATATGCTGCCCCATGTATTGTGCCCCATATGCTGCCCCATGTATTATGCCCCATATGCTGCTCCATGTATTATGCCCCATATTCTGCCCCATGTATTATGCCCCATATGCTGCCCCATGTATTATGCCCCATATGCTGCCCCATGTATTGTGCCCCATATGCTGCCCCATGTATTATGCCTCATATGCTGCCCCATGTATTATACCCCATATGCTGCCCCATGTATTATGCCTCATATGCTGCCCCATGTATTATACCCCATATGCTGCCCCATGTATTGTGCCTCATATGCTGCCCATGTATTATGCCCCATATGTTCCACAGATTATGCCCCATATGTTCCACAGATTATGCCCCATATGCTCCACAGATTATGCTCCACAGATTATGCCCCATATGTTCCACAGATTATGCTCCATAGATTATGCCCCATATGCTGCCCATGTATTGTGCCCCATATGCTGCCCCATGTATTATGCCCCATATGCTGCCCATGTATTATGCCCCATATGCTGCCCATGTATTATGCCCCATATGCTGCCCCATGTATTATGCCCATATTCTGCCCCATGTGTTGTGCCCCATATGCTGCCCCATGTATTATGCCCCATATGCTGCTCCATGTATTATGCCCCATATTCTGCCCCATGTATTATGACCCATGTATTGGGTGCTCAGGGCCCCGGCACCTGCAATATTCACCTGTCCTGGTTCCACCGCTGCGCTCCGCTGTCTTCCGGGTCCTCCAGCAGTGAATGCTCAGGGAGAGGGCGCATCGCGCACTAACCACGTCATCGCGCCCTCTGACCTTAACATTCACAGCTAGAGGACGCAAGGACACAGCGGCGAGCAGCAGTGGAACGGGGACAGGTGAATATGGAATATACTTACCCCCTCCTGGCACGTCTCTGCAGCCCCTGCTCTTCTCCCACGGTCTACGGCGTCATGCCTAACTACAGCGGTCACATGGTACCTCTCATTAAAGTCATGAATATGTGCATATTCATGACTTTAATGAGCGGCACCACTGATGGCTGAACACAGGCGCCGGAGACCGTGGGAGAAGAGCAGGGGCTGCAGAGACCGCGCCAGGAGGGGGTGAGTATATAGGACAGCTGCTTTCCGCCTCCCCCGCCGACCCCCGGTATATGACTCGAGTATAAGCCGAGAGGGGGACTTTCAGCCCTAAAAAATGGGCTGAAAATCTCGGCTTATACTTGAGTATATACGGTAAATAAAAAAAGAACCTAAACATGTTTGGTGTCCATGTACTTGTAATGACCTGGAGAATCATAATGGCAGGTCAGTTTTAGCATTTGGTGAACATGGTAAAAAAAATCCAAAAAACTATTGTGGAATTGCACTTTTTTTGCAATTTCACCGCACTTGGAATTTTTTTTCCCATTTTTGAGTACACTGTACGGTAAAACCAATGGTGTCGTTCAAAAGCAAAATTTGTCCCGCAAAAACAAGTCCTAAGACTGGTTTCACATTTGCAGGTGGAGGTGCTGCAGAGGGCTGCGGACTTCCTCCGTGAAGCTCCGCCCACCGCCGCACCTCCTCCGGTCAGCTCCGCCTATGTCTGCATGCGGCCTGCGTACCTATATTTAACATTAGGTATGCAGGCCGTGCAGATGTATGCGGATGCCACCGCATGCGTCGTTTTGACCGTGCGGCGACCTGCGCCGAACGCAACATGTTGCATTTTGTTGCGGTCATCGCACCGTCAAAACGACGCATGCGGTTTTTGTCATTCCTATTTCTGAAAATGCTATTTTGCTAGTAAGTTAAGAAATTTTGGTCATCACATTTTAGCTTAACCTTTTCACTTTCATAACATACCAAGTAGTTATACTTAGTGGATTAATACATCTGGTCTTGTATTTTAGATGCCTCCAGTGAAGGCGGAAGATACCAATCTCACTCAGGAAGATCTACAGAAAATGGTTACGGAGTTGCAAGATCTTAAACATGTGCAGAGCAATATGGATACTATGCTGGAAAATATGAGACGGTATGTGGCAGATGGATTCCATGTCAACTAAGCTAGTGAGAATGTATAAGTTGTATAGTAGCCATCTCTTAGGACACATATATATTTTCCTATACACAAATAACAATAGCGCCCAGTAAAAGGGTGAACATAAATGTGTGCTGATAGCTGCGGGCAAACCAATGGGCCCCGTGTGCTGACCTGTGAGAAATTGTAATGAATATGGAGTAAAAACTAGGGTACTGCCGCACTTCTGAATATGCAAATGGCTAAAACACTTACTCCTATAGTACAAACGCGCTAGTATAAGACGAGATAAAAACAAAACATCAACGTCGCTTTTTGAACAAAATGGAGGAGTACGCTGAAACACAAATTGAGTTTATTCTGTATTGCATCAAATTTATTTTAACGCATAATTACTTCACTTATGATCATCAGTTTTATTTACAGACCTGGGTACAGCCATGGGGTCCAGGTTTGAATGAAATTATAAATAAAGAATTATGGCCGCACTGTGATAGGACTTTCCCCAAGAAGTTTTTTCTGGCCAGGAAAGCTATACCTATGACATGGATGAAGGAAATGCCTTCTCTTTTTCAAGGGAAAAAAAACATGTTAAGCCAGCATAATTTCATATGATAATGTAGTGTATAAAACAGGGGTTGCTCTCAGAAGTTTCTGGGATGTGGTGTGACTAGTGTCCAGTCTTGCGCTGTCCACTACCTTGTCTCATTCTGATATTGGCGTACTGGAAGAGATTGGACACGGCTTATTGGTGACTGTATTACCCTGAAGATGAGCTGTTGCATACAGGTATAAATGCTGTTCTGTGAAGCAGTGTAGTTACCCTCTGCTTCTCCCTGAGATATTTCTGATGTTGTAACAGTTGTAAATGATTATATGGATTAATGTACATTCCTGTAAGTTCCTTCTTGTAATGTACTTACAGCACTGTCAGAGATGAGCATTTGTTGACTTGTCTGTATTGTCAAATCTTGGGTACTTGCAAGTAGCCGTCAATAAAAGAAAACCGAAAATGGGCATAAAACTCCATAAGATGTGCCATTTTGGCTTGCCCGTCTTAGTGAAATTTGGCTCATCTTTTAGTCAAGCATATGAAATACCATTCCTGATTACTCTCCTTTCCCCCAATTGTTCGATACACAAGCACCAATTGTTTAAAAAACCTCTTTCAGGCAGGAGATCCTTCCTCTAGTTGATCTGTTCATTCATGTGCAGCCTTCTACTGATATCTCCTGCCGTTTTTAAGTCTTCAACTGGAAATCTCGTCATGTAAAGTATTTTCCACACTTCAAAACCAGCAGACCTGTTCTTTGCGATTATGTGGCCAACCTTGTGCAAAATGTAATAATCTAAATTGTGTGTCATAAATCTGTTTATCCCCTGCTCCTCGTAGTATCAGTCATTGTGCTCTCCTTTATAGATGTGTGTATATAAAGATGATCTAATGGCTTTCAAGATCTACCTCTATTTCTGCCGTCATCAGGTTTGGTGATTCATGTGGGTTATGTGCGTTTATAGAACCAAATCGCTTTACAGACATCTACATTTCTTTCCTATCAGCATGTCTTTGGAGGAACGCCACACCACCATGGGGACGTCATACAAAATCCTTGTAGATGTTTTCCTTGGTGGGATTCAAACACATGATCAATGCACAATCCTAATGAACAGACAGTTTTTTGTTTGCTTTTATATTTTTTTCATTTTATCCTTGCTATAAATTTGTCTTCTTTTAATACAATGTTTGTAGAGAAAACCGAGATCTCTGGAAAGAAGTATCTTCACTGAGGAGAAGACACAGCCAGCAGCAAAATCTTCTGTCCAAGGTGACTTATGCCGGTCTTGCTGGTGGTGGCAGCACAAAGTTATGGTGTAACTTGACATTGTGTGTGACCATTACTCAGTAATGTGTCTCAGTTTTTTAACCCTTTTGCGACAATTAGCATAAATACAAGCAAATATGTGCACTAGGAAAGTCCTACATCTCCTGAACTTTGTGACAGGGTAAAGTTGGCTCTGTTCCTCACAACAGACCATCTTTACATGTCACCAAGGGGAGAGCCCACCCTCCACCTCATTGGAGATTGCTGCACTTGGCTGGCCATTTCTGACCTGTAAATCACAGCAATTCAGAGCGATTGTCTAGGATAGCCACAATTACTGGCAAGTATTTAGGTGGTGGAAACGTTGGGAGTGATGTCACTTGATTGCTGCCATGAACTGCAAGCAATGACAGACATTTTAACATCCACACCGACACTCTGCACACATCACTCCAGCGTGCAGCGCTGTTGTATGCTGTGCTATGCTAGCTTGGTGATTGCAGCAGACATCTGAGTATATGGAGTTTGAAATTTACTAAACTCTCTTCCTTCCCAGCACACATCATTAATGAGCATTTTTGGAAATCGGTGCATAGGTAGATGTTATGGCATATGTGCCTATACTTTGCTTTTATTGACCAGTACTACCTCCCTGAGCTTGTCTCCCCACCTAGCACCAGTACTACCTCCCTGACCTTGTCTCCCCACCTAGCACCAGTACTACCTCCCTGACCTCGTCTCCCCACCTAGCACCAGTGCTGCCTCCCTGACCTCGTCTCCCCACCTAGCACCAGCGCTGCCTCCCTGACCTCGTCTAGCCACCTAGCACCAGCGCTGCCTCCCTGACCTCGTCTCCCCACCTAGCACCAGTACTACTTCCCTGACCTCGTCTCCCCACCTAGCACCAGCGCTGCCTCCCTGACCTAGTCTCCCCACCTAGCACCAGCGCTGCCTCCCTGACCTAGTCTCCCCACCTAGCACCAGCGCTGCCTCCCTGACCTCGTCTAGCCACCTAGCACCAGCGCTGCCTCCCTGACCTCGTCTAGCCACCTAGCACCAGCGCTGCCTCCCTGACCTCTTCTAGCCACCTAGCACCAGCGCTGCCTCCCTGACCTCGTCTAGCCACCTAGCACCAGCGCTGCCTCCCTGACCTCGTCTAGCCACCTAGCACCAGCGCTGCCTCCCTAACCTCATCTCCCCACCTAGCACCAGCGCTGCCTCCCTGACCTCGTCTCCCCACCTAGCACCAGCACTGGCTCCCTGACCTAGTCTAGCCACCTAGCACCAGCGCTGCCTCCCTGACCTCGTCTAGCCACCTAGCACCAGCGCTGCCTCCCTGACCTCGTCTAGCCACCTAGCACCAGCGCTGCCTCCCTGACCTCGTCTAGCCACCTAGCACCAGCGCTGCCTCCCTGACCTCGTCTCCCCACCTAGCACCAGCGCTGCCTCCCTGACCTCGTCTAGCCACCTACCACCAGCGCTGCCTCCCTGACCTTGTCTCCCCACCTAGCACCAGCGCTGCCTCCCTGACCTCGTCTCCCCACCTAGCACCAGCGCTGCCTCCCTGACCTCGTCTAGCCACCTACCACCAGCGCTGCCTCCCTGACCTTGTCTCCCCACCTAGCACCAGCGCTGCCTCCCTGACCTCGTCTAGCCACCTACCACCAGCGCTGCCTCCCTGACCTTGTCTCCCCACCTAGCACCAGCGCTGCCTCCCTGACCTCGTCTCCCCACCTAGCAACAGCGCTGCCTCCCTGACCTCGTCTAGCCACCTACCACCAGCGCTGCCTCCCTGACCTTGTCTCCCCACCTAGCACCAGCACTGGCTTCCTGACCTTGTCTCCCCACCTAGCACCAGCGCTGGCTCCCTGACCTCGTCTCCCCACCTAGCACCAGCCCTGCCTCCTTGACATTGTCTCCCCACCTAGCACCAGTACTACCTCTTTATCTAGATTGATGGCTCACTGTCAGTGATGTCGGGCACAGAAATCCGACAGTGAGCTAGCAATAAAGCTATATGGGCTAGTATAGTATATAGTGGGGAAGCTGCCTGGGAGGTACATTCTTGGGAAGTGCTCTGTCTCACCCAGAGCACTTAATAGCTAATTTGCTTAAACATTAAAATGCTAATTACTGTGAGATGCTGCAACAGATAAGATGTAAATCTTTTGATGGATTTGGTGATCAAAGACTTGCTTGCCCATATATGCAGTTTGGGGGTTAATCTTAAGCCCCCGTCACACTAAGCGAGATCGCTGAAGCGTCACCGATTTTGTGACGCAACAGCGACCTAGCCAGCGATCTCGCTTTAGTGTGACAAGCAGCGACGACCGGCCCCCCTGCTGGGTATCGCTGATCGTCGTTGAATGTCCTGGACCATTTTTTCATCGTTGGTCGCCCGCTGGCCAGCGCGCATCGCTGCATGTGACAGCGGGAGACCAACGAGCTGGGAGCTGGTATCCAATGTACATATCGGGTCACTAAGCACCGCGCGGCACCTAGTTGCCCGATATGTACCCTGGTTACCAGCTCCCAGCTTCTGTTGTAGAGCGCTGAGAGCCGGTATCTAGGGTACACATCGGGATAACTAGGTGCCGCTCAGTGCTTAGTTACCCGATGTGTACATTGGATACCAGTGTGCTCGCTGGTCCTGATCGCTGGTGAGTCTGCCCATGTGACAGCTCACCAGCAATCAGCTAACGATGTCCCAGCGATCCCATCCACGCCGTATCGTTGGTGGGATCGCTGGGACATTAAAGAGTGTGACGGGACCCTTACTGACACATTCCCTTTAACAAAAGCTACTTTATGGTATCACAGGCTAGTATGTAATCTATTCAGTTGTTTTCCATCTGTTTCTAGTTGCTTCAATTCATCCTGAGCTTAATGAGGCGCAATATTGTGCTGGCACCAAACAGGAAAAGGTATTTCCAAGTTTGTTTGTTTTTCTTACTTTTGCAGTGTCCTTTTTCCCTTATTTATTACATTATTCCATTAGCTGTTTATTTGCTCTTTCTAATATAGTGTCGTACAAATGATATTGACTTTTTTTTTCCTTAAATTGTATTTTTGCCACATTTTTTGTTGCATTTGCCTATAATATTGGGATGAATTTAAGAGCAAATGTAACACGTTGTGGAAAATTAGAGTAGAATTTAGAGAAGTACTAATCTGTTAAAGGGAACCTGTCACCAGGTTTTACCAATATGAAGTACGGCCAGTACCATTAGGGCCTTTTTACAGCATACTGGTTTAATACTTTAAAAAAAAAACAAGTCCCCAATCCAGTCTGCAGATCCCCAAAAAAAACTTTTATTATAGCCACAGAGGAAGTTATTTTTTCCAAAACGTACGTGTGGGTTGGCACCACGTCCCATTGCAGGTGACGTGCTTGAGAACGCTCTCCTAGTCATTATTTAATAAGTGCACCCCGTGTCGGTGATCTTTTCTATATATGATATTATGTATAATTAGCATGGTACTAGCCGGATGTAGATATTTTGTCCACCCATTGGATTGAGATAATATAGACTATTTCATGCAATGCTTGTTGTTACATACCACCTTTGGGATTATGGCTCCATCTTGTGGTTTGTTGAAACCTGTTTTTAGTAATGAAAATGTTTTTGTATTGTTATAATTAATTAAATGTGTATGTGTTTTCTGATATATACGGTTTTGGGGTACATTTTTTTTCTATCTGATTTTATGTTTATACGGGAAAAACCTGATGACTGGTTTCCTTTGAAAATTGAAGCTAAATAATATCTAACTATACACTTCAAAATCAAGTGGTCGGCACAGCTGTGAAAAGCTTCAATATGGCAGTGGTGAATACAAGTCAGTGGTGCTCAATGTTCCAAAGGAGATGTAATGATCAATTCCAGCAATAGAAAATAATCCACAGCACTCACTCTTGTGATTCTTATTCCATAAAAGTCGTCTTTCATTTCATGAACATTTAGAGGTGGGATTACAAACCGCACAGAGTATCTGAATCACATGGTGTGAATCGAACGTAGGCTAACTATGCTGTGCTGTTATCCCATCACTGTATGTGCACAAAATATAGAGGACTTTTACCATATTTTTCGGACTATTAAGACGCACCGGACCATAAGATGCACCTAGGTTTTAGAGGAGGAAATTAGGAAAAATAAAATTGAAGCAAAAAATGTGGTCAATTCTGTACTTATTATCCCCTATCCTAGTATATATGGTTCCCTCATCCCCATCCTAATACACATGGCCCCCTCATCCCAATCCTGGTATGCATGCCGCCCCTCATCCCTACTCTGATATTGTCACGCTGTCTCTGTATACAGGAGAACCGGGGTCTATGCTGACCCTAAGCTGGGGTCCTGGCTAATCCCTCTACCTGGAGGTACTGTTGATGGTACAGAGGTCCAGGCCGCCAGCGTAAACCCTATCTCCTGTGAATCCCTAACCACTGTAATCTAGTCCTGAGAAGGACCCTGATTACCACCACAGGGAACAGGAAGGTATCTGCCTTCACACACAGTATAAGACAAACGAGACAGTACAAGGGGTAAAATAAAAGAACACCTTGCATACAAAACTACCAATACAGAGGGAACACAAACGGGTAGGGAGATAACTAATAAAGCGAGGTGAGGAGAAAACCACAACAGGTATTCTTAGCTTAGACTTCTCAATACGATCCGCTCTGCTGGTCTGCATGAATGCTTTCACCGACACTTCCCCAGCAGACGGGCAGGTATAAGAAGGAAACCAATTAACAAAACATTAATTGCAGCTGAGCGAGGCTGGTCAGTCCAGCACAGAGAGAGAAAGAATTAACTCCCTCAGTGCCGAAAAACACCCAGCACCAGAAACTCAGCTGTGCGAAGTCAGTGTGTGCAATCGCGACGATCTTCGCAGCGACACACCCGTGACAGTACCCCCCCCCTTCTACGAGGGGCCTCTGGACCCTCAGGGCCGGGTTTATCTGGGTGAGTAGTGTGGAAGGCCCGAACCAATCGGTCTGCGTTAATATCCGACGCAGAAACCCACGTCCTCTCCTCAGGACCATACCCCCTCCAATGAACAAGGTACTGAAGGGACCGGCGATTCAGACGTGAATCGATGACTCTCGACACCTGGGACTCCAAGTTACCATTGACCACCACAGGAGGAGGAGGTAAAGGTGAAGGTATCACCGGCGCCACATACTTCTTAAGTAACGATCTGTGGAACACATTATGAATTTTAAATGTAGGAGGGAGGTCAAGACGGAATGCAACCGGATTAATTATAGCACTGATCTTGTATGGCCCGATGAACCTGGGACCCAGTTTCCAGGAGGGAACCTTAAGTTTAATATTCTTGGTAGACAACCATACCAGATCGTTCACACTTAGGTCCGGACCAGACACTCTCCTATCAGCCATACGTTTGTATCGGTTCCCCATAGAACTCAGATTATTCAGCACTCCTCTCCACACTGAAGCAAGTGACGACGAAAACCGTTCCTCCTCAGGAACCCCAGAAGAGCCCCCCCTATTGAAAGTACAAAACTGGGGGTGAAAACCATATGTCCCAAAAAACGGGGACTTACCAGTGGACTCGCTCCGCCTATTATTTAGAGCAAACTCCGCCAGAGGCAAGAAAGAAGCCCAGTCCTCCTGGTTCTCTGACACAAAACACCGGAGATATGTCTCCAAGCTCTGGTTCAGACGCTCTGTCTGACCATTGGTCTGCGGGTGAAAAGCCGATGAAAATGACAACTGCATCCCCCGCCGTGTACAAAATGCTTTCCAGAACTTGGACACGAACTGAGACCCCCGATCCGACACCACATCGGAGGGTACCCCGTGAAGCCTTACAATCTCCCCAATAAACACCTGCGCAAGAGTTTTAGCATTAGGAAGAGCAGGAAGAGCGATAAAATGTGCCATCTTGCTGAACCTGTCCACCACAACGAGTATGACTGTTTTACCCGAAGATGGCGGGAGATCCGTAATGAAGTCCATAGACAGATGAGTCCACGGACGCTCCGGGATCTTCAAAGGTAAGAGGGTCCCCGACGGACGGGTATGTGGGGTCTTAGAGCGCGCACAAACCTTGCAGGACGCGACAAAAGTTACCACCTCCCTATGTAAGTTAGGCCACCAAAACCGGCGCGAGAGGAGATCCTCAGTTGCTTTACTCCCTGGGTGTCCTGCCAAAGCTGAATTATGGTGTGCCTCGATCACCCTTTGTCGCAACTGATTTGGAACAAACAATCTCCCTGGAGGTCCTACAGGGGTGTCCCCCTGAGCCTCCAATACCTCCTCCTCAAGCTCAGAGCATACTGCCGACACCACCACCCCCTCCTGAAGGACTGGAAGCGGGTCCTCCGTATTCCCAGCCCCTGGGAAACAGCGAGACAAGGCATCCGCCTTAACATTCTTTGACCCAGGACGATATGTGACGACAAAATTAAACCTGGTAAAAAACAACGACCACCTAGCTTGTCTGGGATTCAGACGTTTAGCGGACTCTAAATATAGCAGGTTTTTGTGATCGGTAATGACAGTAACCGGGTGGACTGCCCCCTCCAAAAAATGACGCCACTCCTCAAAAGCCAACTTAATGGCCAAGAGCTCCCTATTGCCGACATCATAATTCCTCTCAGCGGACGACAATTTTTTAGAGAAGAAGGCGCACGGATGCCATTTACCAGGGGACGAACCTTGTGACAATACCGCTCCCACCCCTACCTCGGAAGCGTCCAATTCAACAATGAATGGCTGAGACGCATCAGGCTGAACAAGTATGGGTGCAGAAGCAAAACATTTTTTCAAAGATGAAAACGCTTGACAAGCCTTGTCAGACCACTTTGAAAAATCCGTCCCTTTCTTAGTCATGTCTGTGAGAGGTTTAACTATGGAGGAGAAATTACGAATGAATTTCCGGTAGTAGTTAGCAAACCCCAGGAAACGTTGTAATGCCTTAAGATCCTCTGGCAGATCCCACTCAAGAACTGCCCGCACTTTCCCAGGGTCCATACGAAAACCGGATGCTGAGACCAGGAATCCTAAAAACTGAAGTTCCTGTACGGCGAACACACACTTTTCCCATTTGGCGTACAGTTTATTATCCCGCAAGATCTGTAACACCTGCCTAACATGCTCCTGATGAGACACAAGATCTGGCGAGTAAATTAAGATATCATCCAGATATATGACCACAAACTGTCCCATTAGGTGGCGAAAGATGTCATTTACAAAGTGTTGAAACACCGCCGGGGCAATACTCTGACCAAATGGCATGACAAGGTTCTCATAATGCCCCTCCGGAGTGTTAAACGCCGTCTTCCACTCATCCCCCTCCTTCATCCTAATCAGATTGTACGCCCCCCTGAGATCCAACTTAGAGAACCATTTGGCACCCACGATCTGATTGAAGATATCAGGAATAAGTGGGAGCGGATACGGATCTCGGACCGTAATCCGATTAAGCTCACGGAAATCCAGGCAAGGGCGTAGGCCTCCATCTTTTTTCTTCACAAAGAAGAACCCCGCGGCCACCGGGGAAGATGAAGGTCTAATATGCCCCTTAGCCAGACTCTCTGAAATATAATCCTTCATGGCCTGTCTCTCAGGACCAGAAAGGTTATACAACCTAGATTTCGGTAACTTGGCCCCAGGGATCAAGTTAACAGCACAGTCATACTCGCGATGAGGAGGTAGTTCTTGACACCCTTCCTCCGAGAATACATCCTCAAAGTCCACCAGAAATGGAGGTAAGGCCCTAGGAGCGACCGCACCAATGACAGTATTCATGCAGTTTTTATTACAGAAATCGCTCCATTGGCTTATCTCTCTGGATTGCCAATCAATAACCGGGTTATGCTTAGTTAGCCAAGGCAGGCCCAGCACTATAGGAGTGGGAAGACCCTCCAACACATAACAAGACAACAGTTCTTTATGTAGCGCCCCCACTTGAAGATCAATGTTATGCACTGCTTGCACAAAACTTCCCTGACCGAGAGGTCTGGCGTCGATCGAGAATATGGGGACGGGTTTAGCCAACCCACACAATCGCATACCTTGAACCCGGGCAAAGCGAGCATCCACCAGATTAGCCCCGGCCCCACTATCCAGAAGAACAGATATCCTCTCAGTTCTCGCACCCACCACCACCTCCGCCGGTACGAGAAACTGAGACGAACTTAGGGACGAAATACTTACTCCCAGATTGCCGTCCACCACACAATCTGGGATCAATAGTTTTCCGGCGACTTCTCACTCTGCAAAGGACGGGATGGACACCCCCTAATAAAATGTCCCTTTTTTCCACAGAAGAAACAACTTCTTGTTTTGTGGCGCCCCACCGATCCCCTCCCCCCGAATGATGTCCCTCCTAATTGCATAGGCTCCTCTGGACTGACCAGGGGAACCTCCGTGTAAGGGACCCTTGAGGAAGGTGGAGTCATCACAGGGTGCGGAGTTACCCCGCACCTCTCCCGCAACCGTCTATCAATGCGAATAGCAAGGGCCATAGCGGCCTCCAGTGACGTGGGAGGGTCATACTGCGCCAACACATCTTTTAATTTGTCAGATAAACCTTGACAAAACTGGCTCCTAAGAGCTGGGTCATTCCACTGGGTGTCCGTGGCCCACCTACGGAACTCCGAAGAAAATTCCTCTGCCGGACGATCTCCCTGCTGTATCCTACGTAACTTAGATTCAGCAAGGGAGACCCGATCCGGGTCATCATATACAAGACCCAGAGCTGCGAAAAATCTATCCACTGACTGGAGAGCCGGGGAGCCCGGGGGAAGAGAAAACGCCCAGGATTGGGGGTCCCCTTGTAGGAGCGAGATGACAATTCCCACTCTTTGATCTTCACTCCCAGATGACCGAGGTCGCAGCCGAAAGTACAATTTACATGCCTCCCGGAAAGCAAAAAACTTGTCCCGCCCTCCAGTGAACCTGTCCGGGAGAGCTACTTTAGGTTCAGTACTGGCTTGCTCCGGGGGGTACAAAACCTTGGACTTAACATCCCTCAGCTCCATGGACAAACTCTGCAACTGCTGAGCTAGACTGGCTACTGGATCCATGGTGGCTGGGGAGAATCTTAAATACGGTCGGTGAAAATGTCACGCTGTCTCTGTATACAGGAGAACCGGGGTCTATGCTGACCCTAAGCTGGGGTCCTGGCTAATCCCTCTACCTGGAGGTACTGTTGATCGTACAGAGGTCCAGGCCGCCAGCGTAAACACTATCTCCTGTGAATCCCTAACCACTGTAATCTAGTCCTGAGAAGGACCCTGATTACCACCACAGGGAACAGGAAGGTATCTGCCTTCACACACAGTATAAGACAAACGAGACAGTACAAGGGGTAAAATAAAAGAGCACCTTGCATACAAAACTACCAATACAGAGGGAACACAAACGGGTAGGGAGATAACTAATAAAGCGAGGTGAGGAGAAAACCACAACAGGTATTCTTAGCTTAGACTTCTCAATACGATCCGCTCTGCTGTTCTGCATGAATGCTTTCACCGACACTTCCCCAGCAGACTGGCAGGTATAAGAAGGAAACCAATTAACAAAACATTAATTGCAGCTGAGCGAGGCTGGTCAGTCCAGCACAGAGAGAGAAAGAATTAACTCCCTCAGTGCCGAAAAACACCCAGCACCAGAAACTCAGCTGTGCGAAATCAGGGTGTGCAATCGCGACGATCTTCGCAGCGACACACCCGTGACAGATATGCATGGCTCCCTCATTCCTATCCTTGTATGCATGCCCCCCATCCCTATCCTGGTGTTCATGGCCCCCCTCATCCCTGCCCTGGTGTGCATGGCCCCCCTCATCCCTATCCTGGTGTGCATGGTTTCCCTCATCCCTACCCTGGTATGCATTGCTCCATCATCTCCATCCTCGTATGCATGCCTCCTCATCCCTAGACTGGTATTTATGTCCCCCTTTTCCCTATCCTGGTAGGAATGGTCCCCCTTTTCCCTATCCTGGTAGGAATAGACCCCGTCATCCCTATCCTGGTAGGAATGGTCCCCGTCATCCCTATCCTGGTAGGAATGGTCCCCGTCATCCCTATCCTGGTAGGAATGGTCCCCGTCATCCCTATCCTGGTAGGAATGGTCCCCGTCATCCCTATCCTGGTAGGAATGGTCCCCGTCATCCCTATCCTGGTAGGAATGGTCCCCGTCATCCCTATCCTGGTAGGAATGGTCCCAGTCATCCCTATCCTGGTAGGAATGGTCCCCCGTACATCCCTATCCTGGTAGGAATGGTCCCCGTCATCCCTATCCTGGTAGGAATGGTCCCCGTCATCCCTATCCTGGTAGGAATTGTCCCCCTCATCCCTATCCTGGTATGCATGGCCCCATCAGAAAACATTAAAAAAACAAGCCATTACACTTACCTTCCCGGTTCTCCCTCGCAGTATCCTGTTTAGATGCAAGCAACTGCTTTATGCTTGTAAGGAGCGCATGGCTGGGACGTCATATGCTGCTTGCAAGCTGAAGGGCAATTGCCAGAATACTCAATGCGCTGCACATCGGGACTGTGTGCACGCAAAGCAGTGAGTATTAATTTTTCTCTAGTGAGCACAGTGTCAGCCGGAGACTTACTGCTGCTGCCCGCTCTCAGGTGTGCAGATACTTAAGAGAAATATTTGTGGAATTTGGTGAATATTAATTTCTCGGCACACGTGACTGCCGGCAGCTGCAGGAAGGCTCCGGCTGACACTGTACTCAATAGAGAGTAATGAATACTCACGATGAATACTCACGTCGGTCCCTCATACACTCATGGATTCTGTTTCAGTTTGAGCAGACACACGGATGTTAGTGGCCTGCTGGAGGTAATTTTACACGGCTCTTGCAATTTTCCTCCTTGCACAGAGTAGGAGGTAGCAGTGCTGCTGCTTGGTTGTTGCGCTCCTACGGCCCCCTCCACATCTCCTGGTGTACTGGCCTGTCTCCTGGTATCTGCTCCATGCTCTGGACACTGTGCTGACAGACACAGCTACTCTTCTTGCCACATCTTGCATTGATGTGGCATCCTGGATGAGCTGCACTACCTGAGCAACTTCTGTGGGTTGTAGACATAGCCTCATGCTACTGTACCTCTAGGGGTGAGAGCAATGACAAAATGCAAAAGTGACCAAAACAGCAGCCAAAAAGCATGAGAACAGAGAAATGTTCTGTGGTCACCCCCTGCAGAACCACTCCTCTATAGGGGTTGTCTTGCTAGTTGCCTATCATTTCTCCCTGTTGTCTGTTCCATTTGCACAACAGCAGGAAAAATTGATTCACAGTCTGTGTTGCTTCATAACTGTAGAGGTTAATTTCACAAAATAGACTCCAACTCCTTGACTCCCAACTCCACAGCCCTGGTTGGCAGGACAGGATATAAAAAGAGTATACAGACATTACAGCATTGGATCACAGCTGATTCTTTGTAAGGTAAAACATTTAATGCTTGTTTTTAAACCTCTTTTGCCTCACAGAATATTTTGTAATTCCATGATGTCCTGTCTGTATACTCTTTTGCGTCCTCTCCTGCCCAGAAGCTGTGGTATGATCAGACCATGTTCCTGCACGGTCAGACACATCTATTACACAGTACACAGCAGGGGCACATTTATAAGATTATCTCAGCACAGGGACACTTTATTTAGACACATCCAATTGTGGAAATTATCATTCCAAGATCTATTGATTACAGTGTACTCTGTTCATGGCAAAACCCTGTATGCCACATTCGCACTATCAGTATTTGGTCAGTATTTTACATCAGTCTCTGTAAGTGGTGACGTGTTTCTATTATACTTTTCCTCTGATTTGTTCCTGTCCTGGTTTTGGATTACAAATACTGATGTAAAATACTGAACATGTGAACTTAGTCTTAAGGCACTGTCACACTTAGCGATCGCAATAGCGATCACGACAACGACACAACACACAACCTGGCGAGATCGCTAGTGCGATCGCTATGTGGTCGCTAGTTAGCTTCCAAACACAAAGATCTCATCAGAGATCAACGATCTGTATAACGACCTCTGCGGTCGTTGGGAGAACCTAGTCCCACCTGCGACCCTGGTGAAGTCGTTCATAAAGGGTGTCACACTCAGCGATTCAGGCTCACCAGCGGGACACCAACGACCAAAAAACGGCTCAGAACGTTCATAAGCGATCAGCGACATCACAGCGGGGACCACATCGCTGCTACATGTCACACACAGCTAAGTCGCTAATGAGGTCGCTGCTGCGTCGTAAAATCGGTGACTCTTTAGCGATCTCATTAGCGATCTCGCTTAGTGTGACAGTACCTTTAAGGAATGAAAAAGGGGATTAAAAAAATCCGGCAGTTCTTGATGCATTTTCCTCTTGCATAATCTCTGCGAGTTCGCCGACCTGAAAGATGGTGGTGTGTGCACACACCCTAATACTATGACCTCTTGTGTATGACCTTTTTATTTTTTATAAATGTGTACATTTTATTTCTAACTTCATGGTATACTTTCCACATCCCTATAATCCCTGAGCTACAGGTTTCTTTTCTGCGGTGCAGGCAGTGCCTTTTATGTTTCCTTTTGCTTTGCTTGCAGACAGTTAACTCTGGAGCCAACTCAGTCTCCTTCACCAAAATACAGTCGGCATATATTAGGACTACCAAAGCGTGTGGAGGAAGAGGTGAGATTTTTTTTTTTTTTTTTGTCGGTTTTTCTTTAGCTTTGCTGAATAATGGACTAACATTATCTGCTACGATGTTCTTCCAAACGGAGGAGCGCTGCAACCTGTGCCCCATAGCAGAGATTCTTCTGAGGAGCTAGAAGATGGTTCTAGCCAGCGTCCAGGATGACCCCTTTGTCCTCCAGCACTAACACTATCATGGGTTAGCTGCTCCTTCATGACAACTGGCCACTTGTTTGCCATCTCCCTAAGCTTGTCTCACAGATGGTGGCAGCAAGGTGTCCAGAAGCTACAGCCATGTTCCCGTGTGCCATAAATGCCATGTTTTTTTATATACAGTACAGACCAAAAGTTTGGACACACCTTCTCATTTAAATATTTTTCTGTATTTTTATTGTACATTCACACTGAAGGCATCAAAACTATGAATTAACACGTGGAATTATATACAAATTCCACATATGTTAATTCATAGTTTTGATGCCTTCAGTGTGAATGTACAATTTTCATAGTCTTGAAAATACAGAAAAATCTTTAAATGAGAAGGTGTGTCCAAACTTTTGATCTGTACTGTATTTCAAAATCTGCTGCATTTAACAGTTGAATGAGTCCATGTGATTTCATGAACTCCTACCACTGTGTGTTTAGACAGTGTTGACGACTTCTTTTTTTCCTGCTTTTTTTATCTACAGGCTTTTATTCAAGTCTGAAAAATGCAATAGTATTTTTAAGTGAATAATTTTTATCATTTCTGTACTAAAAACGCATACAAAACACCTGTTACTTAAAGATACATAAAGGCAAAAATGCATGAATAATCTGAGCAGATTGCTGTGGTGTATTTTGTGACAGACCAAATCCAGCAAGAAAAACACTGTTTATTCCTCTAACTAATGATGTAATTTTTGTGAGCCTAAAGCAGGTCCTCACAGTGGAGATGTTAATATTTGGGGTGTTTAGTGTCTTCCTTCGTCCATATTTGTTAAATATTGGTCCATTAATGTATAAAAAAAAATTAAATTAATGATATTTTTTATATTTGTATTCCTTTTTTTTTTCCTACACCTTAATAATGACACCTTACTTGTTTTTACATAGGTACACTATTCCTCTCCAAACCCTCAGGTCTCTATTGATAACATGCTAGAGATCCATGAGATCGTCAGTCCTGGAGAGGGCACCTCAGACGCTTCCATTTATACCATAGATCCAGCACAGATTGTCACTGTTAGCCCATCATCTTCACATCTTGGGTAAGGACAGCTTGTTGAAGTAGTAGTGGGGGTTTAGTCACTATGTATGAACTGGGGTCTGAAGAATCTCATGTCTTACTCTAGGGATTCAGTTCAAGAAGTTATTGACGATCCAGTTCTACAGTTGCAAACCTTCGCTGATCAAAACCTAAATCCAAGCAAGCCTCCTGAGCTGGCACTAGATGTTATGCAATCAAACGCCTCCGAAGACCCGGACAACGTCATTAACTCTATTCTAAGTGAAAGCTGTACAGGAAGCAACATTGATCTCCTGGACCAGTAAGTGTGAAAATTAGATGGAGATAAAATGCCAAGTTAAATCTTTTAAAACCTTGAGTTTTGACTGTTCCTACTTGTTAGACAAGCCCTTGACATTGGTTTTCTTTGGGGACTTCCAGCTCTCTGTTGTAATGTATGGTGAAACCCAAGGCTGCGTTTTCCATATTGAGCGTTCTGAAATACATATGTTTGATTAGGATTAAACCCTGAGGAACCCCCATAGTATCAGGAGAACAAGAGTAAAGGGTATGCCACACTAAACAATATCGCTAACGGGATCGCTAAAAAACGTCACTATTTAGCGATCCCGTTAGCGATATTGTTCAGTGCGGCAGCTTCCAGCGACGAGCTTCCTGCTGTGATCTCGCTCGTCGCTGGAATCGTTCCGGACCCTATTTCATCGCTGGCGCTCCCGCTGGGTAAGTATCTAATCGCTGTGTGGCACCTTTTCTTAGCGATTTAGCGGTACTTTTGTACCGCTAAAGTCGTTAAGAAGATCGCTAACGGCGATAGCGTCGTTAACTATATCGCTAAATGCGGCAGCATTTAGCGAATAGAAACAATCCCGCTAGCGATCTCATTAGTATGCAACGCTAACGAGATCGCTAGCGGGATTGTTTAGTGTGGCAGTACCTTTAGTGAAAGATACACTGAAGGAGTGAGAAGAGGTAGGAGGACCAAGAGAGAAATAAAAAGCACAGCCAGGACAATAAAAGGAACTTTACAAATTCCCTGAATAATTCCATTCTAGACATAGCAAAAAGGCAATGGTAATTACCAGCCAAGGTCACAAAGGAAAATGCACAAACGGAATGCAGCCGACCCCCTAACTAAAGGAGGTAACACAGGTGCAGAATACTGATGAAATAACCACTCTCAGTATACCAATCCATGGAGGGGGTGATTGTCTAGTATTAGAATTGCACACAGATGAAGCTTGTAATACAGCTCAAGTCACACACATAGCACACTGCCCAGCTAACAGCCCATTACATGTCCCAACTGTTCGATAGTACGGTATTGAACACTAAATCTGCTGATAGTTTCGAGAAAAAACGAGGGGGCCTAGGATTAAACCATAAGGAACCCCCACAGTAAGAGGAAGGGAAGAGGAGCCAGTAAAAGATACTCAGGAGTGATAAGAGGTAGGAGGAGAACCAAGAGAGAACGGTGTCCTTGAGATTGATAGAGCAGAGCATAGTGAGGAGGAGCTGGTGACTCACACTGAAATGCTGCGCAGGTCAATAGAATTACAGTACCTTTACTATTTTGTTTCTTTTTTCCTGCTTTACTTTGTATATCGTATAAAATATAAGCAGAGAGAAACCTGTCACTCCAGGGCAGGGAGAAGCTGCCGCAGACCCGTTTGTCTGGCAAGTACCCCACATGACTTAGTCCCCAATGGTTATTAACCCCTTCATGACCCAGCCTATTTTGACCTTAAAGACCTTGCCATTTTTTGCAATTCTGACCAGTGTCCCTTTATGAGGTATTAACTCAGGAACGCTTCAACGGATCCTAGCGATTCTGAGATTGTTTTTTCGTGACATATTGGGCTTCATGTTAGTGGTAAATTTAAGTCGATAATTTTTGCGTTTATTTGTGAAAAAAATGGAAATTTGGCGAAAATTTTGAAAATTTTGTAATTTTCAAATTTTTAATTTTTATTCTGTTAAACTAGAGAGTTATGTGACACAAAATAGTTAATAAATAACATTTCCCACATGTCTACTTTACATCAGCACAATTTTGGGAACAACATTTTTTTTTGTTAGGAAGTTATAAGGGTTAAAAGTTGACCAGCGATTTCTCATTTTTACAGCAAAATTTACAAAACCATTTTTTTTTAGGGACCACCTCACATTTGAAGTCACTTTGAGGGGTCTATATGGCAGAAAATACCCAAAAGTGACACCTTTATAAAAACTGCACCCCTCAAGCTACTCAAAACTACATTCAAGAAGATTATTAACCCTTCAGGTGCTTCACAGGAACTAAAGCAACGTGGAAGGAAAAAATGGACATTTTAATTTTTCCAACAAAAATTTTCTTTTAGCATCAATTTTTTCATTTTTACATGGGCATCAGGATAAAATGGATCCTAAAATTTGTTGGGCAATTTCTCCTGAGTACACAGATACCTCATATGTGGTCATAAACCACTGTATGGGCGCACGGCAGGGCTCAGAAGGGAAGGAGCGCCATTTGACTTTTTGAATGGAAAATATGCTGGAATATTTAGCGGTTGCCATGTCACATTTGGAGAGTCCCTGTGTGCCTAAACATTGGAGCTCCCCCACAAGTGACCCCATTTTGGAAACTAGACCCCCTAAGGAACTTATCTAGATGCATAGTGATCATTTTGAACCCCCAGGTGCTTCACAAATTGATCTGTAAAAAAAAGAAAGTACTTTTTTTTCACAAAAATTTTCTTTCAGCCTCAGTTTTTTCATTTTCACATGGGCAACAGTATAAATTGGATCCTAAAATTTGTTGGGCAATTTCTCCTGAGTACACAGATACCTCATATGTGGTCATAAACCACTGTTTTGGCGCATGGCAGGGCTCAGAAGGGAAGCAGCGCCATTTGACTTTTTGAATGGAAAATATGCTGGAATATTTAGCGGTTGCCATGTCGCATTTGGAGAGTCCCTGTGTGCCTAAACATTGGAGCTCCCCCACAAGTGACCCCATTTTGGAAACTAGACCCCCTAAGGAACTTATCTAGATGCATAGTGAGCACTTTGAACCCCCAGGTGCTTCACAAATTGATCCGTAAAAAAAAGAAAGTACTTTTTTTTTCACAAAAATTTTCTTTTAGCCTCAGTTTTTTTCATTTTCACATGGGCAACAGTATAAATTGGATCCTAAAATTTGTTGGGCAATTTCTCCTGAGTACACAGATACCTCATATGTGGTCATAAACCACTGTTTGGGCGCACGGCAGGGCTCAGAAGGGAAGGAGCGCCATTTGACTTTTTGAATGGAAAATATGCTGGAATATTTAGCGGTTGCCATGTCGCATTTGGAGAGTCCCTGTGTGCCTAAACATTGGAGCTCCCCCACAAGTGACCCCATTTTGGAAACTAGACCCCTAAGGAACTTATCTAGATGCATAGTGAGCACTTTGAACCCCCAGGTGCTTCACAAATTGATCCGTAAAAAAAAGAAAGTACTTTTTTTTCACAAAAATTTTCTTTTAGCCTCAGTTTTTTTCATTTTCACATGGGCAACAGTATAAATTGGATTCTAAAATTTGTTGGGCAATTTCTCCTGAGTACACAGATACCTCATTTGTGATCATAAACCACTGTTTGGGCGCACGGCAGGGCTCAGAAGGGAAGGAGCGCCATTTGACTTTTTGAATAGAAAATATGCTGGAATATTTAGCGGTTGCCATGTCGCATTTGGAGAGTTCCTGTGTGCCTAAACATTGGAGCTCCCCCACAAGTGACCCCATTTTGGAAACTAGACGCCCTAAGGAACTTATCTAGATGCATAGTGAGCACTTTGAACCCCCCAGGTGCTTTACAGAAGTTTATAACGCAGAGCCGTGAAAATAAAATATCATTTTTTTTTCTCAAAAAATGATTTTTTAGCCCACTATTTTTTATTTTCACAATGGTTACAGGAGAAATTGGACCCCGAAAGTTGTTGTCCAGTTTGTCCTGAGTACGCTAGTACCCCATATGTGGGGGGGAACCACTGTTTGGGCACACGTCAGGGCTCGGAAGGGATGTAGTGACGCTTTGAAATGCCAACTTGATGGAATGGTCTGCGGGCATCTTGTTACGTTTGCAGAGCCCCTGATGCGCCTAAACAGTAGAAACTCCCCACAGTGACCCCATTTTGGAAACTAGACACCGCAAAGAACTTATCTAGATGTGTGGTGAGCACTTAAAACCCCCAAGGGCTACACAGAAGTTTATAACGCCCGGGCATGAAAATAAAAAAATCATATTTTTTCCACAATCAGGATCTTTTAGTCCCCAATTTTTTATTTTCGCAAGGGTAACATGAGAAATTAGACCCCAAAAGTTGTTGTCCAATTTGTCCTGAGTATGCTGATATCCCATATGTGGGAGAAAACTACTGTATGGGCACACGTCGGGGCTCGGATGGGAAGTAGTGACCTTTTGAAATGCCCACTTGATGGAATGGTCTTCGGGCGTCATGTTACGTTTGCAGAGTCACTGATGTGCCTAAACAGTAGAAACTCCCCACAAGTGACCCCATTTTGGAAACTAGATCCCCCAAGGAACTCCTCTAGATGTGTGGTGAGCACTTTGAATCTCCAAGTCCTTCACAGAAGTTTATAACGCAGAGCCGTGAAAATATAAAATCATTTTTTTTCCACAAAAATAATTTTTAGTCCCCAATTTTTTTTCCCAATGTTAACAGGAGAAATTAGAACTCCCAAAGTTGTTGTGCAATTTTTCCCGAGTACGCTGATACCTCATATGTGGGGATAAACCACTGTTTGGGCATACGTCGGGGCTTGGAATAAAGGGAGCACTGTTTGACTTTTTGAACGCAAAATTTGCAGGAATCAATGGTGGCGCCATGTCGCGTATGGAGACCCCCTGATGTGCCTAAATAGTGGAAACCCCTCAATTCTAACTCCAACCCTAACCCCAACACACCCCTAACGCCTACACACACCTAACCCTAATACAAACCCTAATCATAACCCTAACCCCAACACACCCCTAACCCTAATTCCAAACCTAACCCTAATTCCAACCCTAACCCAAATTCCAACCCTAACCGTAATTCTAACCTTAGCCCTAATGCTAACCCTAACCCTAGTTCTAACCCTAAGGCTGGGTTCATATTGCATTTTACCAGCCCGTTCAACACGTAGCGTTGACCGGCTGGTAACGGTATAGCATAACGCGATCGCGTTATGCTATACCCGCTAGCGCAGATGAATCAGCAGATAATCAGCCGCAGATCAGCAGCAAAATCCGCCGCGGATCAGCATCGAAATCCGCTGCGGATCCGCAGCTAAATCAGACGCGGATCCGCAGCGAAATCCGCAGCGGATCAGCAGCAAAATCCGCCGCGGATCAGCAGCGAAATCCGCCGCGGATCAGCAGCGAAATCCGCCGCAGATCCGCAGCGAAATCAGTCGCGGATCCGCAGCGAAATCAGACGCGGATCCGCAGCGAAATCAGATGCGGATCCGCAGCGAAATCCGCAGCGGATCAGCAGCGAAATCCGCCGCCGATCAGCAGCGAAATCCGCTGCGGATCAGCAGCGAAATCCGCTGCCGATCAGCAGGGAAATCCGCTACGGATCAGCAGCGAAATCCGCCGCCGATCAGCAGCGAAATCCGCCGCGGATCAGCACGAAATCCGCGCCGTCAGCAGCGAAATCGCCGAATCGCCGCGATCAGCAGCGAAATCCGCCGCGGATCAGCAGCGAAATCCGCCGCGGATCAGCAGCGAAATCCGCCGCGGATCAGCAGCGAAATCCGCCGCGATCCGCAGCGAAATCGCCGGATCAGCAGCGAAATCGCCGCGATCAGCAGCGAAATCCGCCGCGGATCGCAGCGAAATCCGCCGCGGATCAGCAGCGAAATCCGCCGCGGATCCGCAGCGAAATCCGCGGATCCGCAGCGAATCAGCACGCGAAATCCGCCGCGGATCCGCAGCGAAATCAGCGCGGATCCGCAGCGAAATCCGCCGCGGATCAGCAGCGAAATCCGCCGCGATCGCAGCGAAATCCGCCGCGGATCCGCAGCGAAATCGACGCGGATCCGCGCGATCAGCAGCGAAATCCGCCGCACGCAGCAAATCGACGATCCGCTGCGAATCAGCAGCGAAATCCGCCGCGGATCGCAGCGAAATCCGCCGCGGATCAGCAGCGAAATCCCCGCGATCGCAGCGAAATCCGCCGCGGATCAGCAGCGAAATCCGCCGCGGATCCGCAGAAATAGCGCGAAATCCGCCGCGGATCAGCAGCGAAATCCGCCGCGGATCAGCAGCGAAATCCGCCGCGGATCCGCAGCGAAATCACGCGCGATCAGCAGCGAAATCCGCCGCCGATCAGCGAAATCCGCTGCGGATCAGCAGCGAAATCCGCTGCGGGTCAGCAGCGAAATCCGCCGCCGATCAGCAGCGAAATCCGCCGCCGATCAGCAGCGAAATCCGCCGCCGATCAGCAGCGAAATCCGCAGCGGATCAGCAGCGAAATCCGCCGCGGATCAGCAGCGAAATCCGCCGCCGATCAGCAGCGAAATCCGCCGCCGATCAGCAGCGAACTCCGCCGCGGATCCGCAGCGAAATCCGCCGCGGATCAGCAGCGAAGTCCGCCGCCGATCAGCAGCGAAATCCGCCGCCGATCAGCAGCGAAATCCGCCGCCGATCAGCAGCGAAATCCGCCGCCGATCAGCAGCGAAATCCGCCGCCGATCAGCAGCGAAATCCGCCGCCGATCAGCAGCGAAATCCGCAGCGAAGTCCGCCGTGGATCAGCAGCGATGTCCGCCGCGGATCAGCAGCGAAGTCCGCCGCGGATCAGCAGCGATATCCGCCGCGGATCAGCAGCGAAATCCGCCGCGGATCAGCAGCGAAATCCGCCGCGGATCAGCGAAATCCGCCGCCGATCAGCAGCGAAATCCGCCGCGGATTAGCAGCGAAATCCGCCGCGGATCAGCAGCGAAATCCGCCGCCGATCAGCAGCGAAATCCGCAGCGGATCAGCAGCGAAATCCGCCGCGGATCAGCAGCGAAATCCGCCGCCGATCAGCAGCGAACTCCGCCGCGGATCCGCCGCGGATCAGCAGCGAAGTCCGCCGCCGATCAGCAGCGAAATCCGCCGCCGATCAGCAGCGAAATCCGCCGCCGATCAGCAGCGAAATCCGCCGCCGATCAGCAGCGAAATCCGCCGCCGATCAGCAGCGAAATCCGCCGCCGATCAGCAGCGAAATCCGCAGCGAAGTCCGCCGCGGATCAGCAGCGATGTCCGCCGCCGATCAGCAGCGATGTCCGCTGCGGATCAGCAGCGAAGTCCGCCGCGGATCAGCAGCGAAATCCGCCGCGGATCAGCAGCGAAATCCGTCGCCGATCAGCAGCGAAATCCGCTGCCGATCAGCAGCGAAATCCGCCGCGGATCAGCAGCGAAATCCGCCGCCGATCAGCAGCGAAATCCGCCGCGGATCAGCAGCGAAATCCGCCGCGGATCAGCAGCAAAATCCGCTAGGAAAAAAAAAAAAATTCTTTATTTTTTTTATTTGTCCCTACCTATGATAAAGGGGGGTTCATTTACTTTTTTTTATTTTGATCACTGTGACAGTTTATCACAGTGATCAAAATAAATTTTTGAACACTGGGGGGCGCACTGCGCATGCGCCGGCCGGCGGGCGCACTGCGCATGCGCCCGCCATTTTCCATGATCCGCCGCCGATCAGCAGCGAAATCCGCCGCGGATCAGCAGCGATGTCCGCCGCGGATCAGCAGCGAAGTCCCCGCGGATCAGCAGCGATATCCGCCGCGGATCAGCAGCGAAATCCGCCGCGGATAAGCAGCGATATCCATGAAGAGGCCCGGGCGGACGCCGGGCCCGATCGTGTGACATCGGTGGATCGGGAGAGGTGAGTAGGGGGGTCGGAAGGCTGGGGGGGGGGTAGGAAGTGGGGGCAGTGGACCAAAAGAGGAGGGGAGCTGTAAGTGACGGCGGTGACCGATCGCTGCCATTGCTCTGATTGGCTGTTTCACTTTTAACAGCCAATCAGAGCGATCGTGGCCACGGGGGGTTAAGCCAACCCCCCTGTGGTGAAGCACAAAGAGTCCTGTAACTGCGGGTCGGGTGACCTTTGAGTGACCCCGGTCTCCCGGCCCGCAGGGACGAGATCCTTTCATGACGCCACATAGGCGACATGGGTCGGATTGGCACTGACTTTCATGACGCCTACGTGGCGTCATGGGTCGGGAAGGGGTTAAATTGTGTTTTTCACTAAAACAGTGCAGTGTTTAAAAATTAAAGCGGTATTCCCATCTCCTCCAGGATCCTATCCCAATATGTAGTAGGTGTATTTAGTGTCTCCCACACTACTTCCTCATCCCATCTTCTCTGTCTGTATCCCCCAAGGCTCTGTCCTGGGACCCCTACTCTTCTCAATCTATACCTTTGGCCTGAGACAACTCATAAAGTGCTATGGCTTCCAGTACCATCTGCACGCTGATAATACTCAGATCTACCTCTCTGGCCCAGACGTCACCTCTGCGTTCCAGTGTCTATCAGCCATATCCTTCTTCTCTTCACACTTCCTAGAGCTCAAAATGGGAAAATACGGAACTCCTCACTTCCTCCATCTCGCCTAACCCCGCTACCTGATCTATCCATCGCAATAAATGATGTCATGCTTTCCCCTGTACCGGAAATTCGCTGCTTCAGAGTAACCCTCGGCTCTGTCCTGTCCTTCAAACCACACATCCAAGCTCTCGCCACCTGCTGCCTCCAACTCAAAAATATTTCCAGAATCCATCTTTTCCGAACCCTTAATGTACTTAAATTCTTGTGCATGCCTCCATAGTCTTCACCTCAACTACTGCAATATCCTCCTCTGTAGCCTCCCAGCTAACACTCTTGCGCCTCTCCAGTCCGTCCTTAACTCTGCTGCCCAACTAATCCGCCTTTCTCTTCAGTGCGTCTCTGTACAACATCATGAAATCAACAGTGCTCTAAAAAGAAATATTATCAAATGCCTCCAATTAGAAATGTAGTATAGTTCTTCTGATTCGCTATGTCGCTTACCCATTGTGCAGGCATTGCAGTACCTTAGGTATCCATGGTTACGACCACTAACAGCTAGTGAACGGTCACTATATGAATGGATGTAAGCATGGCTACTTCAGCTACTGCAATGCCCTGCACATGGGGTAAGCACATGGCAAATTAGTAGAACTATACCACATTTGTAATTGGAGATATTTGCTAATACTATTATTACATCTACTACATATTGGGATAGGATGTTTCAAATGGGAATACCTCTTTACTTACATGGCCGAGTTCATGCAGCCAGTGCCTGATATATGCTGCCTAATCCACGGACAGCATGTATCAGCTGTTGGGGTCTGTTACATTTTGTAATTTTCTGTTTTTAATTGGTCATCATATTCTTAAAACCATAACTTTGTTTTTCTGTAGGCAGATCTGTTTGAAGGCTTTTTTTTGTACCAATTAGTTTTCACTGCTATCATTTTTTGGTGCATTTTTTTTTGTCTTCTACTACTGTTGCAGAAGAAAATGTTTGTTTTTTTTACCAGAAATATATTTTCTGGGTGACTGTTAACTTTCATTCTTTTGTTCAAAGTTCACTTTTGCTCGCTTTATTCCCCCATTCATGTAAATGGGTAAAAAACAACTTCAAATCTGCAAGGAAAAAATAAGTATGTGCAGGAGACTTCAGAAATCTTCATTCACTTTGCTGGTACTGGAAAATGCTGCAAAAATGTAACATGTGAACCAGCCCTTAGAGTTCAGATTCACCTACAAAGCATTGCATAATGCTTTATCAAGGCAGTGGGTTTGTGATGTAGAATTGAGCAGATACTTTGGAGTAAGACACTCGTAACTTTGTAAATCTCTTTACTTGTAGAAGCCTGATTTAATGAATCGGTGCCATGAAATGTGTTCTGTCCTGAATCTGTGGAAGAGTTGTAAATCTACTTACCTATCGCCGTCTTCCCCCGTTTCCGCCATCGCTGCAGTCTGATCACTGGACTGCAACTCCAACTAACCGAATCCCACTGGGGTTTGTGTGAGCCTGAAGCTGGCTGCTCCATACACTTACATTGGAAAAGTGACAGTGATGCGTGAACGTGCCCTGATAACCCCTTTTCCGAGCCCGTTCGCTCATCACTAAACAGCGACATTCGGCTCACGCACCCTGTGTCATTAGTCAGTTGGGATTGCAGTCATTTGAGTGAGAAGATTGGAGCTGTGCTGGAAACCGGGAAGCCTGCGATCGGTACGTTACAGTTCTTCCATTACATTACACAGTCATTATACAGGGTTAGGACAGAGTAAGTTTCATGATATAGATTAATACTTCTATTTATTTGCCATATTTGTTCTGCGCTCAGTAGCTTAGAAAGTACAAACATGTTGTGTTCTAACAAGAGCCATAAAATATCAGTCTTTTTGTTTGAAGATGGTAAATAAGTATGAATCTATACAACTGGTAATGGACCAAAGGGCTAAAACCAGTGGTCATTACCGATGTGTGGTTATACATGTATTTACAAGGGTTTGTAAATTACCTCTTCAGAGAGGAAGAAAACTTGAACTCTAGTGCCAGCTATTGGAAGTAGCAATCCTAAAAGTCAATATCGACCCTTTAACGAGCCTTGCAATATGACTTTGGATAAAAGCCAAACCAGAATTTCAATTTGCGTACAGTGTTTGGGGGTATTGCCTCTCATCAGTGCAAAGTATATGATCTGATTTGGCTAGGTGAGAGGCTTAAGACTGTGATCTAAGGGGTATATAGTTTCTCCTTGTGAAGAGTGGCAAGCCGGGCCTGACATGTCAGAGTGAGGAGATTTATACTCCACGCATGCTCCTCTGGGAAATTAAATACGAAAATTGCAAATTTACAAGGGTACAAACACTGTTTCACCAGCCATAGCATCTGAAACCCATTTTACCTACTTGTTGTTCTTGATTGATCTGTTTTGGAGCTTGATCCGAGCTTTGATCATTAATATCACATGTCATGGAATGTAAACACACACTAGAGCGGTGTTAAAGGGGTACTTGGCTTACAAAGTACCCCCAGGGTTATAATCATATGTTTTTCTGAACATTGAAGGCACAGCATTCAGACAGAAACACTTGTTTTGGTTTTTTTTGTTTCCTAGAGATGAAATCCAAGACTTCCTTAGCTGCATTGATGCTAGTCTAGAGGAGCTACAAAGCATGTTGTCCCAAAAAAAGTTAAATCTGGAATCAGAGGTTACTGATGAGGTAAGACCACTTTTACTAAGTGAAAATGCTGCATCCATTATCGTTTCCATCTACCGAACTGTATAATGGCCTCTCAACTGATGACATCAGGAAAAACAGGATCATTTTAAATATAACAACTGTTCCTTTCCTTATCCACATCCAAAAAGCATGTGCATTGGGGAAAATAAGTATTTGATACACTGCTGATTTTGCAAGTTTTCCCACCTACAAAGAATGATGAGGTCTGTAATTTTTATCGTAGGTACTCTTCAACTGTGAGAGACAGAATATAAAAAATAAAAACCAGAAAATCGTATGATTTTTAAATAATTAAATTGCATTTTATTCCATGAAATAAGTATTTGATCACCTACCAATCAGCAATAATTCTGTCTCACAGACCTGCACTCATTACCTGTATTAATTGGACCTGTTTAAACTCATTATTTGTATAACAGACTCCTGTCCACACAATCAATCACATTCCAACCTTTCCACCATGGACAAGACCAAAGAGGTATCTAAGGACACCTGGGACAAAATTGTAGACCTGCACAAGGCTGGGATGTGCTACAGGACAATAGGCAAGGAGCTTGGTGAGAAGGCAACAACTGTTGGCACAATTATTAGAAAATGGAAGAAACACAAGATGACTGTCAATCTTCCTCAGTCTGGGGCTCCATGCAAGATCTCGCCTCATGAGGTAAGGATGAGCCCAAGGTCAGGCATCAGCCCAAAACTACACGGGAGGTAGTCTCAAACATTACCATTAGTAACACACAGAGGAGGCATGGGAGAAGATCATGTGGTCAGATGAGACCAAAATTGAACTGTTTGGTATCAACTCCACTCTGTGTTTGGAGGAAGAAGGATGAGTAGAACCACAAGAACACCGTCCCAACCATGTAGTATGGTAGGGGAAACATCATACTTTGGGGGTGCTTTTCTGCAAAGGAGACCGGATGACTGCGCCGTATTGAAGGGAGGTTGGATGGGGTCGTGTATCCTGAGATTTTGGCCTACCACCTCCTTCTCTCAGTAATTGAAGATGGGTTGTGGTTGGGTTTTCCTGCATGACAATGACCCGAAACACACAGCCAGGGCAACTAAGGAGTGACTCTGTAAGAAGCATTTCTAGGCTCTGGAGTGGCCTAGTGAGTCTCCAGACCTGGACCCAATAGAAAATATTTAGAGGAAGCTGAAACTTAATGTTGCCCAGTGACAGCCCCAAAACCTGAAAGATCTGGAGAAGATCTGTATGGAGGAGTGGGCCAAAAGGCTTCCTGCAGTGTGCGCAAACTTGGTCAAGAATTACAGGAAACGTCTGACCTCTGTAATTGCAAACAAAGGTTTCTGTACCAAATATGAAGTTCTGTTGTATCAAATACTAATTTCATGCAATAAAATGCAAATTATGTAAATATCATACAATGTTATTTTATACAGGATAAAAACTACAGACCTCTCCATTCTCTTCATTTCTGAAATGAACATGTTTGCCCCTGATCTTGCCTCGGTGTCCAGCACATTTCTCTGTTTAGATCACGCACTTCTAAATTATCTAATTTATACTGCTTAGTGCCATTTACCTAGACCATAAAATGAATCTTGTGGACAAATCTCCTTTATTCTCCAACTTTTTGCAGCTTTTTAAACCTGACTTGTCATCCTCAGATAGCCAGTTGTTGATACAAACACCAGCGTAGTCAATGTGAGTGCATGTACCTTTCTTTTGTATATATATTTATAATATACGTACTGCATGGATGCATTTAAATGTGTTTGATTTCTAATCGTGTGTACTTTTTCTGTAGGATCTGACACAGACCCCAGGAGATGTGGTGGTGTTGGACAGCGATGATCATATGAATAAAGGTTCGAGTTAACCAATAACTGTTCAGTTGACAGCCATTGTTTTTGGATTGGTGAATAATGCCCTTAGAGGGGTCATTTTGCCCTCCGTCTGGCTGTTTTGCATTTGCCATGTTTAACTGTATAGGAGAGCGCAGCAGTGGGGTCCCTATGGTGGATGGATGCCACCGCACGCATCCTACACTGACAGTCGTGTACCCCATGAGCCCTGTACACATGACAATAGGCTGAGATGCTGAATCCTGATGATCCATGCTGTATCTGTATCCATGGGCAGGGGTACATGTACAGATCTGCTCTGAGAAAGAGTACATCGTGGAAAGCAAATACATTGCTTAAAGCTCCCGCCAGCTTTTTTTTTTTTAAATTTTATTTTACAGCTGGAGTGATGCTTCAAATCCTAGTCCTCTGCCCCCTGTGTTAGTCACCTTCCGGCATCTTCATCTGTTATCATCGCCGCTCACATCAATCTCCAGCAGTATATGAGCTGCTGGCTGCTCCAGTGTTTCATGGAGCGAGACTAATGTCACAGCTCAAAAGTCTATAGGAGCCTCGTTCACAAGCTCTGACTTGCATTGAGAGCGTGTGACGTAACTTCTGACTTTCGACCAGTCAGAAGATGTGGTGACAAGATCACAATGCCGGATCGGTGCAGCACCGAAAAAAGGTGAAGACGCCAGAGGATGAGTAGGGACAGGGATTTTGGGTTTTAACGCACGCTTCAGCATAAAAAAAAAAACACGCTGGCTTTAACCCCTTCTGGACAAGACAAATTTTAATTTTGGTACTTTTATCATTTTCCTGTCCTCCCCATGTTTTTGTGGGACAAATTGTAGTTTTGAATGACACCATTAATGTTACCATATCGCATACTAAAAAATAATGGAATAAAAATTCCCTAGGGGGCTTTAACCTTTAATCGTTTGATTGCTTACACTAGGGGGGCACCAAGACTGCTGTATATAAATCACATAGAGGAAACTGAGACTGCTCTATATACTTTACAAGCGACATAGTGATGCGGCCCAGACCTCACAGGGGAGACATGGGGCTGCGGCATGGACCTCACATGGGAGACGTGGGGCTGCGGCACGGACCTCCCATGGGAGACGTGGGGCTGCGGCACGGACCTCACATGGGAGACGTGGGGCTGCGGCATGGACCTCACAGGGGAGACGTTGGGGCTGCGGCATGGACCTCACAGGGAAGACGTGGGGCTTCGGCATGGACCTCACATGGGAGACGTGGGACTGCAGCATGGACCTCACATGGGAGACGTGGGACTGTGGCATGGACCTCACATGGGAGACGTGGGGCTGCGGCATGGACCTCACAGGGGAGACGTGGGGCTGCGGCATGGACCTCACAGGGAGACGTGGGGCTGCGGCATGGACCTCACAGGGAAGACGTGGGGCTGCGCATGGACCTCACAGGGGAGACGTGGGACTGCGGCATGGACCTCACATGGGAGACTTGGGGCTGCGGCATGGACCTCACAGGGAAGACGTGGGCTGCGGCATGGACCTCACATGGGAGACTTGGGACTGCGGCATGGACCTCACATGGGAGACGTGGGAATGTGGCATGGACCTCACATAGGAGACGTGGGGCTGCGGCATGGACCTCACAGGGGAGACGTGGGGCTGCGGCATGGACCTCACATGGGAGACGTGGGACTGTGGCATGGACCTCACATGGGAGACGTGGGGCTGCGGCATGGACCTCACAGGGGAGACGTGGGGCTGCGGCATGGACCTCACAGGGAGATGTGGGGCTGCGACATGGACCTCACAGGGGAGACGTGGGGCTGCGGCATAGACAGAGACTAACTGGCAAATTTTGTCCTGGAGGAAAAGCACAAAGCAGTGACCCATGATTAGCGGCCTGTTTATATTGGTACAGATCACTATAATCTTAATGAAGGGGCATATTGGAGTAAGACGAGTCTAATTAAGATGCATATGCAACTAAATTAAGTAGTCTCAATATATGTGCTGTGCCCTTCCTGACTGGAGTACATTTTCTTGTGAAATTTAAAACACTTTTAGCATAAGTTTAATGAATTGGATGGGCAGGTTTAGCTAAGTACATGGGATGGGCGGGACTCGTGTGAAAACACCAAAAGTAGCAACATTTTTGCTCAACTTCTGAGTTGGACAAAAATTTGGCGGCATTTGAACGTGTTTCATTCCAGAATACGTTCATGAATCGGAGCCTTTGCACTTGCCTCTGACTGCTCCATAAACGGATTAGATTTAACAAGGGTTTAAAATGATAAAGTTGGCATAATATTGGGATCGCACACGGTTTTACGATGCAGGATATACTGAGCTGTCAGTAACCGCACAGTCCTGCAGGTGGGCAGCATTGAGTGACATAATCACCTTATAGCTATTTTCACACTGGAATTAGTGCTTCTCTAAATGTGACGAGGCCTTACTTACTGTATCTACTCCTACATGTAGGATGTCATATAATCTGCCAACTGCCCATATTAAAATGTTATATTGTGTAACTAATCTTACAGGAAACAAAAGAAATCTATCTCTCAGTGATTAGTGATATTGTATGAATGACTGTTATATTTAAAAAAAAAAATATTCCCAAACAAGGGACTGTGTACAAAGCAATGTCATGCAAGTACGTGAGAGGTGTAAAAGGAATACAATGTAGTAAGACGCAAAGTGTGAGGCACATAAAATGGTGTGAAATACTATATAGTCATAGAAAAAGACCATGTAAAGATTACACCCTTATGTATTTATATCAGTGTAGATATCCAAGTGTGTACATATCAATATGGTCCAGGGTCATGAAATCACAATAGTAAAGTAGTAAAAGTATAGCCACAAAATGCATAATGAGTGAGAACCATGTTTGTGAATTCCCTGGCTGGATGACACCACCCTTGGGGCTGTGGAAGAGGGACCTCTTCCTGTCTGATTGCTGTGCATCGATGGACCATGTCCCTTTTTAGACGTGGTACATTGACGACATATTTTTGATCTGTCCGGGTTCCCCTACAAAACTGAAAAACTTTATTATGTGCTTGAAGTCCAATCACTACAATATACATATTACATATAAGTACGAGCGGCAGTCCATTGACTTCCAGGATGTAATGATTACATGGACCAGTCCAAGTTTTTACGGACTGATATACACTGCAAATCTGATAATTCATTACTTCATGGTACATCTTCATATCCTCTCTCCAAAATACAGGCCATACCTACTGGCCAACTTCTTCACATGCGACATCTATGCTCTACGAGCGTGGACTTTTGGAGACAGGCTCAGGACTTCACACACAGATTTGATGTCCGAGGTTATTATTATTTCTATAGCACCATTGATTCCATGGTGCTGTACATGAGAAGGGGTTACATACAAATTACAGATATCACTTACAGTAAACTAGCAATGACAGACTGATACAGAGGGGAGAGGACCCTGCCCTTTCAGGCTTACATTCTAAAGGATGGTGAGGAAGGAGACAGTAGGTTGGGGGTTGCAGCAGCTCCGGTGTTGGTTGAGGCAATATCTCCGGTAATGGTGAGGAGGTAGTGGGGTCATTGCAGGCTGTAAGCTTTCCTGAAGAGGTGGGTTTTCAGGTTCCGTCTGAAGGATCCAACTGTGGTTGATAGTCGGACGTGTTGGGGCAAAGAATTCCAGAGGATGGGGGATATTCGGGAGAAGTCTTGGAGGCGGTTGGGTGAGGAGTGAATAAGTATGGAGGAGAGAAGGAGGTCTTGGGAGGATCGGAGATTACGTGGGGGAAGATATCGGGAGATTAGTTCAGAGATATATGGAAGAGACAGGTCATAGATGGCCTTGTAGGTCAGTATTAGTAATTTGAACTGAATGCGCTGAGGGAATGGGAGCCAGTGAAGAGATTTGCAGAGGGGAGAAAAGGAGGAGAAGAGAGATGAATTAGTCGGCAGCAGAGTTAAGGATGGACTGGAGAGGTGCGAGGGTGTTAGCAGGGAGGCAAGAGAAAAGGATGTTGCAGTAGTCGAGGCGGGAGTTGATGAGGGCGTGCACAATCATTTTAGTAGATTGAGGGTTGAGGAAAGGACGGATTCTGGAAATATTTTTGAGCTGAAGGCGACAGGAGGTAGAAAGAGCTTGGATGTGCGGTTTGAAGGACAGGGCAGAGTCAAGGGTTACTCCGAGGCAGCAGACTTCCGGTACGGGGGAAAGCGTGATGTCTTTAATTGTGATGGATAGGTCAGGTAAGGAAGATCTGTGAGATGGGGGAAAGATGATGAGTTCAGATTTGTCCACATTGAGTTTGAGGAAGCAGGAGGAGAAGGAGGAGGATATGGCTGATAGAGAGTCCGGGATTCTGGACAGCAGAGAGGTGACGTCTGGGCCAGAGAGGTATATCTGAGTGTCAATGATTAAGCAAAAATAATAGCAATTATTGTATAATATCCTTTGGGATTAGTATGTAATAGCAGCTATAGGATAATATTAAAACTTAGCATTTATTAACTAGTAAGTTTAAAATGGACACTCAAATGTAAACACCATCCTCAAAAAAGTGTATAAACAAGGACATGATATAATCAGAGAGAAATTTTTTTTTTAAAGATTATGAACAAATCAATAATCTTATAAGGAGAATGACTTCAAAGGGGGTAAATATTAATCATCAACCTTGCACCGCTAAAGTTGCTACCCTCACTTAATAAACCATTGGTTTTTTAGATTATAACCATATATTGACCTCAAAGGGGGTAAATATTATTCATCAACCTTGCACCGCTAAAGCTGCTACCCTCACTTTGTAAACAATTGGTTTTTTAGATTATAACCATAGCAATAAATGATAAATTGATTCATCAGAAACACATCATGGGGTCATTCAGAGGTAAATTAGAACGCTCTCACCCATAAAGATGTAAGTTTCAATGTCATCTCCTTATTAAAGAATCCACACGATGTCATAGATTCAGGACATAGCAGGCCGTTTCCCAACGCGTTTCCTCCATCATGGATTCATCAGGGGATATGGCGAGATGGACAACAGTGCATCTAAATCATTATGGCACTGATTATAGCTCTCCTAAGGGATTCATATAAACACCTCCTTATATCATTTAGTAAGACACTCCCATTCACCACAAATCACCAACCAGTGCAATAAACCAAACATGAAAACCAATCACCAGCAAAAGTGTTTAATTATAATTATAAAAACATCTGTGAGTCGGGTGCATTATTGCGCCGAAAAGCACGCCGCACATGTAAACACATTCACCTGTATAGTCGGCGATGAGAACGCCTGCCTGAAAGTGACCACCGCCACAAATGACGTCAGGCACATGCGCGATGTGTTCCAAATAACTCACAAGCATGGAGGAAAAATACTTCCGGTTTAAACAACTAACTATTTCCTGTTTGAATTTAGCGCATGCGCCGTATCAATTCGGGTCACCATCTTGGATTCCCCAGACTTGCGCCGTTTAATTGAAACACACAACTTAACGCAAAGGAGAATATATTTAGATTTCTATGGACATGCGCAGTTTAACCCGCAAATACAATATAAATTTTAGCGAGTCAGTTTTAAAATCAACCATATCACGCAATAAAGATAATTCAAAAAATATGTTAACAAATTAAAGTAACATTGTTCAAAATTTAATTCAGCAGGAAAATAGCATATTGAAATATGTATTATTAATCTGACGAAGAAACAATACATAAGAATAATTATTATTTAGCCTAGGAGACTATCAATAATCCTAGGATTATTATTGCACAGAATTGACCAGGGAGTGACAATTAATGTGTGTCCCAAAAAAAGACTACCATTTTAGTAAGAATTTTTTAACAAAAAATGGAGATATAATGCTGGAAAAATCCAGAAAAATAAAAAATAGAGCTTCGGCTGAACTCCAACACCACCAAAAGAAAGAAAAATTGCGAGGTAATACTGTTGTTGGAGAATTATTAAAGTAGGTAGATAATTCAATAAAAAAGGGGGGAAGGGAAAAAAAATGTTTTTATTATATTAATGGGGAAGATGAAATGAGAGACCAGCACCTACAGATCACAAAAAGGGGGGAAAAATCAAAGGAAAGGAAAAGAAAGACAATAAAAAGCCTCATAATTTCCCTAGTTGTCCCTAAATTAGATGCACCCTTCCTAGCAGCGGAGGTTGGAGCCCTAAAGACCTGCGCAGGTGGCCCCCCCGGTCAACGACGGCTTTCCCTCGCTAAATGACCATATTAAACCCTTCAGGTATCACAGAAAGCAAGCAAAGGAAAGTTGTTTATTCAATCCCTTCAGGGATGTAGAACCCAGACGATGAATCCACTTAGTCTCGTGCTGCAATATCAATCTATCCCAATCACCCCCACGAATTGGTTTAGATACTTTCTCAATGCCCATGAATTTGATCTCATTAGGGTTACCATTGTGGTTGGAATTGATATGTCTAGCAATTGGTGTATCCATTTTTCTTGCGATGTCTCTCATATGTTCACCCACTCAATTGCTAGACATATCAATTCCAACCACAATGGTAACCCTAATGAGATCAAGTTCATGGGCATTGAGAAAGTATCTAAACCAATTCGTGGGGGTGATTGGGATAGATTGATATTGCAGCACGAGACTAAGTGGATTCATCGTCTGGGTTCTACATCCCCGAAGGGATTGAATGAACAACTTTCCTTTGCTTGCTTTCTGTGATATCTGAAGGGTTTAATATGGTCATTTAGCGAGGGAAAGCCGTCGTTGACCGGGGGGGGCCACCTGCGCAGGTCTTTAGGGCTCCAACCTCCGCTGCTAGGAAGGGTGCATCTAATTTAGGGACAACTAGGGAAATTATGAGGCTTTTTATTGTCTTTCTTTTCCTTTCCTTTGATTTTTCCCCCCTTTTTGTGATCTGTAGGTGCTGGTCTCTCATTTCATCTTCCCCGTTAATATAATAAAAACATTTTTTTTCCCTTCCCCCCTTTTTTATTGAATTATCTACCTACTTTAATAATTCTCCAACAACAGTATTACCTCGCAATTTTTCTTTCTTTTGGTGGTGTTGGAGTTCAGCCGAAGCTCTATTTTTTATTTTTCTGGATTTTTCCAGCATTATATCTCCATTTTTTGTTAAAAAATTCTTACTAAAATGGTAGTCTTTTTTTGGGACACACATTAATTGTCACTCCCTGGTCAATTCTGTGCAATAATAGTCCTAGGATTATTGATAGTCTCCTAGGCTAAATAATAATTATTCTTATGTATTGTTTCTTCGTCAGATTAATAATACATATTTCAATATGCTATTTTCCTGTTGAATTAAATTTTGAACAATGTTACTTTAATTTGTTAACATATTTTTTGAATTATCTTTATTGCGTGATATGGTTGATTTTAAAACTGACTCGCTAAAATTTATATTGTATTTGCGGGTTAAACTGCGCATGTCCATAGAAATCTAAATATATTCTCCTTTGCATTAAGTTGTGTGTTTCAATTAAACGGCGCAAGTCTGGGGAATCCAAGATGGTGACCCGAATTGATACGGCGCATGCGCTGAATTCAAACAGGAAATAGTTAGTTGTTTAAACCGGAAGTATTTTTCCTCCATGCTTGTGAGTTATTTGGAACACATCGCGCATGTGCCTGACGTCATTTGTGGCGGTGGTCACTTTCAGGCAGGCGTTCTCATCGCCGACTATACAGGTGAATGTGTTTACATGTGCGGCGTGCTTTTCGGCGCAATAATGCACCCGACTCACAGATGTTTTTATAATTATAATTAAACACTTTTGCTGGTGATTGGTTTTCATGTTTGGTTTAGTGCACTGGTTGGTGATTTGTGGTGAATGGGAGTGTCTTACTAAATGATATAAGGAGGTGTTTATATGAATCCCTTAGGCTGTGGTTCCACGGTCCGGAACCACAGCGCTTTGGACGGAGCGGAAATTCCGCTCCGTCTAAGCCCCGCCCCCTTTCTGACGCGCGCTCTTTCCGGAGGTGTTCAGTACACCTCCGGAACACCTCTGGAAAGAACGCAGGGCTACATAGCCCTGTGTTAAATTCTGTTGTGGCGACGCACCGTCGCCGCAACACGCGAGGACATGCTGCGGTCTGAAAAGATGCGCCGCATATCCGTTTACGCAGGTCTCCCGCCTGCGTGTTGTTACGCATAGTGGAGACGGGATTTCTTGAAATCCCCTCCACTATGCTGTAACATCTGGACGCTGCGTGTTTGGCGCTGCGCCAGCGCACAGCGCCAAACACGCAGCGTTTACTGATCGTGGAAACTCACCCTTAGGAGAGCTATAATCAGTGCCATAATGATTTAGATGCACTGTTGTCCATCTCGCCATATCCCCTGATGAATCCATGATGGAGGAAACGCGTTGGGAAACGGCCTGCTATGTCCTGAATCTATGACATCGTGTGGATTCTTTAATAAGGAGATGACATTGAAACTTACATCTTTATGGGTGAGAGCGTTCTAATTTACCTCTGAATGACCCCATGATGTGTTTCTGATGAATCAATTTATCATTTATTGCTATGGTTATAATCTAAAAAACCAATTGTTTACAAAGTGAGGGTAGCAGCTTTAGCGGTGCAAGGTTGATGAATAATATTTACCCCCTTTGAGGTCAATATATGGTTATAATCTAAAAAACCAATGGTTTATTAAGTGAGGGTAGCAACTTTAGCGGTGCAAGGTTGATGATTAATATTTACCCCTTTGAAGTCATTCTCCTTATAAGATTATTGATTTGTTCATAATCTTTAAAAAAAAAAATTTCTCTCTGATTATATCATATGTCCTTGTTAATACACTTTTTTGAGGATGGTGTTTACATTTGAGTGTCCATTTTAAACTTACTAGTTAATAAATGCTAAGTTTTAATATTATCCTATAGCTGCTATTACATATCTGAGTGTCATCAGCATAAATGTGATACTGGAATCCGTGGGACCTTATGAGTTGCCCCAGGCCAAGTGTATAGATTGAGAAGAGTAGGGGTCCTAGAACAGAGCCTTGGGGGACTCCAACAGAGAGAGGGTGGAACGAGGAGGTAGTGTGGGAGTGGGAGACGCTGAATGTGTGGTTGGAAAGATATGCGGAGATCCCGGATAGGGCGAGGTCCTTGACGCCAAAGGAGGAGAGAATCTGTAGTAGGAGGCAGTGGTCAACTGTGTCAGAAGCAGAGACACAGGTCAAGAAGCAGGAGTATAGAGTATTGTCTGTTCACTTTGGCTGTAAGTAGGTCATTAGTAATTTTGGTCAGGGCTGTCTCAGTGGAGTGATGGGGGCGGAAACCAGATTGTAGAGTGTCAAAGAGCAAGTTAGATGAGAGGTGGGAGGAAAGCTCAGTGTGGACGTGCAGCTCCAGGAGTTTGGAAGAGCGAATGGGAGCAGCGGTATTGGGCGATAGCTGGACATAGCGGTTGGGTCGAGGGCTGGCTTTTTAAGGATAGGCGTGATTGTGGCATGTTTGAAAGCAGAAGGGAAGGTACCGGAAGTTAAGGCACTGTCACACTTAGCGATCGCACTAGCGATCACGACAACGACACGACCTGGCGAGATCGCCAGTGCGATCGCTATGTGGTCGCTAGTTAGATTCCAAACACATCTCATCAGCGATCTGTATAACGACCTCTGCGGTCGATGGGAAAACCTAGTCCCGCCTGCGACGCTGGTAAAGTCGTTCATAAAGGGTGTCACACTCAGCGATTTAGGCTCACCAGCGGGACACCAACGACCAAAAAACAGCTCAGAACGTTCATGAGCGATCAACGACATCGCAGCGGGGGCCACATCGCCGCTACATGTCACACAGCGATGTCGCTAACGAGATCGCTACTGCGTCATAAAATCAGTGACGCAGTAGCGATCTCATTAGCGATCTCGCTTAGTGTGACAGTACCTTTAGTGATAGGTTGAAGAGGTGGGTTAGGGATGGGATAATAGTGGTGGTGAGTTTGGGAGGAGGTGGGTTGAGATGGGGTCAAGTTACAGCTATCAGATGATTAAACGCACTTAACGTGCCAAACACAGGTCACGCCAACAGCTGTTGTACTAACAATGTACCTACACCTAATTTGCATGTCTGTTTCATCACCAATTTTCATTCACATTTTTCCTACATGAGGGATTGGTCAGAAAGTTCTTAGCCAATTTTTACTTGCAGAATCCACACTGGCAAAATCAAGTATCACAGCACAGAGATGTAGAAATTTGCATGAATTCCTTGTGAAAAGTTATTATATGACCTGCAGGTTAATACAGTTTTTTGTTTTGTTTTTGTTTTTTTTGTTTTTTACATGACCTGTTCCATTTAACACCGTACACCCTCTATGACTCAATGAAAGCCTTAGTTTTATCCCTTTCGTCTGATCACTTTATTCCATCAGGCATGGCTATTATGTTTTTATATGTTCTTGTTTTTAATTTGTTTTATCCTTAGTTTTCTGCATTGTCCTTATCTTTATCTGCTCTATAGCGTTGGCTATGTGGATCCCTGATGACTAAGCCTTGATGACTCTCAGTTCCAGCAAAGTGGACACTGGCATTTAGTACCTAATTTTGTGTAATGTATCATACACTAGCACTTTGTATTATGTGCTTTATTTCATTTTGTGCATTCATTATTCAGCAGCAAATGCAGCTTTCTTCATTATTCAGGTTTGTTGAACCTTGTTTCCACATTTCCCCTGGTTCTCACCTTTCCTTACTGTTACACAGTGTTACTTATCCTTATGGTTCCTGTATCCACACACATTCATTGCATCTATCGTTTTCTCTTCACTTACCTTTCCCCTCCTTTTTCCTTTCTACGTCTTTCTCACTGCATCCAATTGTCTGGTCATCTGTGACCTTGTACACTTCACTTATTTCTTTCCATAGTGGCGTTACTTTTAAATACAATGCATCCATTGCTGTTCTGTGGCCTGGACAGTGCACATATGCCCCCAGAGTCCTGGTCCTCTCAAGCCCCCATATCTCTATGGTTATCATGACACTTGATCACATGACTTCTTATTTACTCCAGACGTCGCAGTCTCCATGAAGCGGGATACTTCCACGTCCTCCAGGACGGCATAGGTGCCTATTTTTGCTTGGCCACAACCATTGAATGAATGCACTATTTAAACTGCTGCACACTGGATGCTGCCACCCCCAGACGAAGGCTAGCGGTGAAACACGCGTCGGGGTGGGCGCCATCCAGATGGGAATTCACTATCATAGTAGGAATCTCATGGTACTCCATCATTATGCATATGACGGCTAGATATAGATCTCAATCTCTTTATAGTGTTGTATATTCTGTTGTAATCCATGCAAGGTTTATTTCATGTACATGCATGATATTGCTTTGTACACAGTCCCCTGTTTGGGTCTGTGCCCTTTCTGGCATACCCGCAATTTTATTATATTGATACACAGTTATTTTTTTTTATCATTTTATTAACTCTTGATTCAGCTTTCTGTTTTTTTTTTTTCTGTGGTATGCTGTAACTAATGTATAGTTTTTCTGTAATGCTTAGTTTGGTACTGTACTAATTGTTTGTATTTTGCCTGTAGATAAGCAGCTAATGCAGTACACGGGGAACCCTTTGCTTTCTCTTTTTGACCTTCCGTCAAGCCATCCTGAATCATCGGTAGATCCAGGGGCCTTTATGGCCACTTTAGAAGATGACCTATATCCCTACAGCTCATCGGCACAGAGTGACACCGCTCCTCAGAATATTTCAGAGCTACTGGAAGATTTGATTGGTTCCGGTGAACGCCAACCAATATTTGTCCTTAGCCCAGTCAACAAACTTATAGAGGAAGTCACAGACTCAGAAACTGGTCACTAACTGTGATTGTTTTTTTTATTGAACCTGTGTGTTAGGTGATGACGAGTTTTCAGAATATGGAGAATTTCATACACATTTCTTGAAATAGGTTCTTGTCTTTGCAACCTTGCCAGCTTTATCTGTTGTCTCATGTTATGCTCTTTGCCCTCCGATATGTGCTGTACACCTGCAATGCGTTACCGCGAATCTCCAAAAATGTATGGTGCAATGATACAGCCGTATGCTGCAATCGGTGCTCGCGCAGATTACGCCATTTATCTCCTTAGTTGCCATAGCATGTAGATGGTTATTTGATGGAGAACTCCCCCTCTTTAACGTCTTAGGTGTGCCGATGATGACCATGGCAACCCGAGGTAAAGTAATGGCCTCAGGGTTAACAAGCTACGGTGGCCTGTTAAGCCTTGCCGTAAGCAGGTGCCTAGTCAGAGTAAGACTGACAGATCTAATGGCCTACAAAACATAAGTATTGCAGGGTAACAAACCACCAAAAAGGTCCAACTAAATTTGTTAGTTATAATTAAAAGAAAATATTATGTAAAAACCGCCAGGTTTTATATCATGCTGATATTACATAAATAATTTATGTTCCATTTTATTATTATCGTTGAAAATGTGCGAAAGAAAACACGCTCTGCTGGCGTGAAAGTAAGTTATTGCTATCAGAATATGGCAATACAAAAACAAATTACTAGTTGTAATGTGTAAAAGTAGCAAAGAAAAGCATATAAATCTGGTATTGATGTAATTGTACTGGACCGAAGGAAAAAAGTTCTTATCACTTTTATTGCATAATGAATGGCATAAAAAAATAAAAGCAATTAATGAATTGCTGTTTTTTGTTTTCTCCCTGTACCAAGCAAAAAGAAGCCATTAAACAAGTGTTACATACTCTAGAGTAGTACCACTAAATACTTAATCTCGTCCTGCAAGAAGCAGGATAGCTTATTCAGCAGAAAAATAAGCTTCACAGAATATTTTGATATAAAAACAACTATATTTGTCAGTGTTTTAATGTGCAAAAAAATGTAGAATCTTTACAAAAAAAAACATACTTAACCCTGGCATTGCTGTAATCAAGTCTACCCAAAGTTGTCTTATTGGTGATCAGCATAAAATATGGGCCTTTTTAAAATTTCTGTATTTGTTAATTTTGTGTCTCAAAAATCAGAAGGTAAAATTATTTAAAAATAATAAAAACTAAGCCATCCTGAAAAACCAAAGCCCTCACTCAAATCTGTCAGCCAACAAAAAAAGTAGAGTTTTTCTACATTATTACTAGCTCAAAGGAGTTGGAACTGTGACTGGGCTCCCAAAACCAATTCAGTAAGGCCTCTTTCACACATCCGGTGTGCGCCTGACGGCGCCCCCGGCATTTTGCCGCAGCGCCGCATCACAAAACCTGATGCGCCGCTTGCGGTTTTTTTGGCATTGACTTGCATTAGCGCCGGATGGCGCCGCATGTCAGTGCGTTGTATGCGGTTTTGTCCGGATGCGGCGGAATTGTACATTCCGGCGGCCGGACAAAACGCAGCATGTAACATTTTTTGTTTTTGCCGGATGGTTTCTGTTGTCTCCGGGCATCAAAAACTATCTGGCAAAAAAACGCAGGCGGCGCATCAGGTTTTGTGATGCGGCGCTGCGGCAAAATGCCGGGGGCCCGTCAGGCGCACACCGGATGTGTGAAAGAGGCCTAAGATCCACACTACCAAAGCCAAACAGCCCCGCGTGTGAGCCCACACTGTGCCCAATCCACAGTTCATGTCCACATGTAAGGCAGTGACTAGGTCATCAGTAAGAGACTGGTGGGGGTCTGACACCCCACACACCTACCGATCAGCTGAAAACTTCTCCGGCAGCAGCCGGACCCGAGTGATTTACAGGCTGAACACTGCAGCTCCGTACACTGCTTAGCAGCCGAGTATTGTGAATTATCTAACATTGAAGTGAATGTAGTGCAGCACTCGCCATCAGCTGCTGTGTGCTGCCCATGCATCGCTCCGTTCTGGCCACTGCCACAGCAGTTTCCATCTGATCATGGAGGGGGCATCTGACCCCACCAATTTTATATTGAGCTTGGACATCAATTGTTAAGTCACAGGCTGCCCCTTCAAACATTGTCGTGTATCTGCAGAAGCACAAGCTGGACACTATGTATTGGGCACTAAAATGTCATATTTCAAATTTTTACACTGTGAGCAAATTTCTGCAAACCGCCAGTTGGGTCAAACTAATCACAACACCTATAGATGATTTCCTTTAGTGTAGTTTGCAGACTGGTGTCAGTTTCTGGGAAATTCTGAAGTTTTGGCACCTTTAGGGGCTCTGCAAGTAGTGGCCACAAACTACGCCAGGAAACTCTGTGCCCTAAAAGCTAAGTGCCAGTCCTACGTTTCTGAGCCTGTGCGCCCAAAGAGCAGTGTATGGCTATATGTAGAGTATTTCTGTACTTGTGATGGATGGCGTAATAATTGGTGATGAGAGAGCGTGCTCAGATAAGGTGTTATCCGCGCATGCTCGGGTCCTAACCGAGAGTATCTTCTGCATACTCGAATACTATGTTTGAGTCTCTGTGGCTGCTGTTCTACACCCGCAAAGTATGCAGAAATTGTAGAACAGCCGCGAGACACGGAGCCGCGGCGACTCGAACATAGTATTCAAGCACTGTGAAGACACTGTTAGCACCCGCGCATGCTCGGATAACACCTTTCCTGAGCACGTTTGCTGAACACTAGCAATATTTTAAAGCATACATGGAAAAATGCTCATTACACCCCTAGAAGAATTCTCTGAGGGGTCTAGGTTCCAAAATGGGGTTACTTTGGGAGTTTTATGCGTTTTTGGCAGCATATGGCCTCTGCGGGTGGCAACCACAAACATTTTTGCCAATTATGTACTCTAAAAGCCAAGTTTCTTTTCTTCACTTTTGAGCCCTGTTGTGTGCACAAACAATAGTTTCTGGACACATATTTAGTATTGCTTTGTGCAGGAGAATTTGCTTTACACATTCTGCAGCCCATTTTCTTAAATTACTCCCTCTGAAAATTAGAGCTAATGGGTAAGTTTTCTCCTTGTGGAGAGTGACGAGCCAGGTCTGGCATGTCAGAGTGAGGAGACATACGCCATGGATGCTACTCTGGGAAATTAAATATACAAATTGCCTCTTCAGAGAGAAAGAGGATTAGAACTCTAGTGCCACCTATTAGAAGTAGCACTCCTACAAGTCAATATCTACTCTTTTGCCATATGACTTGGGATAGTAGCCAAGCCAGTATCTCAATTTACAGACACTGTTTCAGAGTATTGTCCCTCATCAGTGCAAAGTATGAGATCTGATTTGGCTGTATGAGAAGTCTCTTAATGGAATCTAAGGGGTAAGGTTTCTCCTTGTGGAGAGTGACAAGCCAGTTCTGGTTTGCAGGAGTGAGGAGACTTCTTCAGAGGTTTCGTTTTTGAAATGGCATCACTTTAGGAATTTTCTGTTGTTCCTACACCTCGGGTGCTTTTCAAGTGGTGCCAACAAACTTTCCTGGTCAAATTTGTCATGTAAAAATCAAATATCGTTTCTTAACTTCAGAGACTTGCCATGTGTCCATACAGTAGGTTTTGATTTAACAAATTGTGGGAGCCATTTTCTCCTATTGCCCTTTCTGAGAATCAAATGTATGGAGCTAAAGTACCATTTTAGTGGGGAAAAATTATATATTTTTCATTTTCACATTTCAGAAATAAAAACTTTTGTGAAGCCCATTTGGGTCCAGAATGATGCTCACTACACCCATAGATTAATTCCTTGAGTGTGTAGTTTCCAAAATGGGGGTCACTTGTAGGGAGTTTTCTGCTGTTTGGCTACTTCTGGGGCTCTGCAAGTGCAATATTGTGTTCTCAACCTTTTCCAGCAAAAATTGTACACTAATTGTCAAAAAGCGCTCCTTCCATCTGAGCACTCTTAGCCCTAAAATAAAAGGATGTTTAAAGTAAACATTTGGGAAATGTTACTTACTATGGTAATTATTTTGTATGTTATGACTGTCTGCTATAAGGGAATAAAAATTCAAACATTAAACATTGCTAATTTTTTTACTAAATCTCTGATATTTTCATAAATAAACGCAATTATTACCCACTTGGGTTTACCACCAGTATAAAGTGTCATAAAATAAAATCTCAGCATCACTGGGATCTGAAGAAGCATTCCTGAATTGTTACCCTATAAGTTAACACGTCAGGCTTGAAAAATTGTCAAGAAGGGGTTAAAAAAAAGTTGCAGCAATGGATCGATTTAACAGCTGTTGCCTTATTTGCCAGGTTTTATAGCCTTTCTTTTTATTTAAAGGCAAGGCATTAACATTCACCACTACATATATTAAGATGCAAACATAAATGCAATGCAATCATTACTGTAGCTAATTACAGAAAATCTTGTGCTGATGATTTTTTATTAATTGATTTGTGAAAGGAACAGCTTCTCTGAGTAGGCATCTCCAAGAGCCGATCTTGGGTCCGTGAAGTTTTCATTTATTTGCAGGCATTCTATCTGCACCGTTTCATATATGAATACATTGAAATCTAGAGGGAATAAAAGTCATCAAAAATGAAAATCAACAATGGTTTGCGATAAGTGGACTTTTGAAATGAGTGGATTCACTATACCATAAATGTTTGATTTGGTTATGGTCCAACCAGAAAACCCTTGTTCTGCAAGCAAAACACAGTGAGGTCATGCAAATGTTTTCATAACTGACAGACCTCAATCTGGAATGAAAACGCACAAAAAAGGAGTTAAACCGGAGCGCTTCTGACAAGACACTGGAGGCCCGAAAAACAAGTAAATGGGAAAACAGACTTGCACTCTGAGAGTGGCGTGGCTGCTGCTCAGCTGGGAAAGGAATCAATAAAAGCCTTTTGCTTCCAAATCTGGTGGTCCTGGGCTCTGGACAATAAAATTCTGTAAATGCAACCAAAATGTAAAAAAGGAGCGGCAGCTGACAGCAGAAATAGATCAAAGAAAGGAGAGTCCAACACTTAGTCTGTAGGGGTGCAAAGGACATCCTATCCCACCTCTTCCACGTAAGCCTTTTCTCCTCATTGGGCCGGTATGCAAGGCACAGAATGATCCAAACTTGTGATGAGAAACAGAATAAAAGAATCGGCTTACGTAGGATCTCCTTTAGTCTGTTTTCATCCATTTCTGCTCTGTCGGCTGGCGCTCCTTTTTTTTTTCTGTTTTGCATTCATAGACAATATGGAGAACTTGCTGCTAGATGCAAAAAAACTACCATAAAGTCTAATAATTCATTCGACTGTAGTGTGCATTGTTTACTGTAGTCTGCCTATGTAAGTAGGCCTTTAACCCCTTAACACACAATGACATATATGTCATAAGCAGTTGTCTTTTCTCTTATTATCATGGATCTACTGGTCAGAAAATTGAACTGTCATTGTTTGTAAATACAAGACAGCTGAATAGCATGACTAGCGATGCGGGGGCCAATTATAGTGGTCCCTGCTCTCTGACCACTATGATTGGTTAATCTGACTAACCAATCACAGCATGTGATTGGCCAGAGGTTCTAAAGCAGCAGCACTACTTTGCACAATCACCGCTGGGATTTCGACTTAACTGATAGTCGAGCTCCTTCGGTAACAACCAGGGCCCATGACAACACTGCCGCTGGCTGTTTAACCCTCCAGATGGCGCGATTACGGCATTTAGAAGGCCTCCCTCACTACACTGGCAGCCCCAATCATAGAGAGCTAATGGTTGTCATTGCCCTTTCAAACTCCATGCTGCTAGATGGAAGCCCTTAAGTGTGGAATATTGGCCCCTGCATAAGAAGGTCCGGTGTTGTGAATGGGTTTGAGATGAGTTCTGAGCAGAGGCTCCCTCTGGTGGTTACAAGCGGTACTAGTGAAGATTGTGAGGACTGGGAATCAGGTGTTACTGACTGGTCTTATATAAGGGAGTCATTTTCCCATCAGGGTTGCCGGTGATCAATTGTTCTGGTCTGAATCCTTCATTCCAGTTTCCCTTGTAGCCTGCTGTGTCGTGTCTGCATCTCCTGCTACCAGATAAGAATTTTTCTTCTTTTGTGTTGTTGCTATATTTTTGCATTTTGTCCTGCACTTCTTTGGGGGCCTTCTGGGTCCCCTCCGGGGGCTTCTGCCTTCTCAGTTTAGTTCAGCCACTGAGTTTTGTTCTTTTGCTTTTTCCAGTTTTTTCAGTGGCTGCTGTTTTGATTTTGTTACACCAGAGAGCTAATTTAGGTGGTAGAGGTCGTGTGATCTCAGGTGATTTTGAAATTAGTAGAGTTGGTGTTTTTCAGGGTTTTCTGGATTGCAGTAAGTACCCTTCCTGTCCTTTTCTATTTAGATAGTTTGGGCCCCAGCGTTTGCTCATTCTATTTTCTTTCTGTGTCAGTATTTCCTCTTGTCTAACCGCCATTACATGTTTGGGGGCTTTCTATTATCTTTGGGGTTCTGCTCCGGGGCAGATAGCTTTCCTATTTCTATCTTTAGGTGTAGTTAGTTTCTCAGGCTGTGACGAGGCGTCTAGGACCAACGTAGGAACGCTCCACGGCTGCCTCTAGTTGTAGTGGTTAGTCAGGGTACTGCAATCCCATAGATTCCAACTGCTCTGGTGTATTGCCTTTTTAACTGCACTCCTCAGCTACCGAAACATAACAGTCCGGGATCTCCGGCAGGATCCATGTATCTGACAGTGACATTGTTCTTAATAGGGAAAAGCATGGTCTTTTTGGCCAGAAAGGGGCAATCTGAAGCGGAGGAGGGACCTCCGAACATGAAACCGGTCTCTTTTGTTCTTACATTCCCACTTCCTTCTCTCTCCCAGAAGATGTCCCCTACTAAATGGTTTCCTCTGAAAAGAAGTCTTCCTTAAATCACCTGAAAATCTGGGAAAGCTCTTTTTCCTGTCACTAGCCCTTTCTAGGATGTCATCCAACTTTTTTACAAACAAAAATTGGCCATCACACGATCTAGCACAATTTATTTTGATTGTAGATTTCCCGGACAGCCCTTGAGCCACAAGGACAGTCTTGCTGTATTTGACAGTCCGCCAGACCTAGCTAGTCTCATGGAGTCAGCGGATGTGTCAGGAATGCTGCAGCCTTGTGCAACAAGGGCAGGTTGGACAAAATCTTATCTCTTGAGGTTTTACTTTTGAGCTGTTCCTCCAGCTGTTGCAGCCAAACTATAAGGGAATGTGCAGTACAAGTTTCGGCAATCACCGGTTTCAGACCCCCCGCTGGCACCTCCCATGTGTGTGCCTTAGATATGTGTCCTCTTTTTTTTATCTAACCGGTCCCTGAGCACCCCTGAATCCTCAAAGGGTATTGCTGACCTCTTTGATCTAGATACAGCTCCGTCGATCCTAGGAACCTTATCCAATAACTATGAATCTTTTTAGTGAAAAAGGATATCTCCTTTCTGAGGATGAGGGCAAAGCACCTGTCTTCTCTGGTCTCGTCTGCTATCTGCTAATGAGTGTGTGGATCTTACTATTGACCAGAAAGGTGCGTTTCTTCTCTAAAGGTACTGTCACACTAGGCGAGATCGCTAGCAATATCGCTTAAACGACAGCGATTTTATGACGGGCCGTATTTTGATCGTTGGCGTCCCGCTGGTGAGCCTGAATCGCTGAGTTTGACACCCTTTATGAACGACGAGCGACCTCATTGGCGACTCATATGTCAGCGGCGCAGGCGGGACTAGGTTTTCTCTTGTAACGCCCTCAGCTCCGATTGGTGGCCACAACATCACCTCAGCAATAGATGAAAACGGAAAACTGCGCCCCCATCCATTGTTCCAGAGCGCTTTGTGGATGACTCCAACGTTCTAGTCCTTTCTGCGCTGTTGCGAGGATAGTATCGCAATTGCAAACGCAATAGCGGCACAGACTGGATCGCAGTAGCTGCAAAGCAGAAGGCTAGCAGGACGCAGTATGAAACGATGCTGGAAATTCGTATGAACCACTTGCGCTCGAGGACAATGGAAGGGAGCGCTAATACGTCGTCTTTTATGACGCCGTCGTCCAATCACAAAGCGAGAGCTGTGACATAAACAGTCATGATACAGTGACCACCAATCTGTGCTGAGGGGCGTGGAAAAGGTTGCTCTCAATCACGCCTATCGAGGTCGGGATCTTTAACAATACATGCTGTGTGACAGGTCCCAACAACCGCCGAGGTCATTATACAGATTGCTGATCGCTGATGTGTCGTTTGAGATCTTCCTGTTTGGAAGCTAACTAGCGACCATATAGCGATGTACAAACGATCTCTGTCAGGTCCTGTCGTTGTCGTGATCGCTGGTGCGATCACTTAAGGGTATGCCACACTAAACAATATCGCTAACGGGATCGCTAAAAAACGTCACTATTTAGCGATCCCGTTAGCGATATTGTTCAGTGCGGCAGCTTCCAGCGACGAGCTTCCTGCTGTGATCTCGCTCGTCGCTGGAATCGTTCCGGACCCTATTTCATCGCTGGCGCTCCCGCTGGGTAAGTATCTAATCGCTGTGTGGCACCTTTTCTTAGCGATTTAGCGGTACTTTTGTACCGCTAAAGTCGTTAAGAAGATCGCTAACGGCGATAGCGTCATTAACTATATCGCTAAATGTGGCCGCATTTAGCGATATAGAAACAATCCCGCTAGCGATCGCATTAGTATGCGTCGTTATCGTGATCGCTAGCGGGATTGTTTAGTGTGGCAGTACCTTAAGTGTGACTGCCTTTACCCTCCAAACAGCATGTCCTCAAGGGATTTAGCTATCTTCTCCTCCTTTAAGCCCATTGTTGATTGAACGGCTTTAAGTAGCTTATCTGTATCCTCCACCAGAAAGCACGATCTGTACCCCAGGTAACTGTCTGAGGAGGATGAGGACTGTTTATGGTATTGTCCTTATAACATTGGAGAGCAGTCAGGGAAGTTTTTTTTTCTTACCTTTGTTAATAGGATTTTTAGGGAGCCCTCCACTTCAGATCTGATGACAGAACGAAGACTTCCTGCAAAGTCAGGGGTCTCCTCACTAATAGTCCTATGGATGCAGTCATAGCAGAGATCCTTCTAACAGTACACTGCTAGCAGCTTTTTGCATAGCTCACACTCCCTGTTCCTCTTCTTAGTGCTATTAACAAATGGCGACATTCACGAAGATCACTCACCACCCTCTATCACTTAAGAGTACTGTATTCGGAGGCTGTTGTGGGATACGCAATTCATCCGCTCTGGACACTGAGGAGTCTTGAGATGCTCTGCTCCTCTGAGCGGCAGCTGTCCCAGCCAAACTGCTGCCTCCCCTGTGTCCACGTTGAAGGTGAGCTTGTGGCTGCTGCTTATTGGCCTGGTCCTTAAGAAGAGGGGAGTCAGCTCCATCTTGTGGGTGTGCCTCCTGCGGTCCTCGGAAGTTTGACCTTCCACCCCCCCCACAATAGTCGACTGGGCATGCCGTTCCTGAGTGCCCCAGCCAGTGACACATAGGGCCCGTCATTTTCTTTCAGCGTGCCCCCTGAAATCACTCAGGCACGCTTACTCCCAGCATGCCTTGCGCCCGTGACATCAGCGGTGCACGCCATGGATGTGCTTCCCGGCTGCTCCATCATACTGAGAGCAGGCACAGGGAGGGTGGTGCAGCGGTCCGAGACAAGCCTCAGATCTGTCTGCCACATGCACAAAGCACAGGCACAGCCTCCTCTTCCAGACACTGGGACAGGCCTGGGTATGGGATATTCATCTTTAATCCACGTACTTCAGTACAAGGTTCCCATCAAGGACAGGAAACCAACTGATGCGGGGGAGAGTTACCGCCATTTTATTTCAGGTTTCCTGTCCTTGCGGAGCGGATATCTCTCAGGTGTGCTGTCATGGGTGAAGAGAAAATCCGTGATTCAGATCAAAGCCCCGACGAACCCATTCACTAACGAAGCAGGCAGGGTTACTCCCGACTCTGGGCTCTTCAGTTATGTCCAAAACTGTGGCCAACTGTGCTTTTGTGCACTCCAAAAAAGACACCTAAATAGTCGGACACCACCGAATCACACTCCAGACAGTCTAAACTGACTCCATCTCCTTCTGGGGATTTTGTGTGAATAACGTATTTCAGAGATTAACACGGAGACCCAGATTTAGCTGCTCAGCGTAGAGCACAGGATAAATGGGATCCAAACCTTACAGTGATCCTTGGGAGACAGACTGAACAAATCAACAGATTTAACTTATTTTTTTTTTTTATTTTACACCATTCCTTGTGCAGTATGTGATTGGGTGGCTTTATTGTTCAGGTTCCTACAAGTATAGCATTAGCAGATTTCTATAGTTTTCTTATGTTTTGTGCTATTGCACACTAAAAAAAAAATGCTTTTTTGCAAAAAAACATTTTGAGATTTTTCTGATGACAGTCTAGCTTTCTATTCAATAATTGGGAGGCAGAATGTGTTTTTTTTATGCTGTTCACCTTGTGGTAAAAGTGATAAGGCAACTTTATTCTTTACAAACATTTAATTTCAGCTCACCCAGTTGCGCTATGCTCATCCACCTGGAGTTCAGACACCGGCCTCGCCCTGGCCTCACATCAAGGATAACACAAAAAATTGGAGTCCACCTCAACAGAACTGGATTTTCCTTTTCTTTTAATTTTTCAAAAGAAAATATAGTGCATACAAAAGAAAAATTTACATGGTCGACATGACCCCGTTGATGCGTTTCGACTGCACTAAACAGTCTTACTCATGACTCATTTCTTTTGTATGCATTATATTTTCTTTTGAAAAAGAAAAGGAAAATCCAGTTCTGTTGAGCTGGACTCCAATTTTTTTCTATTAACTTTATTCTTTGAGTCAGTATAATTACAACGATACCATATTCATATAGTTTTTTTTTTATCTTTTGCTGGTTTTACACAATAAAAACAATGTTGTAGAAAAATAATGTTTTTGCATCATTTTATTCTGACAGCTACAGTATAGCTTTTTTTATTATTTCTCCATTGACAGAGCTAAGTGAAGGCTTATTTTTTACAGGACAAGATGATGTTTCCAGCTATACCATTTCTATTTACATACAGCTTTTTTTTTATTGCGTTTTAGTCTACGTTTTGTTCAGTTGCATAATGAAAAGACATAATTTTTGCAATTTTTTATTCATTATTTTGGTGTTCACTTAAGGAGTTAAATAATGTTAGTTCTGGACACGTCAGTCCCTAGGGCTACATCGCCACGATCAGGAATAGCAATGTTTTGGACGCAGCGTATTTTCGCTGCATTCTGATTGCCACACTTGTTTGTCGGTACATGCAGACTCACCACATGGAAGGACATTCTAGTGGGCAAATCCTCAGTGCGGCTTGTAAACCCAAAACAAGGGTGAGTTTACGCAGCAATAAATAGAAGCACAGTGGGCAGTAAGTCTTTATTTTTGTCAGGGCACTTTCGGTGGAATAGTGGGGATGGAAGCTGGATTGTATTTTGTCAAAGATTGAGTTAGATGAAAGATGGAGGAAAGTTCAGCATGGACATGCTGTTCAAGGAGTTTGTAGGCGAACGGGAGCAGCGATATAGAGCGATAGCTGGGCGCAGAGGTTGGGGCAAGAGATGGTTTCTTCAGGATATGTGTGATCGTAGCATGATTGAAAGCAAAAGGGAAGATACCAAAAGTTAGCGATAGGTTGAAGAGACAGGTTAGGGTCGGGATAAGCATGGTGGTGAGGTTGGCGAGGAGATCGGATGGGGTCTAGTGCACAAGAGGTGAGGTACACTTTTGATAAATGAGTAAGCTTTCCTTCAGTGATGGTGGTGGATGGGCAGTAAAGATTTGCCTTGTTTGGGCTATCTTATTGTTGAAATGTGCAGCACAGTGTCCTGCAGAGATGTGGGGGCAGTGGAGGAGGGAGCTAAACGTGTTGAACAAGTGTTTTGCGTTGTGGGATAAAAAAGGTACAAGGGTGGTGAAGCAGTCTTGTCCAGCAGAACCAAACAATGTGAAAGAGGTTCTCCAGTGTGGTCAGGAATAAAACTTCACATTTATTGTAGAAACATTAAAAGAACATTAAAACCATTAGAAAGTGGATACACTTGGAAGCCCAGGATGACTAGCGACCAAGCGTTTCGTGAGGTCTTAATCATGGTCTAGCAGAGGTGAGTGTCAACTTGAATGTGAAAGTTGAGTGTTTGAATACGTTGAAGTCTTCCTGCGCGTGCTTTTTCTTCCAGTGCCGCTCCATAACCCTAGACTTCTCCTCAAAGCTTTTTTTGTGAGGTTGTGTCAGGGTTGTCTATTGATTTGTCACACTCTACCATTCTCAAGAGGAGTGACCGAGTCGACAGCAAATGCAAGTGTGGCATTGTAGTAAATCGTGGCACTGTCTGTGTCGTGGAGTGACGATATGTAAGATCGTGGTAGAATGGAGTCCGAGAGTGTGGATATCTAGGTGTGAGGTTTCTGCAGAGGTGCACTGGTTGCTGGACATGAGGGGTAGGTGAGGAGGACAAAGATGCGAAAGTGAGTAGATGGTAGTCAGATGTGGGGAGAGGTGAGGTTAGATAGGAAACAGAGGTGGGTGAATATAAGGTCTAGTGTAGGTCTGTGTGGGTGGCTGCAGAGGACCACTGAGTAATACCAAAGGATGAAGCAAGTGACAGAAGTTTGGAGGCTGCATGATTAGAAAGTGCTGAATGTAGAACACAGGTAAGGACTAACACTTTTCAAGTAAGATCCTAGTAGTTAGTGTGTGGGAAGGGCAGCACAGCTGAGTTTAGTTGTCACATTGCAAATCCTACTGTCAGATCTTTACCAGCACAAGCTGTTCCGGAGTTCAACAAAAGTAGCGATGACTGTTATCCTGATGTCACATGTGAGGATTAATTTATATGCAATATAATTCTTCAGGCTTTTACAAACTTCAGTGGTCCTGTGACAGCCTGATTGTGCAGTCATTACTTCCAGCACCCAGGGATGATGCGAGGTAATGTTTGTCTAAGGTTCATTTTTCTAACTTTGGACAAACCTTTTTATACAGGTGGATGAATGTCACTTAGGTAGCTTTGGCAATATTTAATTTGCTTACCTTCAGCAATATTTATTTCAGCTTTTAAAGAGGTTGTCTACTACCCTGAACAGGTTACTGCTTTTGCCATAAATGCTTAACATTAATTACCCTAAATATCCCCATATACCTTTTCTACCATGTTTCATGTTGTTTTATTGATATTTTACTTGATTGTCATTTTTCATTACTTCCTTGCATCATTTATTATTCCCTATGGAATTTTGCTGACATTTCTCCTTTCAACTTAATTTTTCATGTTTTTATTCTGTATTTCTAAATCAATTTCTTGAATTAATAAAGTTACTATTGTAACACATTTGCTGTCATACTTGTCGGTTTTGAACGTGATTATAGGGGCACGCACATCAGGACCTTTATTCCTACAGAGGCTTTGACTCCTAATGTTAGAACACAAATCAAACCCCAAGTTGGCTGCATATAACTGTAAACCCAGTGTCATTACTGTTCCAGGACATTGTAAAATCTCTACTAAAAGAACTAAAAGTTTTACTACACTAACAGGCATTTCAACATAACTGATAAGAACCCCTGTCGGAGGAATATTTGGCACATGGCTACACAGTCAACAGTCCCATATGTTTAGGTCTCTTACTATGACCTGCTGCAGTTGTAGTAAAGCATTGTTCATCCATATGGCATTGGAGAGCAGTGGAAGAGAACAAGTAGGGAGGCTTTCATCTTCCCAAGTTAGAAGACTAACGGAATAAATAGTCCTTTCGTCCAGAGGGCAGCCGGCTGGGGTAGAAAACTAAAACGTTGCTCATCTGGTAAGCACTTTGTGCATTTGGCTTGGCATGAGGGTCCCAAACTGGCAGAGAAGTGGGATGTTGTTATGACCCCACTACCTCCACATTAATCCATTCTGTCTGAGGAGGGATCTGGGCAGAGATAGGGTTAACCTTTTTGCAGTGAGGCGGATCCAGGTGGTTTTGTCTTGAGTAGCCAATGTACCTAGTAAGGTTCTTCCCATCTAGGCTGCAGGAATCTAGGTGTCTTTTAACCACCGAACAATCACCTGAAGCAGGCAGCGTTGCGTCTGCATCCGGGAGTGAAGCCAATGCCTGCTTATACTAATCCAATAATGTCCGATTTATCTGCATAACATAATCAGTTAAACTTCTATGTGCCAAAGATGCTCAGAGTCATGGAACATACAATCCAGTCTTCAGGACGTCCACAAAGAGTATCTCAGCCAGGGACAAGTTCCTGGGATGTGGGCCATAAAGACACCAGTGCCAAACTCCAAACTCAAAGCTTGAGTCCATTTTTTTTTTTTTTTGAACGGTGCTTGTTCACAATTTAGTAATTTTTGTTTTTCAGAATTAAATTATAACATATCAACTTACCACTTGCTGTGGATTGAAAACATCTAAACCCCACTTAACAATATCTGCATTACCTGTCCTATGTAAACGTGGACCGCACTGTTGATTGACAACTTCAGACAAGAATTTCAGCCGGGCTCCTAACTTGGAAACACACACTTTGCAACTAGTTAGTAGAACACAAACACAATTGTACAAGCACTTAAAGGAAAGTTAAGTCACCTGGGAGAGAGATCAGCAATATCTCTTGCAGCCAAAGTCCCCAAAGAAATTCCCTCATAGGGAGAGGAGAGACTGGTAAGAGATCTCGCCTGCTGCCATTTTCAGCCATACTGTAGATCCTTCGGTTTGGGTTGCTCTGCCAAGGTAACTGGTGGCGGATACCGTGTCTGGTGGAACGTTTGCCCCGCTCTGGTTCTGATAAGTTCCCTTTGGCTGTCCTATAAGGACTCCATTAAACAGCGCAATACCTTTGTCTCTCATTGGGAGACACTCTCAGCACATACCCAATCAGTACGTAACTGAAGAAGGTCTTTATGGACCAAAACGTTTGATTGATGTACCACAATAAAAACTTCACTTACTATAGCCAAGTTGAGTGCTAGGTTTATATTTTCTATATATCTAAGGTTTGGGAACCTAACCTGAGCACTCACCACAGCTGTGCACACGGTGTTTCTCTATATGTTCTCTGCAGAGTGTCCACATCGGACATTACCTTTCTGAATCCTGCTCATATTGGTACTATACACATGACCAGGTTTTTAAATACATCAGTTAGGGATTAAATACATTAGTTAGGGACTGCTCTGATACGGGTTACCTTGATGTTTGGTAGGGCGGCTTAGTATACATTTTTTTGCAAAAAACGTACCAACCAAATACCCTGTGTTTTATCATCTTTTTACTAGCACTTGCTGTTTACTGTTACTTTTTTTACAACAGAATATTTTTATACGTTTGTTTTACTGTGCTTTTCTATGTTTCATATATTCCGCTGTGCAGTATTCTGGATTGTGTATCCCGCCACCCCTTATTAACACAGATCTCCTATGTAACCATCAAACTTTTATTTGGACCATATAAGTGATGCAAGCTGCAGATTTTGTGGTGAGAAAGAAAGTCCACCTCTCACTGTTCTGCACTGGAATATAGAATTTTCCCCGTATCCGTTTGTCCATCTTAGACTACTTCTTTGCTTACATGATATAACAAATTGTTAGTGGTAAAATACTCAACTAGTTTCTATTTTTTTTTGTTATCTTTTCTAATGAACTACCAGCTTATCTATCCCCACTATGCTTTCCTTTTCTTTTTTATATTAATCCAAAATTCAATAAAAATAAGTTTACAAAAAAACATACCTCGAAGAACTGCATTTTTTTAGCCTTAAATTGGTATATTTTGGGGGTTTCTTTTACGCATTTTTTGTACATGCGTTTTTTTTATTTTAATTCAGTACTTAAATTTGGAAATCTCTTGAAGTATTGACAAGTTGCTGCCTTTTTTCTGCTGAGACACCACCTAGGGAAAAAAAACAGCACCATTTGTACAATAGGTGAGTTTTCTCATTTGAAGTCAATAGAAATGTATTCAGTAGCTATTAGAAGAGGGTTTTTTTCCATGTGAAATTTGGGGAAGATTGCAGTTAAAGGATATGTTCACACACAGATTGATTTAAGTACAACTAGGAGTTACCAAAGATTTGTTTCTGAGGGCGTGTACTAGTTCCCCTGCATGATGTTGACCAATAATAAGCAGGCAGTGTTATTTAGTGGAGAAAAGAACCTGCTCTGCGATATCTGCAGAGACTGTAATGTTACATAACTCAACTCTCTACTGTTTTTCTATGCAAACACTTCCAGAAATCATCTCACAGCAGTCAGTGTGGAGGGATGGTTAGAGATGACAGCACTGTGAGATGGTTTCAAATCCACCGACGACAACATCTGCAAAGAGTTTGTATGTTCTCCCCGAGTTTTTGTGGGTTTTCTCTGGTTTGCTCCCATAAAAAAAATGCATTCTGATAGGGAATTAAGATTGTTAGCCTCACTGGAGGCAGCGATGATGATGTCTGTAAAGTGCTATATAAGCGAGGAAGCTAAATAAGGTTATGTTGACACATTGCGTTTTATGCAGCTTTTTTATGCAAATTTTCATCTGCGTTTCACAGTAAAAGCAAAGTCTATGAGATTTCAGAAACCTCATGCATACACCTTAGTGTTTTTGTTTTCTGACGGTTTTGTCAAAGAGTTGCGTTTCTGCAAAATGCTGCATATCACTTCTTTCAGTGTTTTTCACCCATGGGTAGTGCAAAAACGCTGCAAAAAAATTCAGGTATCAGGTTTTGCTGCATTTTTGGTGCCAAAATCTGATGAAGTTGAATCAGATTTTTTTTCATGCTCTAAACTTTATCAGCATGCACAGGAGACAAATGTACCCTGACAAAAACGCAGCAAAAGCAAAACCTGCTTTTTGTAAGCAGTTTAAACTTGGCATTAAAAAAAAATGGCTGCAAAAATGCAATGTGGGAACATAGCCTAAATTACATCTGGAAGTGTTTGTAATGATCCATAACTCAGCTCTGCTATGTATCTAGTAGCTCCAGTGTTGTATATCATTACAAACACTTCCAGATCACTCACTATCGACAATAAAATATCATCAAATAAAATTTAAAATTGTTGAAACCTAACCTAAATTTCAGTGTCAATTTTCAAAATCGTACCAGAGCTGTTTAGCATGTATGGGTGTCTTTGACGCTGTTCTATTAACCAACACTTTGATTATCAGATTATGATGATTTTAGCTGTCGCTGGTATTAAATTGGTATTCTCCTAAGTTTGATTTTTTTTTTATGTTTTATGCAAGACGAAAATGTCCTGCATGGATGAAAAATGAATGCCAAGACCGCCTGTGATTTGCCAGTAATAAAGTTACATTTACACATCTATTTTACTGATTTGTGTGCTGTCCGTTTTTAGGATAGACAGCCCACTGACCTTAGAGCTGGCGGGAATCCTTTACGCGGGCATTGTTTTTATGGATATGTGTCTGTGCTGTTAAAATCAGTCAATTTCATGTTATCGTCTTTTTTTATGCCTCGGGCTTGATCATTCAAGTCTGTGGGTATCCATGAAAAAATTGAAAGCAAGGGATGACGCAGAAGAAAAAATGTCCTTTTTTGATGGATGTAAAAGCAGAAATGGACCTGAGAATGAAGCCTTAATCCAGCTGAGGCAGATACAAAAATAATTTCTATGTTCATTGTAACTTGCTGTCAAACTTTGGCAAATTAGTTTTACTGCATTGATCATGGCCACAATATTGGTGTCTGATTGTCATCTTTCAGGGTTCCCATTTTTGGGATCATATAAGGTAGTTATTGTTCTGTTCCCTTATATCCTGGTGTCATTTCTACAAGTTTCAGTGAACGTGTTTTGGGGATATATTGTTTTAATTGTTTTTATCAAATAATGTTTTTTTGTCTCAAATAAAATGTACACATTTCATATCACAGTTGTGCTGCTCATTAGGTAATTTATTTTTGTTGTTTTGTCTCCAGCAGTTTGACCTCCCAGCTGATCCAGTGTTTCATGGAGCGAGCCATAGGTCACTGGTTCTGGCCTCGTTCTGGCTTTCATAGACTTGCATTGAGAGCTTGTGACGGATCTTCTGACTTCTGGCCAGTCGGAAGCTGCGTTCACAAGATGGTTCCACAGAACTGGACCGGCACTGAAAAAGGTGTATATGAGCAGGGACTTACATTTAAAGCGCCACTCCAGCTGTGAAAAAAATGCTGGCGTGGTGCTTTCAGGTGTATAGTATTTTAGGGAGAATGTAGGATTTTATCACATTTTGCCGTCAATCCAGGATAAAAAGGTGGTTCATAGGTTTTGTAATAGTTTCCATTAAAGGGCGAAAGTGGTTTTGATACAGCAGCTTCAGGTCTTTGGTCTGAGGGGCCAGTAAATGGTGTAGGTGTAGATTATTATCTTGTTTCTCCCACAGGGAATGAAAGAGACATAAATAATATAGAAACCGAAACTAAAGAGATGTTACCTGCAACGGGGGTTGGCAAAGGGTGTCATCGCAGAGTACAGAAGATAAGACAGTCCAGGTGTTGATTCAACCTGCAGAGTACAAAGGAATTAGCACCACATGTAACAGTAATGGAGCGTCTATGAATGGCAACTAAGCGAATTTCACTTTTTAAGGCAGATTTTGGAAGTAGCAATCCTAAAAGTCAATATCGACCCTTTAGCAAGTCATGTCACATGACTTAGGGTAAAAGCCAAAACCAGAATCTCAATTTGCAGACACTGTGTTTTGGCGTACTGCCCCTCATCAGTGAAAAGTGTGAAATCTGATTTGGCTGGGTGACAGACATCTGACTGGGATCCAAAGGGTAACGTTTCTCCTTGCAGAAAGTGATGAGTCAAGTCTGACATGCCAAGGTGAGGAGACTTTTAAGCCTTGCCATACTCCCCTGGGAAATTAAATATGAAAATTATCTCTTTAGAGTGGAAGAGGACTAGACCTCTAGTGCCACCTATTGGAAGTAGCAATCCTAAAAGTCAATATCAACTCTTTAACGAGCATTGGCTCTTGACTTAGGTGCCACTAAAAGTCGCAACGAGATCGCTAAAATAGTCACTATTTAGCGTCTCGTTGTGACCTAAGTTGTGGCATGTAGCAACGACGTGCCCTGCTGTGATTCGTGACGTTCACTAGATTCTGGAACGTCATTTAGATCGTTGGCGTCCGCTGTTGAGCCTATATCGCTTTTGGCACTTTTGTGAGCATGTGCGTGTTATTTAATGCAATGACGTAAATCGTAATGAGATCCAGTAACGATTTTTGAGTGTAACGAGATCACAGTTGACAGCAATAGAGACATTAACTAACATCCCAAAAGATCTCATTAGTTGCTCGTTATTGAGATCCTAACGAGATCATCTAAGGTGGCAGTACTTAGGATAAAAAGAGGCTTCTGTCCGGGATCCAAGGGTAACGTTTCTCCTTGCAGAGAGTGACTTGTGTAACCTGACATGCCAAGAAGAGGGACTTTTTTTTTTTATAATTCTTTATTTAAAGACTCAAACGAAATCCAGGTTAACATAATAATGGAATCAGACAAGTAGAACGAATGCAAAACAGTACAACTTAACACCCAACCAAGGCGATCGTCCACGAGTCATTATCACTGGAGACCCGGAAGTAGAGTGTCAATGACTGACCCGAAGGGTCTTCCATTTTTTAACTTTTAACAAACAGTATAACAAAGAGGAGAAAGAGGAGAGAAGAGAAAAAAAATTTTTAAAGGGAAGAAACGAGGGGGGTAAGGGAAGAGTGCCCACAGGCCAAGCCCCACTCAGCCTATAGTTTCAGTTAACTACAGAGGAGGGGTTTGCCTCAACCATTAGATCACAATACTCACTAGAACTTCGAAAGTCCATCATCCAAGCCAAGTAGCCCAAAACTTTGGATATGAGTCGTATATGGATGAGGTGAGGTCCTCCATATACATAATTTCATGACTTTTGCAATCAAAGAGGGGACTTTTAAGTCTTGCAATGCTGTTTCAAGGACTTGATGAACTGAACGTAGGGCATCTTCCTGCTTCATGGAGGAGGGTGTCTTGAGACTTGTTTCTTTTTAGGAGAAATCATATTTTTCTGCACCGACCATTCCTCAGGCCTCTGTAGTGTGGGGCACTGAAGCTGTTCTCCAGTGGCATCCAGGAAGGTAATTTGAAGAGTGTACCAGGCTTATGTAGGTTTTCCGATGTGCCTATGGTGAGCTGTTTCCTGTCTTTTAAAACTGTGATTCCAAAGGGAAATAGCCATCTGTAGTGTAATTTGTTTGCACAAAGAACATCTAGAAGAGGTTTTATCTTCTCTTAGTCAGGGTGGATGGCGCTATATCTTGGAAGATTTGTATGGGAGCACTGTCGTAGTAGAGAGATGGCAGTCCCCTTACTTTATTGCTACAGAAGGACTGTAAGGCAATAAACCCTGCCTATATGCCTCTAATCCAAAACTCTCCCTCCTACACCAGCTATCCCTACACTGAATGCAAGTAACAGCAGTTTTACTAGAGAAAGGACAGTTTGTAGTCTGAAGAGGACTTTTCTTTTAACCCTTTCACCCCCTTGAGTTTTTCCATTTTTGTTTCCGTTTTTGCTCCCTTCTCTTCCCAGAGTCATAACTTTTTATTTTTCGGTTAATATGGCCGTGTGAGGGCTTGTGAGTTGCACTTTTGAACAACACCATTGGTTTTTCCATATGGTGTACTAGAAAACAGGAACAAAAATTAAAATGCTGTGAAATTGTAAAGAAATGAAATTTCACAATGTTTTTTTTTTTTTTTTTTTTTACCATGTTCACTAAATGCTAAAACTGACCTGACATTATGATTCTCCAGGTCATTACAAGATCGCAGATACCAAACATGTATAAGTTGTTTTTTTTATTTGTGTTGAAAAAAAAATCAAGTTTCCCAAAAAAAAAAAAGTTGCCATTTTCCGAGACCTGTAGCATCTTCATTTTTCGTGATCTGGGGCTGGGTGAGGGTATTTTTTGTGCACCTAGCTTGCTACCATTTTGGTGCAGATACAATCTTTAGATCGCCCGTTATTGCATTTTGGCTGGCGCAACACTTCCGAGTGTGATGCGAGTAAGTCGCACGACTTTCTCGCATCAACACCCGGCACGGCCGCCCGCTCTCGGACCCGAGTGTGCGGCTGCATAGAAATACATGTTGATGCGAGAAAGTCGTGCGACTAACTCGCATCACACTCGCAAGTGTGACGCCGGCCTTTAATGCAATGTTGCAGCGAACAATGTAATTCTGGCATTTTAATTTTTTTTCTCGTTATGCCGTTTACCGATCGGTTTAATTCTTTTTATATATATAGATAGATCAGGTGATTCTGAACCGGGCGATATAAATGTGTTTTTTTTTATTATTATTTTGAATGGGGGCGAATGGGGGTGATTGAAACTTATATTTTTTAAATATTTAACCCCTTCCTGACCCCTGACGCCTACGTAGGCGTCATGAAAACCAGTGGCATCCCGACCCATAACGCCTACGTAGGCGTCATGCTATAAATCATGTTCCTGCGGGTCGGGTGACCGGGGTCACTGAAAGGTCACCCGACCCGCAGGCACAAGACCTTTGTGCATCACCACAGTGGGGGTGGCTTAACCCCACGTGGCTACGATCGCTCTGATTGGCTGTTAAAAGTGAAACAGCCAATCAGAGCGATTTGTAATATTTCACCAATGAAATTTGGTGAAATATTACAACCAGCCATGGCGATGCTGCAATAGCATCTGCCATGGTGGACACCGAGATCTGACCACCCCACACCGAGTAATGGGGGTGATCGGCCCCGCCCACCGATAAATGGCGGCGATCGGTCGCCGCCATAATATCTGTCCTCCTCCTCTTGCCTCCGCTCCCCCCACCATTACCTTCCGAACCCCCCCACTCACTTCTCCGGTCCTCCGATGTCCTGGGACCGTCTGGCGTCGGTCCGGGATTCTTCATAGGCGCCGCATCTTGGAAAATGGCGGGCGAATGCGCAGTGCGCCTCCAGTGTCAACAAAATTATTTTGATCACTGTGATACTCTCTCACAGTGATCACAATAAAAAAACAGTAAATAAACGCCCCATTTATCACCCCCATAGGTAGGGACAAATAATAAAATAAAGAATTTTTTTGGTTTCCTGTGCACACGTTGCGGATTTTGCTGCAGATCCCACGGATTTGGCGCTGCGATCGCAGCAGATCGAAACCATGTACAGTACAATATAATAAATGGTTAAAAAAAAACGCTGTGCACATGCTGCGGATTTTTCGCGTGGATTTGGTGCGGTTTTAAATCCGCAGCATGTCAATTCTTTGTGCGGTTCCGCGGGTTTTTTACCCTATTCCATTATAGGTGTAAATGCAGGGCAAATGCAAAAAAACCGCACCCCAAAACCGCCAGTAAATCCGCAAGTGAAAGGCCCCTTAATCCGGTAAACCCCCAGGTAAAACGAGGTAATTTTACCGGGATTTGAAAAATCCCCGGAAAAATCGGCAAGTGAATCAGCTTGTTGCACGGGGCCTTGGGTTGGCTGGGTTCAATTGGTTTGGCAGCCTTTAGATGGGCTTGCGTTACACCACGGTATAATGGGTGTAACGCGCCGTTAACGCTGCCCTTCCCCCTTTTTCGGGGAATCGCGACGCTGCCGTAAAGCGGAGCGTTCCGAAGTGCCGTATTCAGTGCGGAGCCCGAAGGGGCTGAGTGTTGGGCTCCGTCACGCTTCAAGATGAATCATCTGGATTCACTGCGTAGGGGTTTTGATAAAGCGAGCATTATGCTTCCGTTACCAGCCCGTAAAACGTATGTGTTGAAGGGTGGTAAAACGCCTTGAACCTAGCCTTGGGTTGATTTTAGAAAAGGTTAGGGTTAGTTAGGGTTAGGTTGAATTTGGGGTTAGGGTTTGAATTAGGGTTGGGTTGAATTAGGGTTGGGTTGGAATTAGGGTTGGGTTTGGTTGGTTGGGTTAGGGTTGAGTTGGATTAAGTTTTGGGGTGTTTTGGGGTTAGGTTGGGTTAGGTTGGCTTGTGGTTAGAGCTAGGATTGGGTTAGGGGTGTGTTGGGTTAGGGTTATGGTAGGGTTTTGGATTGGGTTAGGGGTGTGTAGGGGTTAGGGTTGTGGTTTAGGGGTGTGTTGGGGTTAGGGTTGGAGTTAGAATTGAGGGATTTCTATTTAGGATTCAGGGGTCTCCTAGCGACATGGCGCCCCATTGTTGCTGAAATTTTCTTTAAAAAGTCAACAGTGCTCCTTTATTCCGGCCCAACGTGTGCCAAACAGTGGTTTACCCCAATATGGGGTATCAGAATACAGGAGAAATTAGGATCCCAAGTTGTTGGCTTTTTTGCTTTTTCTTGGAAAAAAAAATTGGGTACTAAAAAATTATTTTTGTGGAAAAAAATGATTTTTTATTTTCACTGTTTGTGTTTAACTTCTGTGATGAATTGGGGATTCAAATGTCACCACAATTGGGAGTTCTTGGGGGATTAGTTTCCAAAATGGGGTCCTTAGGGGGGGGTTTTATGTTTAGGCAATAGGGTCTGCAAAAAAACATGACGCCCGAGAATTCCATCAAGTCGGCATTTCAAACGTCCTACTTCCCTTCGGCCTGCGTGGGCCCATACGAGTTTTCTCCCAATGTAGGTTCAGCGTACTCAGGAAAAAATGGCAACAATTTTTGGTGTTAATTTCTCCTGTTCCCCTGGAAAAATAAAAAAATTGGGGTAAAGATCATGTTTGTGGAAAAAAATAGATTTTTTTTATTTTCATGCCCAGGCTTTATAAACTTTGTGTGCCCTTGGGGGTTCAAATGTCACCCACATTAATAAGTTCTTGTTGGGTTGGTTTCCAAAATGGGGCCACTTGTGGGGTTTTCTGTTTGGCCTCAGGGCTCTGCAAAGTAACATGAGCCGGCAGACCATTCCATCAAATTGGCATTTCAAAGCCCTTTTTTCCCCTTCGAGCCCTCGGTGCCCATACAGTAGTTTTTCTCCAATATGTGTATCGTGTATCAGGAAAAAATTTGACAACAACTTTTGGGGTTATTTTCTCTATTACCCTTGGGAAAATAAAAAAATTGGGGCTAAAAGTCATGTTTGTGGAAAAAATATGATTTTTTTTTTTTCATGCGGGCGTTATAAATTTTGTGTGCCCCGGGGGTTCAAAGTATACCAACATTAGATAAGTTCCTTGGGGGTTCTGTTCCAAAATGGGGTCATTGTGGGAGTTTCTATGTTTTAGGCAATCGGGCTCTGCAAAAGAACCTGACGCCGCAGACCATTCCATCAATGTCGGAATTTAAAAACGTCATTTCCCTTCCGGCCCCAATTGTGCCTGAAAGTGATTCCCCCAATATGGGGTTCCAGGTATAGGACAAACTGTACAACAACTTTTTGGGTCCATTTTTGTTCCTTGTGAAAATAAAAAATTGCGGGTTAAAAAAATTAGTTTTTGAGGAAAAAAATGATTTTTTATTTTCCGGTTCTCTTATAAATTTGTGAAGAGTGGGGGTTCAAGGTGCTCCAACTTTTTGGGTTTAAGTTCCTTGGGGGTTGTTTACAAAATGGGGTCACTTGTGGGGGGTTTCTACTGTTTTAGGACATCAGGGGCCAGCAAACGAAACAAGTCCCGCACACCATTTTTTTTAAGTCGGTTTAAAGCCCAATCCTTCCGGCCCACGTGTGCCCAAAACAGTGGTTCCCCCCAATATGGGGACCAGCGTATGGACAAACTGGACAAAATTTTGGGGTCCAATTTTCCTGTAACCATTGTGAAATTAAAAAAGGGTGCTAAAATTTCTTTTTTGGGAAAAAAAAAGTTTTTTATTTTTAGGTCTGCGTTATTTTCGTGAAGACCCCGGGAGTTAAGTGCTCATGTGTTAGTAGTTCCTTGGGGGTCTGTTTCCAAAAATGGGGTCTTTGTGGGGGAGTACAAAGTTTGGAACAGGGGCTCTCCAAAACGGACATGGTGTCGCTAACGATTGGGTAATTTTCATTAAAAAGTAAATGGGCTCTTTTCTGAGCCTGCGTGGCCCAAACAGTGGTCCCCCCACATAGGGGCACCAGGTATCAGGAAAAACTGGACAAAATTTTGGCGTTTCCCAAAAATTTTTCCTTTTACCCTTGGGAAAATAAAAAATGGGGTAAAAAATGATTTTTGAGAAACAATGATTTTGTTTATTTTCACTGCTCTGCGTTTATAAATTCGTGAAGCATTTGGGGGTTCAAAGTGCTCATAAATTAGTAAGTCCTTGGGGGGTCTGTTACCAAAATGGGGTTTGGGGGGGTTTCTAGTTTAGGCACTTAGGGTTTGCAGGAAACATGACGCCGCAAAAAACATTCCATCAGTCTGCTTCCAAAATGGGCTCTTCCTTCTGAGCTTCCAGCGCCAAAATGTGGTTTCCCCCCCATTTGGGGTATTGTTTTTACTCGGACAAATTGCACAAACTTTTGTGGCAATTTTCCTGTTACCCTTGTAAATAAAAAAACGGGGGTAAAAAATCATTTTTGAGGAAAAAAATGATTTTTTTTATTTTCACTGCTTGCGTTATAAATTTTTGAAGGTTTGGGTTTAGATGTCCCAAACATCTGAAAGTTATAAGGGGGTTAGTTTCCAAAATGGTGCCAAATGTGTTTTTTTTTCATGTTTAGGCACCAGGGGCTCTCCAAACGCGCATGGTGTTCGTAACGATTGGGCTAATTTTCCATTAAAAAAGTCAAAATGGGGTCCTTCCCTTCTGGGCCCCCCGTGCGCCCAACAGTGGTTTATGCCCATATGGGTATCTGTGTATCAGGAGAAATTGCCAAAAACTTTAGGATCCTTTTTTCCTGTTGCCATGTGAAAATAAAAAAAACTGAGGTAAAAGAAATTTTTGTGGAAAAAAAAAAATTTTTTTTTTTAAGACAATTTGTGAAGTACTGGGGGTTCAAAGTGTCATAGATTAGATAAGTTTTTGGGGTCCATTTCCAAAAGGGGTCACTTGTGGGGGAGCCCCCATTGTTTAGGCACACGGGTCCAAATGCGCATGGAACGCTAAATATCCAGCATTTTTCCATTCAAAAAGTCAAATGGCGCTCCTCCCTTCTGAGCCTGCCGTGGCCCAAAAGTGGTTTATGACCAATATGAGGTATCGGTTTGTATCAGGAGAAATTGTCCAAAAATTTTAGGATCCATTTATCCTGCTACCCATGAAAAAAATTAAAAATTGTGCTAAAAAAATTTTTTTTGGGAAAAAATTAAAATGTCCATTTTTTCCTTCCACGTTGTTTAGTTCTGGAGCACCTGAAGGGTTAATAATTTCTTGAATGTAGTTTTGAGTAGTTGGGGGTTCTCAGTTTTTTTAATGGTGTCATTTTGGGTTTTTTCTGCCATATAGCCCTCAAAGTTAACTTCAAATGTGAGGTGGTCCTAAAAATGGTTTTGTAAAATTTTGCTGTAAAATGGTATTGCTGGTAATTTAACCCTTATGTTCCTAACAAAAAAAATTTTTGCCCAAAATTGTGTGATGTAAATTAGACAGTGGGAAATGTTTTTTTTAAAATTTTTTTGTGTCCTAATCTCTGGTTTAACAGAAAAAATTAAAAATTTGAAAATTGTAAAATTTTTCAAAATTTTCGCCAAAATTTCCATTTTTTTTCAAAAAAAACAAAATTTCGACCTAAATTTCCATAAACATGGGAAGCCATATGTCCGAAAAAACAATCTAGAATCGCTAGGTCGTTGAAGCGTTCCTGGTTATTACTCTAAAGGGACATGGTCAGAATTGAAAAAAAAATGGCCAGGTCATTTAGGTCAAAATAGGTGGGTCATGAAGGGGTTAAAAAAATTCTTCTTTTCACTTGCTTCAATAGTTATTGACTAGAAGCAGCGATCATCTGATTGCTTGCGCTACACCGTGGGCTTCAGCTTGCTTCTGTAGCAGAAATGCTCACTTGATTTGAGAGTGACCGCGGGTGGCGTATAGCTACAGGCAATGCAACAACGTGTCTCCTGCAACCAGGTGTATGCGACCCATTAGTGCTGCGGTAATGTGTCACAAAACCCCCTACAGAAACCAAACCACTCCGCACCAAGAATTGTTGGATGATTGCAGTCATTTCCCTGATTGCGGGGGTTCATGCAGGCCTTAAATGGCGGTCCGTGATGGGGGTGGACAATGGATCGCCCAGATCTATGAGGTGAGCCTTCAAGCTGTACCCAACTCGTTACTATGAGTCCGGCTTGATAGGTACCATTTCCTTAAACGTCCGGCGTCCCCCTCCCTGACATGCCCCTGGGAAGGGATTTGAAACGCCATTGGGGTTGGGTTAATGTGAAGCCGTGGTCACTGCCATGCATTCTTTTGGTAATATAACTTTATCTTTATTACTTGGCCGTCTACTTTTACCTTTAGCACTGTCACTTTTAGGAAAAATATTGGTGGTGCTAAGACAGCACTTTAAATTGTTTTAAATTGGTGGCTGTATATGCCATGCCTTTAATTTAGCACTTTCCTTTTTAGTCGGGTTTCAAAGTCTCCGTAGTCATTCTTGCAGTTTTTGGGTAGCCTATAATTTACCTCCTGGATATCATGCTGAGGGATAATACAGGGCCTTCTTCATCCATTGCCTGTAGCAAAAGCTCTTTGATGGTTTGCATGGGCTATATTGTCAGTGTTCCCCCCTTTTTGTAAAAATCTTCCTTTTGTGGTTTTTTTTTTGCACTGAAATTTGTTTTTTAAAAAATTTTTTTTGCTTTATGATTTTAGTGTTTTTTTCTGCTTACCTTCTGCCTTGTTCTTCTTTGGAAGGTTTTTTTTTATGATTTGTGCCCCAAAATTTTTTCAAGATTTCTGACAATTTAAAAATAAAAGCAATGCGTTTAAAAAAGAAGGGAATTCAAGCTCTTTTCCCTTTTTTTTTAAGGGCTGCTGTTTTAATCTTTCCCCCAAATTTCGGGGTAAAAAATCTTACTTTACTGTAATCATCAATTTTCCCCTTTGCTGTGGGTATTTTTTGTAATGCTTATAATGTGAGCTGAAGAATTGCTTCCCTTTAGGCCCCTTTTGGGGGTTTTTATCTTTAAGCTCAAATGTTTTAAAAAAAATTTTCCCCTTTATTGCTCACACAAGCGTTGAATGCAGAGTGCTATCGGATTTTATGTAGCATTGGCCAATGTTATCTAGGGGGCGCGAAATCTGTTTTTTTTTTTCATGAAATTTTGAATAAAAAAACCTGTGCTGTAAGGGTTTTCCGCAATCGAACATGAAAACCCCATAAAATTGGGGTGGTGTGAAAAAGGCGGACTGGGATGTCCCGGTGCAGTCGGGCTGTGGACTTACACAATGGGGAAGGGGAAAAATTAAGTTGCGTTTCTCCCCTGTGCTTTTTTTCTTCAAGCAAGACAATCGATCCACAAGCTGAAAGAGGCGCTACACTGACGAGTTTGAAAAAAACTGTCTTGCATAATCATCAACTTTCTTATAAGGAATCATCTTTCCTGTCTAGATTGGGTCAAATCCGGGAAGGCCGTGAGGCAGGAAGTGGGGTTCTGCGGTCGTACCAGAGAGTCGTAGTAAAAAAGGGGAAAAAAGAAAAAGGCAAAGTCAGGTCCAGTCCAAGGTCAGGCAGCAGTAGATCTGAACCCAAGCCGGAAGGGGGCCAAACCCAAGAGAGCAAAAAATTTTCTGGAGTGTTTGGGGCCCCAGACCCCTCACCAAATAGCGGGAAAATTTTAAAAACAGGGGGCAGGAGAAATCTTGGCCTCCCATTCTGTTAGGAAAAATGAGTGTAAAACTAAGCATGAAGTCAGCACGCCCGAAGGATGAATGACAGAGTGCCCGTCATGGTCCAGAGTAAGTGATGTACCTCCCATTTTTAAAATGGGAAAGAGGGACAAAGGTTGCGGGGCGCGCGCGCCCCGGCAAATTGTAGGCCCACCCCGGCCCACCATTTCAAACTGCACACCCTTCCCCGCCCCGACACACCCTTTAGCATGGTGATCCCCTGCCTGGTATGGGGCACACTGGTACTGAGTAAAAAAGAAAAAAGAGAGAAAAAAAAAAAAGAAAAAAGGAGATAGAGAAAGAAAGAGGGAAAGAAAAAGAAAGGAAAGTAGAGAGGAAAAAAAAAAAAAAGGGAAAGAAAAACAAAGAAAAAAAAACAAAGGGGGAAAAAGGAAGAAAGAAAGAGGGGGGGGAAAAAAAAAAAAGGAGAGAGAAAGAATGAAAGGGGGAAAAAAGAAAGGAGGAGAAAGAAAAAGGGGAAAGAAAGAACGAGAGGAAAGAAAAAGAGAAAGAAGAAAGAGGGGGGAGAAAAAAAAAACAGAGAAAAAAAAAAAGGGGGAAAAAAAAAGGGGGAAAAAAAAAAAAAAAAAAAAGGGGGAGAGAAAAAAAAGGGTGAAAGAAAGAAAAAGGGGGGGAAAAAAAGAAAGGGGGGAAAAAAAAAAAAGAAAAAAAAAAAGAAAGAAAAAAGGGGGAAAGAAAAAAGAAAAAAAGAAAAAAGAAAAAAAAAGAAAAAAAAAAAAAAAGGAAAGGGGAAAAGAACAGAGGAGAAAGAAAGAAAGAGAGGGGAGAGAAAGAAAAAAAACGGAGGGGGAGAAGAGGGGAAAAAAGAAAGACAGAAAAAAAAAGAAAGAATGGAGGAAAAAAGATGGGAAGAGAACAGAGAGAGAAAAAAGAAAGGGGGAAAGGAAGAAAGGAGAGGAAAGAAAAAAAAAAAAAAAAGAGGGGGGAAAGAAAGAAAGAGAGAAAAAAAGAAAGAAAAAAAAAAGAAAGAAAGAAAAGGGGAAAAACGAGAGAGAAAAGAAAAAAGGGGGGAAAAAAAGAAAAGAGAGAGAAAAAAGAACAGGAGGGAGGAGGAAAAAGAGGGGGGAAAAAAGAAAAAAAAAAGCAGGGGGAAAAAGAAAAATAGAGAAAGAAAAAAGGGGGAAAAAGAAGAAAGAGAGAAAGAAAGAAAGGGAAAAAAGGGAAGAAAGAAAGAGAGGGGAAAGAAAAAAAAAAGAGGAAAGAAAGAAAAAAAAAAAAAAAGAGGGGGAAAAAAAGAGAGAGAGAAAGAAAGGGGGAAAAAAGAGAGAGAAAAATAAAGGGGAAAGAAAAACGAGGGGAGAGAGAAAGAAAGAGGGGAAAAAAAGAAAAAAGGGGGGAGAAGAAAAAAGGGGGGAAAAAAGAATAGAGAGGAAAGAAGAGGGGAAAGAAAAGAACAGGAAAGAAAGAAAAAAGAAAGAGAGGAAAGAAAACCGAAAAAAGAAAAAGGGGGGGAGAGAAAGAAAGAACAGGGGGAGAGAGAAAGGGGAAAGAAAGAAAGACGAAAAAAAAGAAAGATAGAGAGAGAAAGAAAGATGGGCAGAGAACAGAGGGAAAAAAGAAAGGGGAAAGGAAAAAAAGAGAGGAGAAAAAAAAAAAAGAAGAGGAGGGGGAAAAGAAAGAACAAAAAAAAAGAAAAAAAAAAAGAAAAAAGGGAAAAAAAGGGGGAAAAAACAGAGAGAGAAAAAGAAAGGGGGGAAAGAAAAACAGAAGGGAAAAAAAAAAAAGAGAGGGAGAGAGGAAAAAGGGGGAAATAAAGAACAGAGAAAGAAAGAGGGGGAAAAAAAAAAAAAAAGAGAAAAAAAGAAAAAAAGAAAGAAAGAGGGGAAAGCAGAACAGAGAAAAAAGAAAAGAAAGAGGAGAAAAAAAGAAAAAGAGAGAGAAAAAAAAAAACAAAAAAAAAAAAAAAGAAAGAGGGGGAAAAAAAAGAGAGAGAGAAGAAAAGGGGAAAAAAGAGAGAGAAAAATAAAGAGGGGAAAGAAAGAACGAGAGGGAGAGAGAAGAAAGAGGGGGGAAGAAAGAAAGGGGGGAGAGAAAGAAAGAGGGGGTAAAAAAGAATAGAGAGAGAAAAAGAGGGGAAAGAAAAAAAAGAGAAAGAAAGAAAGAAAAAAAGGGAAAAAAAAGAAAAAAAGGGGAAAAAAGAACAAAGAAAAAAAGAAAGAGAGGGGAAGAAAGGGGGAAGAAAAAAAGACAGAGAGAAAAAATTTTAAAAGGGTTAAGAAAGAAAAAAGAGGGAGAGAGAGAAAAAAGGGGGGAAAAAAAAAGAAAAAGAGAGAAAAAAGGGGAAAAGAGAGTTGAGAAAGAAAAAGGGAAAAAAGGGGAAAAAGGAGAGGAAGAAAAAGAAAGAAAGAAAAGGAGGAAAAAAGAAAAAAAAATTCTATAAAGTTTCAAAGAGAGCCCCCTTTTAGTGCCCCAAAAAAAACCCCCGGGGCAGGAAATCATGATCCCCCCCCCCCGGCCGCACCCCCTTCCAAGGCGAGGCCGGGGATGGTCTGAAGCATTCCTAAGTGCCTCCAGGGTTTTTGTCACAATTCCTCCGAAATTCCCCAATTTCCCCGGTATTTCCCTGTACTTTTGGGGGAACTTTTAGTGCGAGTTTTAAATGTCTTGGGGGTCCCCGGATGTATCCCGTGTCGGGAAAAACTCCCGGGGGGCAGGGGGGCAGACTCTCAAATGGGGGTGTCCCTGAATTCAGGAGGTTGGGGGGGAGGAAGCCCCCCACTCCTTGTAAGCACGGTCTTTCAACCCCACACACAAAGGGGTTCCCCTTTGTATGCCCCGACAACCAGCTCTGCTCCGTAACCTCGTCACACACGGTCAGCCCCGTACCCGACAACCGGTCCTCTACCCAGTCCACCGGCTCCGCTCCGTGCACCTGTACAAAACCCCGGTCCGTCCTGGGGCCTCGTACACCCCCGGCTCCCTCCCCGCCCCTTAACCCGGTCCTCCACCCCGTCCCCCCAGGTCCCGCCCTCCCAACCAAACCCGGTCCGCTCCCCACACCTCGTACAACCGGGGGCCGCTTTTAAACCTCGTACAACGTCCCTCCGTACCCCGTGCCAAAAGTCCCCGCTCCCCACACCCGTACCACCGGGGTCCGCTCCCTTTTCCCCCCCCTCACCGGCTCCGCTCCGTCCCTCGTTCACCCAAAATCTCCCCCCCCTACACCCGGGGCACCCGCTCCCCTCCCCACATGGTACACACACGGCCCCCGTAAACCTCGTACCCCAAAACTCCCCTCCGTAACCCGTCACCGGCTCCTCTAACCTTTTCCCAAGGGGTCCCCCCCGTAAACCTGTACCACCGGTGTCCCCACACCCCACCCAGGCTTTTCCCTCGTAACCCCCACCACACGGCTCCCTCGTCACTCGAAAAAACCCCGGCTTTTCCCCCTTTTACCCCGTAAACAAAAGGTCCCTCCGTCACCCCGTACAAACAGGTCGGGGCCTTTTCCCCCGTTCACAAGGCTCGTCCTACACCCGTAACCACGGCTCGCTCGAAAAACCCTTTCCCGGTTCCCCCAAACGGCCCCCCTCCGTACTGTACCAAGGCTCGTCAGTACCCCTGTAAACCAGGCCGCCCTACCCTGTAACCAGGCTCCGTCCTACATGTCCCCGTTCGCCCTTTTCCCCCCCTTTTTTAAAACGTTCGCCCAAACTTTACACACGGCTGCCCCGTACCCCTTCACACGTTGCTCGTAACTCTAAACCCGCCCGTTTCACTACAGCACTGTACCCCCATTCCCCCCCAAACCCAAATTATCATCAGCCCCTGAAAACCAAACAGCAGATTCAAAAGAGGCAGATCAGTGACCCCTTTTCTCCCCCCCCTGTGACCACCAGGTTGTGGGACAAAGGAACATTTTGAGGTCATGTAGCTGGAGCGTGAATGTAGAGAAAGGGGGCAGAAAAAGGGTGCATGGGGGCGTGGGGTGTTATGGGACCAAAATGCCCCCAGCGGGGAAGGGGGTGGGGGGGTAAAAGGGGGGCTGTCCGCTAAACCCGGGGCGGTTGGGGGTTTTTGGGGATAGTCCCCTTTTTCTAGGGGGGGGGAAAAGGGTTGGTTCTCCCGGAAACCCAAATGAAAAGCTCAACCCCAAAGATCAGCACACAAAAAGGCCCCAACCCCATTTCCCCCAGACCCCCCAAAAATGCGATCCTTTCACCTCGTCTAAAACCCCTTTAAAAGGGTGGCCTGGCGGGGGACAGCAAAAAAAGACAATTCTTTAACAGGGATTTGGGAAAAAATTGGGGAAAGAAGGTGAGAAATTTAATCAAAAGCAATGAATTGCCCTTTTCTTTGCAAATTTGCCCAAAAGGGATTTTAGCAAAAATTTTGGAAATAACCAAATTTTTTTGCCAACTTTAAGTGGACCCCTCAACGTTTCAAGGCCCTTTTTTTTTTTAGAAAGGCCCCCCCAAATATTTTTGAATTCCCCCCCAAGTTTCTGAATGGTCACCTCTATACAGGAATCGAACATTAGAAAATTACCAAAAATGGGAAAAAAATTTTTTCATAAGGGGAGGTTCCAGGGGACGTTGAGATTTTAAAGGTGAAGTCCCAAAAGGGGAAAAAGAGGCCCCGTTTCAAGGGCAATAAAAAAGTTTTAAAAAATTTTTTTGTGATTGATTATTTCTTTTACTTTTTTCATGTGGAAGCAGAGGGAAAGAAAATAATCCCCAATTTCTAAAATGCTCTCCAGCATTTAGAAAAAAAATTTCACCCCCATAGAACAAATTTTAAGGAATCCCGCATCCAATTTTTTGGAAGGTAATTCCAAAAAATATTTGCCCCAAAATAAAGGAAAAAGAGTAATAAAATCCATGGACAAATGAGTCCACGGTCTTTCTGGAATAGGTAATGGAGCCAATTCTCCGGTCGGCAGATTGACAAATTTTAGCGTATGCGCAAATCTCACAAGTTAATACAGAATCCTTAATATTGTTAAGCATGGATGGCCACCAAAAGAGTCTGGCAACAGCTTTCTGTGTATCAGTGACCACCGGATGACCACTTAAGACTGAATCATGAAACTCCAGCAAGACGTAATTTTAGATACACAGGCACAAATAATTTAGATTAAAGAGTAGCAGATGGGGCCAACGACTAGACCTTGCAAATTTCAGCTTCCAATTCTGAGGATGCAAATCACAATTCCTAGATGAAGAATGGAGGATGGAGGACAAATGGAATCAAGGCTGCATGACAAAGTGCCAGCCCTAACGTCCTTAGACCCTATTCTGAATGTGATGAAAGAAATTAATCTAGAAAAAAATAAGGACCATTTGTTCTGTCTCAGGGTTAAATGTTTAGCAGATTCAATATAAACTAAATTTTTATGATCTGTCACCCCATTAAGAGGATGAATAGCTCAATCAAAAAAGTCTTTATTCTTCAAAAGCTAACTTGACATTGAACAGCTCGCGATTCGCAACATAATTTCTCTCAGAAGAAAATTTCCAGAGAAAAATGCACATGGTCGCAACTTGGTCAGAGTTTTGGAACCTTGAGACAAAACAGCCCCTCCTCCAACCTCTGAGTCAGCTACCTCTGATCAATGGTTTCTGGAGATCGGGTTGAATCAAAACTGGAGCAGACATGAAGCACTCCTTTAATTTATCAAAAGAGCCAACAGCATCCAAAGACCAGATCTGCCCCCTTATGTGTGAGGTCTTTAACCCTTTAACCCCCAAGGGTGGTTTGCACGTTAATGACAGGGCCAATTTTTACAATTCTGACCAGTCTTTTTATGAAGTTATAACTCTGGAACGCGTCAATGGATCTTCGCGATTCTGAGAATGTTTTCTCGTGACATATTGTACTTCATGATAGTGGTAAAATTTCTTCGATATAACTTGTGTTTATTTATGAAAAAAATGGAAATATGGTGAAAATTTAGTAATTTTCAAACTTTGAATTTTTATTCCCTTAAATCAGAGAGATATGTCACACAAAATAGTTATTAAATAACATTTCCCACATGTCTACTTTACATCAGCCCAAATTTGGAACCAAAATTTTTTTGTTAGGAAGTTACAAGGGTTAAAAGTTAACCAGCGATTTCTAATTTTTACAACACCATTTTTTTGGGGGGACCACATCACATTTGAAGTCACTTTGAGGGTTCTATATCATAGAAAATATCCAAAAGTGACACCATTCTAAAAAATGCTCCCTCAAGGTGCTCAAAACCACATTCAAGAAGTTTATTAACCCTTCAGGTGCTTCACAGGAGTTTTTTGAATGTTTAAAAAAATGAACATATAACTTTTTTTCCCAAAAAAATTATTTCAGGTACAATTTTTTTATTTTCCCAAGGGTAACAGGAGAAATTGGACCCCAAAAGTTGTGCAATTTGGCCAGAGTAAGCTAATACCCCATATGTGGAGGGAACCACTGTTTCGGCGCATGGCAGGGCTCGGAAGGGAAGGAGCGCCTTTTGACTTTAACGCAAAATTGGCTGGAATTGAGATCAGACGCCGTGTCGCGTTTGGAGAGCCCCTAATGTGCCTAAACAGTGGAAACCCCCACAAGTGACCCATTTTGGAAACTAGACCCCCAAAGGAACTTATCCAGATGTGTGGTGAGAACTTTGAACCCCCAAGTGCTTCACAGAACTTTAGAATGTAGAGCCATAAAAAATAAAAAAAAATTTTTTTACACAAAAATGATATTTTTGACCCCAATTTTTTATTTTCCAAAGGGTAACAGAAGAAATTGGACCTCAACAGTTATTGTGCAATTTATCCTGAGTATGCTGATACCCCATATGTGGGGGTAAACCACTGTTTTGACGCATGTCAGAGCTCGGAAGAGAAGGAGCACCGTTTGACTTTTTCAACACAGAATTGGAAGGAATTGATATCAGAAGCAATGTCGCGTTTGGAGAGCCCCTGATGTGCCTAAACAGTGGAAACCCCCCAATTCTAACTCTAACCCCAACACCGCTAACCCTAATCCCAACCCTAAACCTAGCCCTAACCCTAACGCTAACTCTGGGAAAATGGAAATAAATAAAAAAAATTTAATTTTATTATTTTTCCCTAATTAAGGAGGTGACAAAGGGGGGTTTACTATTTATAGCGGGTTTTTATGTTTGGCAGCTGTCACACACTAAAAGACGCTTTTTATTGCAAAAATTAGTTTTTGCATCACCACATTTTGAGAGCTATAATTTTTCCATAATTGGCCCACAGAGTCATGTGAGGACATATTTTTTGCAGTACGAGTTGACATTTTTATTGGTACCATTTTCAGGCACATGACATTTTTTGATCGCTTTTTATTACAATTTTTGGGAGGCAGAATGAACAAAAACCAGCAATTCATGAATTTCTTTTGGGGGGCATTTATACCGTTCCGCGTGTGGTAAAATTGATAGAGCGGTTTTATTCTTCGTGTCAGTACCATGACAGCAATACTCATTTGTCAATTTTTATGTTTTGGCGCTCATATACAATAAAAACAATTTATATAAAAAATAATTATTTTGCATCGCTTTATTCTGCGAGCTATAACTTTTTTTTTTTTGCTGATGACGCTGTATGGCGACTCATTTTTTTTGCCGGACAACATGACGTTTTCTGCGGTACCATGTTTATTTATATCTGTCTTTTTGATTGCGTGTTATTCCACTTTTTGTTCAGCGGTATGATGATAAAGCGTTTTTTTTCTTTTTTTTAAGGGGTTAACTAGCAGGACAGTTTTATAGGGTGGGTTGTTATGGACGCAGCGATACTAAATATGTACTTTTATTGTTTTTTTTATTTACATAAAGAAATGAATTTATTGGGGAATATTTTTTTCTTTATTTCGGATTTTTTTTTTAAATTATTTTTAAACATGTTAATTTTTTTTTATACTTTTTTACTTTGCCCCAGGGTGGGACATTGCTATAAAGTGTCAGATCACTGATCTGGCACTTTACAGAGCACTGTGTCAGATCAGCGATCTGACAGGCAGTGCAGGAGACTTGCCGGCGCATGCTCTTAGCAAGCACTGACAAGCCACCTGCAGAACCCAGAAGGACCCCGCGGCCATCTTGGATCTCGGTGCCTGCAGGGAGGAGGCCCTTGGAGCAACGTGATCACATTACGTTGTTCTGAGGGTCTCATGGAAGTCCTCCCCCTCCCTGCCTGATGCTTCCCTATGTGCCGGGGGTTAAAGTGCCGAAAGTGGTCCATGACCGCTCCTGGCACATAGTGCCCGGTGTCAGCTGTGATATTCAGCTGACATCCGACCGCGATCAGCTGCGCTCCCCCGTGAGCGCGGCTGATTACGTATGACATACTATCCCATCCATGGTCATACAGGCCCGGGTCACCTGGATGGGATAGTACGTCAGAAAGGGGTGGAAACCTAGGTGTTAGAACCCTCTTGTTAGGTTTTTTTTCAGTTTGCTGGTCACATGACCTTTTTTCCCTATTTAGCCTGGCTCCGCCCTTCTGGCTTTGCTGGACTTCATTGTATTATCTACTCTTAAGCTAGCTGGGTGCTTAGGTGCCTTTCTCAGTCAGTTTTGCTTGATCTTAGGATCTCTAAGTAATTTGTTTTCTGTTTATTTACCCCTGCTACAACTTCTGTTAGGAGGTGTCCACCTTTTCTCCCAGTCCCTAGATCTTGTAGGGATTCCTTCCTCGCATCTATAGGTCTTCTTCAGACTAGCTGAGGACTTTAGCGGGTCTGGTCGCAGGATCAGGTTCCCCGTTACATCGTAGGGATCCAGCTTAGTTCTATTGTAGGGACAGAACTCCCATCTTTCCTTAGTGCTTGTAGCAGATCATAACAGTAAGTCCAGCCCAAAAAAAATATCTCTAAGGAAAGATTTTCTGTTTCCATCATGGTGTCGGTTCAGGATTTGGCTCAACGCCTGCAGGGACTCTCTCTGGAGGTGGCTGAGATCCAGCAACACGTGAGTAGTTGTTCTGGAGCACATTTCGTGGAGCCAAAGGTACGTTTGCCTGATTTATTTTTTGGTGAGCAACAAGATTTTTTTTTCTTTTAAAAATGCTTGCTTGTTGTATTTTCGTTTGAGACCCAGATCCTCTGGTGATGAATCTCAGCGCATAGGGTTCATAATGTCACTTTTACGCAAAGAACCTCAGGACTGGGCCTTTTCTCTGCAACTTAGTGATCCATGCTTTAGATCAGTGGATAGTTTTTTTTCTGCTTTGGGGTTATTGTATGACGATCCTGATCGTGTTTCATCAGCTGAGACAGAATTGAGACGTTTGAGACAGGGATCAGGTAATGTGGAAAAATATTGTACTCACTTCCGTCGGTGGTCTACACAGGTGGGGTGGAACGATTCAGCTTTGAAAAGTTTATTTCTTGCAGGGCTAAGTGAAAGGGTTAAAGATTTGCTCATTGCTTATCCTATACCTGGTAACTTGCAAGAGGCTATGCAATTAGCCATACGGGTGGATAGGAGACTGCGTGCAAGGGTTAATGAAAGTAAATCCTCTGACATGTCAGCTCATGGTCTTGAGAGGGTTTGCACTGACTTTGGGGAGCCTTTGGAGATTGGAGCGATGGCACCTCACTCTTTGGAAAAAGACCGCAGATTTGCTGAAGGTTTGTGCTTCTACTGTGGCAAGTCTAAGCATTTTATTAAGAACTGTGCGCTTCGAATGAATAAAGGAAAAAAAAAAAATCTGGTCTACCTTGATGCTGCCAAGCACTTGAATGCCCGTCAGGCTAGGTGGGCACTGTTTTTCTCGCGGTTTAATTTTACCGTTACTTACATCCCAGGTACTAAAAATGTTAAAGCTGATGCTTTGTCTCGCAGCTTTTCTCCTATGGTGGGTACTGAGGAGCAGGAAAAATTTTGCAAGAGGGGGTTGTTATTGCTGTTTTGGACTCTGTGTTGGAAGATGAGACTCTTAAAGCACAGGAGAATGCCCCATCTTACACGCCGCATGGGAGGTTGTTTGTGCCTGGTACCCTGAGGAGAGATTTGTTTGTTGAATATCATGACTCTCGGTTGGCAGGTCATCCTGGAATCTCTGAGACCAAGAGACTTGTGGGTCGCAGCTTTTGGTGGCCTGGATGGCAGAAGGAAGTCATTAAGTGGGTGCGTCAATGCACTGTGTGTGCTAGATCTAAGTTTTCTCATACTCCTGCTGCGGGGTTGCTTTGCCCTCTGGAGGTCCCTAGTGCACCTTGGACACATTTGGCTATGGACTTTATTACTGACCTTCCCCCCTCTAAGGGTTTCACTGTCATCTGGGTGGTCGTGGACCGTTTTAGCAAGATGTGTCACTTGGTTCCTTTCATCAAACTGCCCTGCGCTAAGACTCTCGCTAAGGCCTTTGTCAAGGAAATTGTCAGACTACATGGCGTTCCTACTGACATTGTTTCCGATAGGGGACCTCAGTTTGTGGCTCGTTTTTGGCGTGCTTTTTGTGACAGGTTGAGAGTTCATGTGTCGTTTTCGTCTGGATATCATCCTGAGTCTAATGGCCAGACAGAAAGGAAAAACCAGGATGTTTAGCAGTTCTTGCGTTGTTTTGTGACTGATAATCAAGAGGGGTGGTCTGAGTTTCTGCCACTTGCTGAGTTTGCTCTTAACAACCATACATCCGCTTCTGCTGGTTGTTCGCCTTTTTTTTTGTTGTACTGGGAGACATCCGTCGTTTGGGTCATTTTCCAAGTTGGGATCGGCTGTACCTGAAGAGGAGAATTTTTCTGGTGATTTGGAGAGAGTTTGGAATGATGTGCATGGTAATCTTCAGGAGGCTAACAAAAGATCCAAAGTGTATTTTGATAGAAAACGACAGGAGGTTTTGTTTGCTATCGGTGACATGGTTTGGTTGTCCTCTAGGAATCTGCGCTTGAGGATTCCGTCTAAGAAATTGGGTCCCAAGTTTGAAGGGCCCTTTAAGGTGCTTCAGGTTATTAACCAATCCGCTGTTAAATTGGAGCTTCCTACTTCCTGGAAGATTATTCCGGTGTTTCATGTTTCTCTCTTGAAAAAAGCTGAGGTCTCAGGTGGAGACGTCTCGGCCACTGTTCCCCTGGTGGTGGAGGACGGGCAATATGAGATTTCCCGTATCCTAAATTCTAGACGGTATAGAGGGGGTTTGCAGTACCTCGTCGCTTGGAAGGGTTATGGACCCGAGGATAACTCATGGGTGAGGGCGGATGATGTTTCTGCGCCTAGACTTGTCAGAGCGTTTCACAAGAGGTTTCCGGATAAGCCTAAGTCCTAGGGGATCCGGAGGATCCTCTTAGAAGGGGGGGTACTGTTAGAACCCTCTTGTTAGGTTTTTTTTCAGTTTGCTGGTCACATGACCTTTTTTCCCTATTTAGCCTGGCTCCGCCCTTCTGGCTTTGCTGGACTTCATTGTATTATCTACTCTTAAGCTAGCCGGGTGCTTAGGTGCCTTACTCTGTCAGTTTTGCTTGATCTTAGGATCTCTAAGTAATTTGTTTTCTGTTTATTTACCCCTGCTACAACTTCTGTTAGGAGGTGTCCACCTTTTCTCCCAGTCCCAAGATCTTGTAGGGATTCCTTCCTCGCATCTATAGGTCTTCATTCAGACTAGCTGAGGACATTAGCGGGTCTGGTCGCAGGATCAGGTTCCCCGTTACATCGTAGGGATCCAGCTTAGTTCTATTGTAGGGACAGAACTCCCATCTTTCCTTAGTGCTTGTAGCAGATCATAACACTAGGTGCGTCTTATGGTCTGGTGTGTCTTATAGTCCGAAAAATATGGTAATTAGCAAATCCTAAAAATCGTTGCAATGCTTTCAGGTCACGAGGTTGAACCCAATCAACTACAGCAAGCACCTTCCAAGGGTCTATCTTAAACCCTTCAGCTGATACAATGAACCCCAGGAACAATATTTCCAGAACAGAACATTTGTAAAACAAACCGAACATGTTAGTGCTGTGAATGTCATCAAGGTATACCACAATAAACCTTCCAATACTATCTGAGAAAATGTTATTCAGAATGTTCAGAAAGACTGCAGGTCCATTTGTTAACAAAAGGCATGACAAGATTTTCAAACAAACCCTCCAACGTTAAAAACACTTTTCCACTCATCACCCTCCCAGTTACGTATTAAATTATAAGCCCCTTTAAGGTCAAGTTTCGCCCGAAAGCTGATTATATAGGTTGGGGATGAGTGGAAGCTGGTAAGTAATCTTAACTGTAAGTTGCTGAGATCACATAAATAGAAGCAAGGACGGAGGCCACCATCTTTCTGTTTTACAAAAAAAAACCCTTGCAGCTATAGGAGAGGAGGAAGGACAGATATGACCCTTATGTAAACTTTAATTAACATATTCTTTCTTAGTGGTCCATTCAGGTCCCGAAAAATTATACAGGCAAGCTTTAGGCAATTTGGAATTAGGTATAATTTATAGCAAAATCATAAGGACGATAGGGAGGTAGTATCTCTGCCTCTTTCTCTGAGAACACTTCTCCGAAGACTTTGAGGAACGCCGGCAGCCCCTCCAGACTAGGGGAGCAAATATGTACAAAACTAAGACATTTCTTATGACAGTAGGAACTTCATTAAACAATATCCTTCTGACCCCAATCATTAACAGGATTATAGATATGCAGCCTTGGAAATCCCAACACCAACCCAGCAGGTAAATTATCCAACACATAGCAGCAGATGGACTCAGAGTGAAGAGTTCCCACTCTAAGGGCTCATACTCACTTGCGCCGAAAACGGATGATATTCAGCCGAAAAAAAATTGGATTCAAATCTGACCAATGTTATTCAATAGGTGACATCTCATTTGCGATTTTTTTCTCAGCCGAAATTGGTGTGAGAAAAAAATCGCAGCATGCTGCGATTTTATGCGATTTTGGCATGATAATCGCCAATGCAAGTCAATGGGTGCGAGAAATCATCGCACAGCACTCGCACCATGAGAGTGCTGTCCGATTTATACGCACCAGTCTCCTTTGAAAAGCCGGCAATTCATCCCCGGCTACTGTAAAATCACACTGACAGCTCACAAAAATCTAGATACATACACATAGAATACACATATATATATATACACATGTCATTGTGACATATATATATATATATATTTATAATTCATACACTTCTACATACTGTAATAGCCGCTAATTCAACTGCCGGCTTTTGTGAAATCACAGAAGCCGACATGAAATGATACATTATTTACACACAGTTAACAATGTCATTTCATGTATTTTGATATATGGTTTTAACTTACAATTACATAAGTGTATGTGTGCAAAATTTCAGACATGTAGGGGTTAATTAACCCCTTCATGACCCAGCCTATTTTGACCTTAAAGACCTTGCCATTTTTTGCAATTCTGACCAGTGTCCCTTTATGAGGTAATAACTCAGGAACGCTCAACGGATCCTAGCGATTCTGAATTGTTTTTTCGGGACTATTGGGCTTCATGTTAGTGGTAAATTTAGGTCGATAATTTTTGCGTTTATTTGTGAAAAAAATGGAAATTTGGCGAAAATTCTGAAAATTTTTTAATTTTCAAATTTTTAATTTTTATTCTGTTAAACCAGAGAGTTAGTGGCACAAAATAGTTAATAAATAACATTTCCCACATGTCTACTTTACATCAGCACAATTTTGGGAACAACATTTTTTTTTGTTAGGAAGTTATAAGGGTTAAAAAAGTTGACCAGCGACTTCTCATTTTTACAGCAAATTTACAAAACCATTTTTTTTAGGGACCACCCACATTTGAAGTCACTTTGAGGGGTCTATATGGCAGAAAATACCCAAAAGTGACACCATTCTAAAAACTGCACCCCTCAAGCTACTCAAAACTACATTCAAAAGATTATTAACCCTTCAGGTGCTTCACAGGAACTAAAGCAACGTGGAAGGAAAAAATGGACATTTTAATTTTTCCAACAAAAATTTTCTTTTAGCATCAATTTTTTCATTTTTTACATGGGCATCAGGATAAAATGGATCCTAAAATTTGTTGGGCAATTTCTCCTGAGTACACAGATACCTCATATGTGGTCATAAACCACTGTATGGGCGCACGGCAGGGTCAGAAGGGAAGGAGCGCCATTTGACTTTTTGAATGAAAATATGCTGGAATATTTAGCGCTTGCCATGTCACATTTGGAGAGTCCCTGTGTGCCTAAACATTGGAGCTCCCCCACAAGTGACCCCATTTTGAAACTAACCCCCTACGGAACTTATCTAGATGCATAGTGATCACTTTGAACCCCCAGGTGCTTCACAAATTGATCTGTAAAAAAAAGAAAGTACTTTTTTTTTTTTTCACAAAAATGTTCTTTAGCCTCAGTTTTTTTCATTTTCACATGGGCAACAGTATAAATTGGATCCTAAAATTTGTTGGGCAATTTCTCCTGAGTACAAGATACCTCATATGTGGTCAAAACCACTGTTTGGGCGCACGGCAGGGCTCAGAAGGGGAAGGAGCGCCATTTGACTTTTTGAATGGAAAATAGCTGGAATATTTAGCACTTGCCATGTCGCATTTGGAGAGTCCCTGTGTGCTAAACATTGGAGCTCCCCCACAAGTGACCCCATTTTGGAAACTAGACCCCCTAAGGAATCTTTCTAGATGCATAGTGAGCACTTTAAACCCCCAGGTGCTTCACAAATTTGCCGTAAAAAAAAAAAAAGTACTTTTTTTCACAAAAATTTTCTTTATCCTCAGTTTTATTCATTTTCACATGGGCAACAGTATAAATTGGATCCTAAAATTTGTTGGGCAATTTCTCCTGAGTACACAGATACCTCATATGTGGTCAAAACCACTGTTTGGGCGCAGCAGGGCTCAGAAGGGAAGGAGCACCATTTGACTTTTGAATGGAAAATATGCTGGAATATTTAGCGCTTGCCATGTCGCATTTGGAGAGTCCCTGTGTGCCTAAACATTGGAGCTCCCCCACAAGTGACCCATTTTTGAAACTAGACCCCCTAAGGAACTTATCTAGATGCAAAGTGAGCACTTTGAACCCCCAGGTGCTTCACAAATTGATCCGTAAAAAAAAGAAAGTACTTTTTTTTCACAAAAATTTTCTTTTAGCCTCAGTTTTTTTCATTTTCACATGGGCAACAGTATAAATTGGATCCTAAAATTTGTTGGGCAATTTCTTCTGAGTACACAGATACCTCATATGTGGTCATCAACCACTGTTTGGACGCACGGCAGGGCTCAGAAGGAAGGAGCGCCATTTGACTTTTTGAATGGAAAATATGCTGGAATATTTAGCGGTTGCCATGTCGCATTTGGAGAGTTCCTGTGTGCCTAAACATTGGAGCTCCCCCACAAGTGACCCCATTTTGGAAACTAGACGCCCTAAGGAACTTATCTAGATGCATAGTGAGCACTTTGAACCCCCAGGTGCTTCACAGAAGTTTATAACGCAGAGCCGTGAAAATAAAAAATCATTTTTTTTTCTCAAAAAATGATTTTTAGCCCACTATTTTTTATTTCACAATGGTTACAGGAGAAATTGGACCCAAAAGGTTGTTGTCCAGTTTGTCCTGAATACGCTATGTACCCCTATTGTGGGGGGGGAACCACTGTTTGGGCACACGTCAGGGCTCGGAAGGGATGTAGTGACGCTTTGAAATGCCGACTTGATGGAATGGTCTGCGGGCATCTTGTTACGTTTGCAGAGCCCCTGATGTGCCTAAACAGTAGAAACTCCCCACAAGTGACCCCATTTTGGAAACTAGACCCTGCAAAGAACTTATCTAGATGTGTGGGAGCACTTTGAACCCCAGGGCTACAAAGAAGTTATAACGCCTGGGCATGAAAATAAAAAAATCATATTTTTTCCACAACAGGATCTTTTAGTCCCAATTTTTTTTTTTCCCAAGGGCAACATGAGAAATTAGACCCCAAAAGTTGTTGTCCAATTTGTCCTGAGTATGCTGATATCCCATATTGTGGAGAAAAGTACTGTATGGGCACACGTCGGGGCTCGGATGGGAATTGTGACGTTTTGAAATGCCCACTTGATGAATGGCCTTCGGGCGTCATGTTACGTTTGCAGAGTCCCTGATGTGCCTAAACAGTAGAAACTCCCCACAAGTGACCCCATTTTGGAAACTAGATCCCCCAAGGAACTCCTATAGATGTGTGATAAGCACTTTGAATCTCCAAGTCCTTCACAGAAGTTTATAACGCAGAGCCTGAAAATATAAAATCATTTTTTTTCCACAAAAATAATTTTTTAGTCCCCAATTTTTTTTCCCAATGTTAACAGGAGAAATTAGAACCCCCAAAGTTGTTGTGCAATTTTTCCCCGAGTACGCTGATACCTCATATGTTGGGATAAACCACTGTTTGGGCATACGTCGGGGCTTGGAATAAAGGGAGCACTGTTTGACTTTTTGAACGCAAAATTTGCGGGAAAATCAATGGTGGCGCCATGTCGCGTATGGAGACCCCCTGATTGCCTAAATAGTGGGAAAACCCCTCAATCTAACTCCAACCCTAACCCCAACACACCCCCTAACCCCAACCCTAACCCCTACACACACCTAACCCTAATACAAACCCTAATCATAACCCTAACCCCAAACACACCCCTAACCCTAATCCCAACTCTAACCATAAACCTAACTACAATTCCAACCCTAAGCCTAATTCCACCCTAACCCAAATTCCAACCCTAACCGTAATTCTAACCTTAACCCTAATGCTAACCCAGTTCTAACCCTAAGGTGGGTTCATATTGCGTTTTACCACCCGTTTTACAGTAGCGTTGACCGGCTGGGAAAAGTATAGATAACGCGAGCGTTATCTATACCCCCTAGGCGAGAATCAGCAGATAATCACCCGGTCCGCAGCAAAATGAGTCGCGGTCGCCAAAATCCGCCGGGATCCAGCAAAAATAGGCGGATCCGACAAAATCCGCCGCGGGTCAGCAGCAAAAACCCCCCCGGATCAGCAGCAATATCCGCCGCGGATCATCAGCGATTTCCGCCGCGACCGCAGCGGAAATCCGGCCGCGGATCATCAGCAAATCCGCGCGATCGAACCGCGCGAAATCAGCCGCGGATCAGCAGTGAATCAGCCGCGGATCGCAGCGAAATCAGCCGCGGTATCAGCAGCGATATCCGCCGCGATCAGCAGCGAAATCCGCCGCGATCACAGCGAAAATCCGCCGCGGATCGCAGCGAAATCCCCGCGGATCAGCAGCGAAATCCGCGCGGATCAGCAGCGAAATCCCGCGGATCGCAGCGAAATCAGCCGCGGATCAGCAGCGATATCCGCCGCGGATCAGCAGCGAAATCCGCCGCGGATCAGCAGCGAAATCCCGCGGATCAGCAGCGAAATCAGCCGCGGATCAGCAGCGATATCCGCCGCGGATCAGCAGCGAAATCCGCCGCGGATCCGCAGCGAAATCCGCCACGGATCAACAGCGAAATCCGCGGCGGATCAGCACGAAAATCAGCCGCGGATCAGCAGCGAAATCGCCGCGGATCAGCAGCGAAATCCGCCGCGGATCAGCAGCGAAATCAGCCGCGGATAAGCAGCGAATATCCGCCGCGGATCAGCAGCGATATCCGCCGCGGATCAGCAGCGAAATCAGCCGCGGATCAGCAGCGAAATCCGCCGCGGATCCGCAGCGAAATCCGCGCGGATCAGCAGCGAAATCCGCCGCGGATCAGCAGCGATATCCGCCGCGGATCAGCAGCGAAATCAGCCGCGGATCAGCAGCGAAATCCGCCGCGGAATCACGCAGCGAAATCGCCGCGGATCAGCAGCGAAATCAGCCGCGGATCAGCAGCGAAATCGGCCGCGGATCAGCAGCGATATCGCCGCGGATCAGCAGCAAAATCCGCGGATCCGCACAAATCGCGCGATCAGCAGCGAAATCCGCCGCGGATCAGCAGCGAAATCAGCCGCGGATCAGCAGCGATATCCGCCGCGGATCAGCAGCGAAATCCGCCGCGGATCAGCAGCGAAATCAGCCGCGGATAAGCAGCGAATCCGCCGCGGATCAGCAGCGATATCCGCCGCGGATCAGCAGCGAAATCAGCCGTGGATCAGCAGCGAAATCCGCCGCGGATCCGCAGCGAAATCGCCGCGGATCAGCAGCGAAATCAGCCGCGGATCAGCAGCGATATCCGCCTGGATCAGCAGCGAAATCAGCCGCGGATCAGCAGCGAAATCCGCCGCGGATCCGCAGCGAAATCCGCCGCGGATCAGCAGCGAAATCAGCCGCGGATCAGCAGCGATATCCGCCGCGGATCAGCAGCGAAATCATCCACCGGATCAGCAGCGAAATCCGCCGCGGATCAGCAGCGAAATCGCCGCGGATCAGCAGCGAAATCGCCGCGGATCAGCAGCGAAATCAGCCGTGGATCAGCAGCGAAATCAGCCGCGGATCAGCAGCGATATCCGCCGCGGATCAGCAGCGAAATCAGCCCGGATCAGCAGCGATATCCGCCGCGGATCAGCAGCGAAATCCGCCGCGGATAGCAGCGAAATCTGCCGCGGATCAGCAGCGATAATCCGCCGCGGATCAGCAGCGAAATCAGCCGCGGATCAGCAGCGAAATCAGCGCGGATCAGCAGCGATATCCCGCGGATCAGCAGCGAAATCCGCCGCGGATCAGCAGCGAAATCCGCCGCGGATCAGCAGCGAAATCAGCCGCGGATCAGCAGCGAATCCGCAGCGGATCAGCAGCGAAATCCGCCGCGGATCAGCAGCGAAATCACCGCGATCAGCAGCGAAATCCGCCGCGGATCAGCAGCGAAATCCGCCGCGGATCAGCAGCGAAATCCGCCACGGATCGCAGCGAAATCCGCCGCGGATCAGCAGCGAAATCAGCCGCGGATCCGCACAAATCGCCGCGGATCAGCCGCGAAATCCGACGCGGATACAGCCACGAAATCCGCCGCGATCACGCGATATCCGCGCGGATCGCAGCGATATCCGCCGTCTGATCTCGCCAAAATCAGCTGGATCAGCAGCAAAATCCACTAGGAAAAAAAAAAAATTCTTTATTTATTATGGGTCCCTACCTATGACCGGGGGGGGTTCATTTACTTTTTGTTTTATTTGATCACTGTGACAGTTTATCACAGTGGCAAAATAATTTTTGTACAATGGGAGGGGGCGCACGCGCATCGGCGGCCGGCGGGCGCACTGCGCAGGCGCCGCCATTTTCAAGATGGCGGCGCCCATGAAGAATCCCGGTACCGCCGGACGGTTCCAGGGACATCGTGGACCGGGAAGGTGGTAGGGGACGTCGGAAGGTGAGGGTGGGGAACGAAGGGAGGGGGGTGATCGCAGAGCAGGAGCAGACAGCGACGGCGGTGACCGATCGCGCCATCTTTCGATGGGCCGTGACATGGTGTGGGGGGGTCCTGATCGCGGTCTCCAGCCATGGCAGATGCTATTGCAGCATCGGCCATGGCTGGATTGTAATATTTCACCAGTTTCATTGGTGAAATATTACAAATCGCTCTGATTGGCTGTTTCACTTTTAACAGCCAATCAGAGCGATCTGTGGCCACGTGGGGGTTAAGCCAACCCCCCTGTGGTGATGCAGTAAGGGTCCTGTTACAGCGGGTCGGGTGACCTTTCAGTGACCCCGGTCCCCCGACCCGCAGGAACATGATTTATAGCATGACGCCGACGTCGGCGTCAATGGTCGGGATGGCACAGGTTTTCATGACGCCGACGTCGGCGTCATGGGTCGGAAGGGGTTAAAGGTGTAAAATTCGTTGAAAAAAAAAATGCGTGGGCTCCCGCTGTATTTTCTCCACCAGACAGACAAAGCAACGAGTGGGGGCAGATAATAATAGCCTAGGGAGGGTACATTTTTTTGTGCCCACCCTGGCTACTAACATCTGCCCCCAGACACCCCAGAAAAGGCAAATCTCTAATTAGATTAGCCCTTTCTGGCACTTTGCCCGTCTATTCCCATTGCCCTGTAGCGGTGGCGAATGGGTTAATAAGGGTTAAAGCCACCTTGCAATTAAAGGTGACTTTAAGCCAGTTAATAATTGAGAGCTGTCAATTAGACAACTATCAATTATTATTCCTATTGTATGAAAGAAAAATCAAACACACTTTAATAAAAAAGAAGTTTAATGAAATAATCAACAGTTTTTGACCATATTTTTATTTTCCTGCTATAACCATTTCCTGTAATAAAAATAAAATAAAAAAGCAAAATTATTCTTACCTATCCGATGCACAGTCAGGTCCCACGCTGTAATCCATCAGAAAGGGTTAACAGGTTACAGCAAGCAGGGAGCGAATACTGCCTGTGAGCTGTTACCCCCTAATGAATAAGTTCCTCTCCCCGCGAAAGGAGAGGAAGTGATTAATGTGTTTAGCTTAATTGATTTATTCCCACTTTCACTTCAGGTCAGGTCACCCTGACCTAACCTGAAGTGAAAGTGTGAAGCAATCAATTAAGCTTCATTCATTAATCACATCCTCTCCTGTCGGCCGGAGATAAGCTCATTCATTCAGGAGCTTTCAGCTCAGCGGCAAGCATTAGCTGTACTGCTTGGTTGAAAGCTAGTTAACCCTTTGTGTAAGGATTACAGCGTGGGACCTGACAGATCGCCGGATAGGTAAGAATAATGTTGTTTTATTATTTTTTCTTTATTATAGGAGATCAAGGGCTTCGCACGGATTAAGAGTTAAATAAAAAGATGGTCAAAAAATGTGTTTCTATTTCATTAAAATTATTTATTCTTAAAGTGTGGTGGTTTTTTTAATTTCTTCAATAGGAATTAATAATTGATAGTTGCTAAATGACAGCTCTCAATTATTAACCTGGCTTAAAGTCACCTTTCAATTGCAAGGTGGTTTTAACCCCTTATTAACCCATTCGCCACCGCTACAGGGCAATGGGAATAGACGGGCAAAGTGCCAGAAAGGGCTAATCTAATTAGAGATTTGCCTTTTCTGGGGTGTCTGGGGCAGATGTTAGTAGCCAGGGGGGGCACAAAGAAAATGTACCCTCCCTAGGCTATTATTATCTGCCCCCACTCACTGCTTTGTCAGTCTGGTGGAGAAAATACAGCGGGAACCCATGCATTTTTATTCAACGAATTTACACCTTTAATTAACCCCTATATGTCTGAAATTTTGCACACATACACTTCTGTAATTGTAAGTTAAAACCATATATCAAAATACATGAAATGACATGGTTAACTGTGTGTAAACCATGTGTCATTTCATGTCGGCTTCTGTGATTTCACAAAAGCGGCAATTGAATTAGCGACTATTACAGTATGTAGAAGTGTATGAACTATAAATATATGTATAATATATAATATATAATATGTCACAATTACATATATATATATAATGTATTCTATGTGTGTATATGTATTGTTTCTATTCTTTATTAAAGCTGTCAGTGTGATTTTACAGTATAGCCGGGGATGAATTAGCGGCTATTATACTATGTAGAAGTGTATGACCTATACATATATATAATTATATTTATATTATATATATATAATAATATATTATTATATAAGATTATAATTATTTGCTTTTTGTGTACATTTTTTTTTACAATGTGATTTTTACATGACTTTTTACATAGAGATAACTGCTCTATGTAAAACATCATGTTAAAATCGCATTGCATACAGATGGAAAACTGATGGAAAACTGATGGAAAACGCATGGTGCGATTTAAAATCGCATGCAAATCGCATGACATTTTACTAGAATCGTACCATTTTTTCCGTCCAGAAAACGGACAGATTTTTTTCACACTAGTGGGTATGAGCCCTTAGTGTGAATTCCACCAATAACAGCTGGACAAAGTCCTGAATTAACGGTGTAAGGTCTTTGGCGACAATTTGAATAGGTCTATCCAATCTCTGTCCCTAAATCCTAATTTAAGAACCAGTCCAGAATCAATTAAATTGAAAGCAGGCCCATAGTCAATGAAAGCAAGAGCAGATACCACAGGTTCTGAAAACAAAGTTCCACTTTCAGCAGTACTTTATCTGAATAGCAAAAGGGTACCTGGAAGTTTGGGTGACCTCTTCGAATATCACCCAGACAAGACATTTCCTGATGATTCCTGGCTTGAGGGCTTATCGAATAGTCTTTGAGGAAATGTCCAGCATGACCACAATAAAAGGCCGATCTGAGATCACGCTGACTCCTCCTCTCCACAACCTGAAAGCGGTCTGCTTCAACCTCTATTGGTTCTGTCTCTGGCAAGTGAACAGACTTGAGCAGGATGACTGAAACCCCCTGTTGTTCAATCAGGTCTCCTCTCGAATTCTGTGATCTATTCTAATGGCCTGAGTCATGGCTTCTCCCCCAGGGAACAGGGTGGAGTATGCAGAGCAAGAGCATATTTTAAAGAGTATCTGAAAGGCCAAGGTGAAACTGACACCTGAGAGCTGCATCATTCAACAAAAACATCAGAGGATTTTTTGCCGGAACTCAGAAATATAGTCCTCTATGGTGCAGCTCCCCTGCATCAGTTTCATGATCTTTGCCTCCTGTGACTGGACCCTGTCAGGTTCATCATAGATCATCCCTAACGTGTCAAAAACGGCATCAACAGAAGACTGTTCTGAGGCTAGTAGAAACAAAGAATGCCTAAGTCCAAGGACCCTCTTGCAATATGGACATGATTATTCTCACCTGCTGGGAATCATCCCCTGAAGACCAGGGTCCGTAAGGGAAATAATAGTCTGCAGCTCTCCCTGAATACCCTAAACTGATCCTTCCCCCCCCAAAAAATTGGTTTAGGGAAGACCAACTGCACATCAGAAGGTACAGGAGTCATTGCTATAGTCAAATAGTGGAGAGCTTTGGGAGCATACATAGTACTAAAAAAACTGACCTTGCAGCTGGGACTTTGAAGATTCTAGTCTTTTGTGTTCCCGGGACCGTATCTTGAACCATCTGGGTCAGATTTGTAAACCTGATCACAGAGTGACAAACTGGATCCATTGCTGAGGGAAAAAAAAGGTTGGGCCAGTCAAAATGTGATGCTAGTCAAAACTCACGGACAGGTCATGAGTCAGAGAATTCAGACGTTCCGGGGTCAGTACCAAGAGAGCATGCAGTAAACTAAGAGAAACGCCCGAAGGTGTAAGCCAGGTCACAGTCCAAGGTTAAGACTACCAGAGAAATAGCGGATAAGCAAAGGGGCAATAACAAACGGTAGTCAGAACACGGCCTAAAGGTCAGGCAGCAGTAGATCAGAAATTCGGAGTAAAGGAATCAGGCAAACACACACCAAAGAGCATAAGCCTTTTGACTGGCAGTGATCTGGGTCAGACAGCTCACCTAAATAGCAGGGCAATTACTAAGAGCAGGAAGCACCTGGAGAGACTCTGCACCTCCCAGTCTCAGGTCAACTGTGCTGTCAATCAAATCACTGACAGCGCACCACATCCCAGCACATGATAGGATGACAGAGTTGTCCTTCACGGAGTCCCTGACACTCTGAGCAGAGGAATCTTTATCTGACCCTGGCCTTAAAGAGAGCCTATCATATCTAAAACTGCTATTTACCTGAAGGGTATAGGGATAATAATACAGTTACAAGGCATCAAAAATCTTGCCTGGATGCCTTATTGGTGCAGAAGCTACAGAACAAAATGGATTTATATTCTCCCTGTAGTCACTCACATCTAGTCAAAGGGACAGTGCAGAAAGAGGTTGCAGTCACCAGTTCTCATGAATGCAGTGTGCATGGCTGTGATCACTCCAAGCATTCTGATTTACAGCCTACTCTGCAGTATGAGTGCAGTGTATGTGTTCCATGTATATGGGCGGAGCGTATGTGTGCTGGGTATATGGGTGGAGCGTATGTGTGCAGTGTATATGGGTGGAGTGTATGTGTTCAGTGAATATGGGTGGAGCATATTTGTGCAGTTGGATATGGTTTAGCTATGTGTGCAGTATATATGGGTAGGGCATATGTATGCGGCGCATGTGTGCAGTGTATAGGGGTGGAGCGTATGTGTGCAGTGTATATAGGGGGGAGCGTATGTGTGCAGTGATATAGGGGTGGTAGTATGTGTGCAGTGTATTTCATGTGGAGCGTATGTGTTCAGTGTTTACGGTGAAGCGTATGTGTGCAGTGTATATGTGTGCAGTGTATACCAGTGAGTGTATGTGTACAGTGTATAGGGGTGTAGCATATTTGTGCAGTGTATAGGGGTGGAGCGTATGTGTGCAGTGTATATGTGTGCAGTGTATAGGGTGAAGCGTATGTGTGCAGTGTATATGTGTGCAGTGTATAGGGGTGGAGCGTATGTGTGCACTGTATATGTGTGCAGTGTAATCCGGTGGAGCGTATGTGTAGAGTGTAATGTGTTCAGTGTACAGGGGTGGAGCGTATGTGTGCGGTGTATATGTGTGCAGTGTATAGGGGTGGAGCGTATGTGTGCAGTGTATATGTGTTCAGTGTATACCGGTGGAGCGTATGTGTACAGTGTATATGTGTTCAGTGTACAGGGTGGGAGCGTATGTGTGCAGTGTAAATGTGTGCAGTGTATACCGGTGGAGCGTATGTGTACAGTGTATATGTGTTCAGTGTATAGGGGTGGAGCGTATGTGTGCAGTGTACTGTATATGTGTGCAGTGTATACCGGTGGAGCGTATGTGTACAGTGTATATGTGTTCAGTGTACAGGGGTGGAGCGTATGTGTGCAGTGTATATGTGTGCAGTGTATAGGGGTGGAGCGTATGTGTGCAGTGTATATAGGGGTGGGTAGTATGTGTGCAGTGTATACATGTGGAGCGTATGTGTTCAGTGTATATGTGTGCAGTGTATCCAGTGGAGTGTATGTGTACAGTGTATAGGGGTGGAGCATATTTGTGCAGTGTATAGGGGTGGAGCGTATGTGTGCAGTGTATAGGGTGGAGCGTATGTGTGCAGTGTATATGTGTGCAGTGTATAGGGGTGGAGCGTATGTGTGCAGTGTATATGTGTTCAATGTACAGGGGTGGAGCGTATGTGTGCAGTGTATATGTGTGCAGTGTATAGGGGTGGAGCGTATGTGTGCAGTGTATATGTGTGCAGTGTATACCGGTGGATCGTATGTGTACAGTGTATATGTGTTCAGTGTACAGGAGTGGAGCGTATGTGTGCAGTGTTATGTGTTCAGTGTATAGGGGTGGAGCGTATGTGTGCAGTGTATATGTGTGCAGTGTATACCGGTGGAGCGTATGTGTACAGTGTATATGTGTTCAGTGTATAGGGGTGGAGCGTATGTGTGCAGTGTATATATGTGCAGTATATACCGGTGGAGCGTATGTGTACAGTGTATATGTGTTCAGTGTACAGGGGTGGAGCGTATGTGTGCAGTGTATATGTGTGCAGTGTATAGGGGTGTAGCGTATGTGTGCAGTGTATATGTGTGCAGTGTATACCGGTGGAGCGTATGTGTACAGTGTATATGTGTTCAGTATATAGGGGTGGAGCGATGTGTGCAGTGTATATGTGTGCAGTGTATAGGGGTGGAGCGTATGTGTGCAGTGTATATGTGTGCAGTGTATAGGGTGGAGCGTATGTGTGCAGTGTATATGTGTGCAATGTATAGGGGTGGAGCGTATGTGACAGTGTATATGTGTCAGTGTATAGGGGTGGAGCGTATGTGTGCAGTGTATATGTGTGCAGTGTATAGGGGTGAGCGTATGTGTACAGTGTATTATGTGTTCAGTGTATAGGGGTGGAGCGTATGTGTGCAGTGTAAATGTGTGCAGTGTATAGGGGTGGAGCGTCTGTGTGCAGGTGTAAACCGGTGGAGCGTATGTGTACAGTGTATATGTGTTCAGTGTTAAAAGGGTGGAGCGTATGTGTGCAGTGTACGGGTGGAGCGTATGTGTGCAGTGTATATGGTGCAGTGTATAGGGTGGAGTGTATGTGTGCAGTGTACAGGGTGGAGCGTATGTGTGCAGTGTATGTGTGCAGTGTATAGGGGTGGAGCATATGTGTGCAGTGTACAGGGGTGGAAGCGTATGTGTACAGTGTATATGTGTTCAGTGTATAGGGTGGAGCTATGTGTGCAGTGTACAGGGGGGGAGCGTATGTGTGCAGTGTATATGTGTGCAGTGTAGAGGGGTGGAGCGTATGTGTGCAGTGTATAAGGGGTGGAGCGTATGTGTGCAGTGTATATGTGTGAGTGTATAGGGGTGGAGCGTATGTGTGCAGTGTATGTGTGCAGTGTACGGGGTGGAGCGTATTGTGTGCAGTGTATATGTGTGCAGTGTATAGGGGTGAAGCGTATGTGTGCAGTGTACAGGGGTGGAGTGTATGTGTGCAGTGTATGTGTGCAGTGTATAGGGGTGGAGCGTATGTGTGCAGTGTACAGGGGTGGAGCGTATGTGTACAGTGTATATGTGTTCAGTGTATAGGGTGGAGCGTATGTGTGCAGTGTACAGGGTGGAGCGTATGTGTGCAGTGTATATGTGTGCAGTGTATAGGGGTGGAGCGTATGTGTGCAGTGTATAGGGGTGGAGCGTATGTGTGCAGTGTATATGTGTGCAGTGTATAGGGGTGGAGCGTATGTGTACAGTGTATGTGTTCAGTGTATAGGGTGGAGCGTATGTGTGCAGTGTATATGTGTGCAGTGTATACGGGTGGAGCGTATGTGTACAGTGTTATGTGTTCAGTGTATAGGTGAGGATGTGAGTGTATATTTGCAGTGTATAGGGGTGGAGCGTATGTTGTGATTGTGGTATAGGGTGGAGCGGGTAATGTGTGCAGTGTATAGGGGTGGAGCGTATGTGTGCAGTGTAATGTGTTCAGTGTATAGGGGTGGAGCGTATGTGTGAAAGTGTATAGTGGGTGGAGCGTAATGTGTGCAGTGTATAGCGGTGGAGCGTATGTGTCAGTGTAATGTGTCAGTGTATAGGGTGGAGTGTATGTTGCAGTGTATAGGGGTGGAGCGTATGTGTGCAGTGTATAGGGGTGGGTAGGGGTATAGTGTGTGCAGTGTATGTTTCAGTGTATAGGGGTGGAGCGTATGTGTGCAGTGCAGGTTGTCAAAGTACCAGAGAGTGAACACAGTCGCTCTCACTATATAGAGAGTGGTGACGGTAAGCCAATACCATGTAACTGAAGCAAGCAACTACATGATTCTAATGCTATTTATTTGCATATTACCCTGTATGTGTATGTAGTAAATAATGTTTGTGGGCATGACAGATTCCCTTTAAGAAATAATTCTTGGTAAAATATCTGTCATAACTGATCTGCATCGGGTCCGTTTTTAAAAGTGGTAACATGAATTTAGAATCTACCTTTTTGATGCTATCGCGTTGTGTCATGTCAGCCTTATTAACTCCATAAAGTGAATCCTTAAATATTATTTTTTTAAACTGAAGAATTATTTGCCAGTTCATTTCCGAATATAGCTTTATATAAAGTAGCACTATGAGAATGCCTCTTTCATAGATCCATCTTTTTTCATTACACATGCAATAGTTTTTTACTACTTACAGCTGTTTATGAGTCATTTCATGACTTTATGAGACTTTGGGATATTATGTTGATACAATCTTAAAATAAAGAAAACTATTTTTCAGCTTTTATTTTGTTCTTCCTATAATTGCAAAACGTTCTTGAGTAATAAGATAATTAGCACATGCTCAGCTTTTAGCTAGCGATGCAAAAGCAATGTTAACTGTGCAGCAATAGTTTCTTTAAGCAACAGTGAATTCACACCCATACATTGCCTCAGAATCCGAGACCACAGATGATATAATCTATTGAAAAGCAAATATCTCTTCTTCTCCTTTTAGTATATACAGTGGGGAAAAAGTATTTAGTCAGCCACCTATTATGCATGTTTTCCCACTGAAAAAGATGAGAGAGGTCTGTAATTGACCTCATAGATAGACCACAACCATGAGAGTCAAAATGAGAAAACAAATCCAGAAAATCACCTTGTCTGATTTGTCAAGATTTATTTTGCAAATTATGGTGGAAAATATTTGGTCACCTAAAAACATGCAATATTTCTGGCTCTCACAGACCTGTAACTTCTTTTTTAAGAGGCTCCTCTGTCCTCCACTCATTACCTGTAGTAATGGCTCCTGTTTGAACTTGTTATCAGTATAAAAGACACCTGTCCACAACCTCAGTCATTTTGACTCTCATAGTTGTGGTCTACCTATGATGTCAATTACAGGCCTCTCTCATCTTTTTAAGTGGGAGAACTTGTACAATTGGTGGCTGACTAAATACTTTTTTCCCCACTGTAACACTGAGCGCAACATACTTCTTTTTTTAAAGGGTTTGTCACTGATGAATAATAAAAACAATGTCACAGCAGCACTTTCTCAGCGAAACCGCTGACTGGTTGTAGCATCTACAGTAGTACTTTTATCAGAGTGGATGTCTGCTCTGATGGAATATCGATGAGCTGCAGCCAATCAGTGGCTGCAGCCGTCATGTGACATAGCAATGGCACATGATCCTCATGGAGCAGTAGCGCTAACTTCCATACAATGATGCTCCTGCATGAGGTGAGCGTATATTGCTTTTATTCACTGTGGGGCGCTGATTAGTTTAAACAGGGGTTGGTCAGTATTCGGCAGCCTTTTTAGGAAACTGTAGTCTATTTTCTAACACAAAGCAATAAATAAACAGCATAGGTATACCTTGTACCTGCTAACGGGTGAAATAGAATAAGTAGAATTTATTATCTTGTTACAATGGCATCTGTCAAGGAGTGGAATAACTTAGGCAGCAAGTAAAATAGTCAAATTTCTATGTGCTTGTCACGGACGTGGTTTGTGGAACCACTATGCCACGGCCCGCAGAGAACCTGTAGGGGCGTGACTAAGCGAGCACTGGACTGTTCGCTAGAGCCTGTGATGGTGAGGTTAGACTTGGCTCCCGATGAGCGTCAGGTGCCACTCCAGGACAGACCAACAGATGCACAGCAGCTGGACCCAGTAGGACAGACTGGATGGTGCAGCAGGCAGAGTTTGTATCAGAGTGCAGCAGTCAGGATCTGCAGCAGGGAGAATCTGCACCAGAGTGCAGCAGGCAGGATCTTCACCAGAGTGCATCAGGCTGGATCTACACCAGAGTGCATCAGGCAGGATCTGCACCAGAGTGCAGCAGGCAGGATCTGCACCAGAGTGCAGCAGGCAGGATCTGCACCAGAGTGCATCAGTAGATTGCACCAGTGTATCAGCAGGATCTGCACCAGAGTGCATCAGGCTGGATCACACCAGAGTGCATCAGGCAGGATCTGCACCAGATGCAGCAGGGAGGATCTGCACCAGATGCATCAGGCTGGATCTACACCAGAGTGCATCAGGCAGGATCTGCACCAAGTGCAGCAGGCAGGATTGCACCAGAGTGCATCAGCTGATCTACACCAGAGTGCATCAGGCAGGATCTGCACGAGTGCAGCAGGCAGGATTGCACAAGTGCGCAGAGAGAAGAAACCTCAGCAAAGCAAAAGACACCATAATTATGAAATTGAACTAGAATTGCATAATAAATAAAGCATTACGGTGCTCGTACATGGGACAAATTGGGGACCAATCATCACATAGGACTATGTAAAGACCAAGAAAAAAAAGTGATCAAACAAGTCCAATATAATATAAAATTGTAAATATTTCATTGAAATTCAAAATCAAAGGACAGGTAAATGGGGGAGAAAAGGTGCATAAGTGCATCAGAAAAACATCCTAGGACGGCAAGGAGCATGCTGGTGGCCATATAATATGTATAGTCAAGTTGGTTATAAACCTACATATCTTACAGAGAAGAATCGGAGCATGGATGTTTTGTTTAGGCTCCCAGGATCTCTCCTCGGGACCAAATCTCTTCCAGTCAACAAGGAAGAAGGTCTTGCCTCTCACCTTCTTCATGGCCAAGATGTTCTCCACTTCAAAAACATCATCCGAGGTAGTTGGCATGGGCATGGTACTGGGATCCTCAGGGACTCAGGATGACTGGCTTCAGCTGAGATATATGGAAGGAATTCGGAATCTGTATTAAAGGAGGCAACTTCAGTTCATAGGAGACCTCGTTGATCCACTTCAGCACTTCGAAAGGCCCGATAAAACGAGGACCCAACTTGTAAGATGGAATCTTCAGCCGGACGTACCTGGACAAGAGCCATGCCTTATTACTGGGGCGAAAGCACGGAGGATCCTGGCACCTTTTGTCGGCATGTCTGTTCATACGGACGGAGGATGCTTCTAAAGTGGCTTTGGTGTCCTCCCACAACTTTACAAAATCCTTTGAGAGGACATCTGCCGCAGGGACATCAGAAGGAACAGTTACCGAGAGGGGAACCTCGTGTTGCCGACTGAACACAATGTGGAAAGGAGACTGTCCCGGAGCTTCACCAACTTAATTGTTGTACGAGAACTCAGCCCAGGGAAGTAATTTCACCCAATCATTGTGGTAGGCATTGACAAAGTGTCGCAGGTAGTTGCCCAGGACCTGGTTGACACATTCCATTTGCCCATTGGACTGAGGGTGATAGGCCAAGGAGAAATCCAAGACGATGTCCAGATGTTTACAAAGAGCTTGCCAGAATCTGGAAGTGAACTGCAATCCTCGATCTGAAACAATGTGACGAGGAAATCCATGCAGGCGGAAAATATGTTTTTTGAAGCTGTCAGCCAGTTCAGGAGCAGATGGAAGAGCAGATAACGGGGTAAAATGTGCCATTTTGGAGAATCGATCCATGACTACCCAGATGACGGTGCAACCCTCGGATACTGGCAAATCTGTAATGAAGTCCATTGCTATGTGCTGCCATGGACCAGATGGCATGGGTAATGGCAGGAGAGAACTCGTAAGAAGTCGTCTGGGGACTTTAGTGCGGGCAAAAATCAGACAAGCAGCCACGTAAGCATAGATCTCCCTCCTCATGGATGGCCACCAGCAGTGGCGAGAGATCAATTGTAGTGTACTCCTATGTCCCGTGTGACCAGCCACCTTGGACAAGTGGCCCCATGACAAAACTCAGACCTTCCTCATCCTCGGAGGACTAGTTCTTTGGATTGGCTCCTTTTTGGGTCATAGCAGAGATGGGAGCGGTCAGAGTGGAGAAGTGAGGAATGAATTGTCGATTATAGTTAGCAAAGCCAAATCTCTGTATTGCTTTGACTCCAACGGGAAGGCCATTTAAGGATGGAAGATACTTTCTCAGGATCCATCCTGAGTCCGGTATCTGAGATAATGTAACCCAAGAATGGAAGGGTGGACTGTTCAAAAGCGCATTTGTCATACGTGGCGTAGAGTCGATTCTACCTATGACGCTGAAGAACATGCCGAACTGTTCTTCTGTGGAAGGCCAGATCCAGGGAAAATATCAAAATATCGTCCAGATACACAACACAGGAATAAAGCAGGTCCCAGTAGATATCATTGACGAACTCTTGAAAAACTGCCGATGCATCACTGAAACCGAAGGGCATCACTTGGTATTCATAATGTCCACCCCTTGTATTGAAAACAATCTTCCATTCGCCTCCCCTGCGAATGCCGATTAGATTGTAGGCGCCTCTTAAATCTAATTTGGTGAAGATCCTGGCACCTCTGAATCGGTCAAACAACTCAGGGATTAGTGGGATAGGGTATTTATTTTTCACAGTGATCTGGTTGAGACCCAGATAATCTGTACATGGTCGGAGTGATCCGTCTTTCTTTTTAATGAAGAAATACCTGGCCCCAGCAGGGGAGGAGGACTTCTGAATGAACCTGCTGGCCAAATTCTCCTGAATGTAGTCTGACATAGCTTGAGTCTCAGCTGGGGATAAATTGTAAATTCGGCCTCTAGGGGGTGTAGATCCGGGAATCAAGTCGATAGGGCAGTCATATGGCTTGTGGGGCTGCAAAGTCTTTGCTTCCTTTTTGTCAAATACATCGGCAAAGGACCAAAAGGCAGACGGCAAACCAAGCAGCGATGCTGGAGAAGACGGGGCCTTAGCTGGACGTACTGGAGCCAGACACTTCTCATGACAGGAATGTCAGTAATGTACAGTATTTAACATGTACTGAAGCAATAAAAAATTTTAGAAAAAGGGACAAAGCCTATATACTACACGTGGTATAAGTAGAGTACGTATGCTGTAAAAAGGGGCACTATATATGACTTACTTCAGGTTATTAATGGAATAATATAACATAACGGAGTGGAATTGAGCAACTGAAACAAAAGTAGAATTTTACAATTGTACACAATTATGTGACTTTCACATTTGTTGCAAAAGGTCACACGTAGCATAAAACATGAAGTTCCCAACTTTGATAAAGGGATGTATTCATGAATATCCCATTATTTTGAAATAGTTAACAAACATTCTTGGTTGCTATCCGAGATAAACTGAAAAAAGGGAAGGAAGTTGTATCACTAGAATACTTAGTGGATAAAATAGAATGCAGAAAAGGAAATTTTCATGTCCTTCTCGTCATTATAGCATGCGACATTCTGAGAAGAAGAATAGCGGATAACTGGATCATGGGGCAATTTAAGTGGCTTTTTGTGTTTGTCATTTGTTTTCCGGAAGGCAGTGGTGAGTTATATTTTTTTATAAATTTGCCAGCAAACAGCTAAGATTTTGAGAATTATTTTTCTATTCTGTTTCTAAGGATTTTTTCATAATCCTTTTTCTAAGGATTGATTTTATGGATTTTCCTTTCCTGTGTTTGAAAAAAGTGTTTTCTCACAAATTATAAAAATATATATTAATGAAATATTTAATACATATTTAATGCATTAATATTAGTAGTAGTAGTAGTAGTATATTGAAGGACTACTTTTTAGAAAAGCTTTCGGAGACTGAAAGATGATCGGCCAGAATAAAGTGTCTGGAAACCCTGATTTTGGCTGTTACTACGAGTCGGGTAGATGTTCTTTTACGATGTTCAGGATATTTGAAACAGTAGAGCATATTGGAGCATACATGGCAAATGCATAGTGAAACCAGTAAGACTTCTCATGAACCTTTCTGCATCTGATCAGAAGTCCATCATCCCATTTTTGATCTTAAAAAACAAACCAATAATACTCTTCACGTGTGTGCCTTCTTGATGGCACCCATTCTTAAAAAAATCCTCAAAATGCAGGAGAAGACACCGACTGAACGTATATAGGACCAACAACACGAGTACTGGTTTAATAGAAGGGAATGAAGGGACATTGTATGTGAAATTTAGGACTGCTCCTCATAGAAAACACACATACTGCACCAGCCATATGGGATGGATGAAAATGGAAGAACAGAGCATATGATTGGCAGCAGAAATGTTCTGTTCATGATTATCAGCAGATATATGTTTAGAGAAGACCTTTCACCAATTTTCACATGCTAAACTTGCCACAACATGATTAAGTCAATGAAGATCTGAACAAAATGTATCTTTTATGTCTCATCACTGTTGCAGAGGTATAAGCTTGTGAAGTTTATATGCCAATTCTCCTTTCAACCAAAGAGAGTTAGCAAAGATTCTTCTATGGGGCATTTACTTTTCCCCCTTTATGACATTGCCCAGTCATGAGCAGGCAGCATCTTGCAGGAAAAAAAAATGTCCCCAGAAAAGTTTACAACAGGATTACCCTGTATTATATGAAAAGACTCTGACTAACCAGGTCACCTAGATGTCACTGCTGGCATCTACTATAATTGTATCTATGAAAGGAATCAGGAATAATGCCCCGCTACCTGGGATAAAAGGAGAGCACTGTATGTGTCATGCTGCTGGCACACTGCACACAGCTCTCATCTCACAGCACTGCCACTTCATTCTAACTATAAGGACACGACTAGTGTTGAGCGATACGATACCGCAAGTATCGGGTATCGGCCGATATTAGCTGTTTCGGCCTTTCGATACTTAGTTCCGATATTTTCCATATATCGTATACCGGAATCGGAAGTTCCCATAATTCTTTGAGAGGCAATGTGATTTTAGTCAGCCAATGAGGAATCCTAAGAAGTGTGGGCACATCCTGTACTGCTGCGGTCATGTTAACTAATGGCATGGCTGTGATTGGATGCTGAAATGATGTCAGAATGCACTATAAAAGGCGCCGCCGCCATTTTAGCGTCACTGTGCTGTGAATTCAGTAAGGGACAGAACGCTGCTGTGCTGACTCTGAGGGACAGTTAGAGATTGCGATTTAGTGTATTGTGCTGTAGGCAGGCTAGCACCAACCGCTGTGTAAAGCTTCCTTTTGCCTGCAGTGTTGTTTTAACAGCTCTGCAAGGTGTGTGTGTGAGTGTAAGTGACGCTGCAGTTTGCTCTGCATGCAACGCTGTCTGTAGGCATCTGCACGTGTCACTCACAGACTCTTTTTTTTTTCTTCAGTGTAATTCTTGCAGCTCCATGCAATTTAACTATTAGTGTGACGCGCTTCCATCCGTATCCAATACATTGGTTGCAAACACTATAGAAGTAGACAAAGGAGTAGCCTTTCACAGATTGTGAAAAGTTGTGTTTCAGTGTTCACTTCAGTCTGTGTTTTTTATTTTTTGAGTGCACATCACGCTCCAGTTACTTGTTCAAGCACTGCTGCTTGTACTCTGCTGAGCGTGTGTCAGTGCCTCATCCTTTTCATTTCTCTCCAATTGGTTCTGCTCCATTCCATTTAAAATATAATCTATTAGTGTGACGCGCTTCCATCCGTATCCAATACATTGGTTGCAAACACTATAGAAGTAGACAAAGGAGTAGCCTTTCACAGATTGTGAACAGTTGTGTTTCAGTGTTCACTTCAGTCTGTGTTTTTTATTTTTTGAGTGCACATCACGCTCCAGTTACTTGTTCAAGCACTGCTGCTTGTACTCTGCTGAGCGTGTCTCAGTGCCTCATCCTTTTCATTTATCTCCAATTGGTTCTGCTCCATTCCATTTAAAATATAATCTATTAGTGTGACGCGCTTCCATCCGTATCCAATACATTGGTTGCAAACACTATAGAAGTAGACAAAGGAGTAGCCTTTCACAGATTGTGAACAGTTGTGTTTCAGTGTTCACTTCAGTCTGTGTTTTTTATTTTTTGAGTGCACATCACGCTCCAGTTACTTGTTCAAGCACTGCTGCTTGTACTCTGCTGAGTGTGTCTCAGTGCCTCATCCTTTTCATTTATCTCCAATTGGTTCTGCTCCATTCCATTTAAAATCTAATCTATTAGTGTGACGCGCTTCCATCCGTATCCAATACATTGGTTGCAAACACTATAGAAGTAGACAAAGGAGTAGCCTTTCACAGATTGTGAACAGTTGTGTTTCAGTGTTCACTTCAGTCTGTGTTTTTTATTTTTTGAGTGCACATCACGCTCCAGTTACTTGTTCAAGCACTGCTGCTTGTACTCTGCTGAGCGTGTGTCAGTGCCTCATCCTTTTCATTTTCTCCAATTGGTTCTGCTCCATTCCATTTAAAATATAATCTATTAGTGTGACGCGCTTCCATCCGTATCCAATACATTGGTTGCAAACACTATAGAAGTAGACAAAGGAGTAGCCTTTCACAGATTGTGAACAGTTGTGTTTCAGTGTTCACTTCAGTCTGTGTTTTTTATTTTTTGAGTGCACATCACGCTCCAGTTACTTGTTCAAGCACTGCTGCTTGTACTCTGCTGAGCGTGTCTCAGTGCCTCATCCTTTTCATTTATCTCCAATTGGTTCTGCTCCATTCCATTTAAAATATAATCTATTAGTGTGACGCGCTTCCATCCGTATCCAATACATTGGTTGCAAACACTATAGAAGTAGACAAAGGAGTAGCCTTTCACAGATTGTGAACAGTTGTGTTTCAGTGTTCACTTCAGTCTGTGTTTTTTATTTTTTGAGTGCACATCACGCTCCAGTTACTTGTTCAAGCACTGCTGCTTGTACTCTGCTGAGCGTGTCTCAGTGCCTCATCCTTTTCATTTATCTCCAATTGGTTCTGCTCCATTCCATTTAAAATATAATCTATTAGTGTGACGCGCTTCCATCCGTATCCAATACATTGGTTGCAAACACTATAGAAGTAGACAAAGGAGTAGCCTTTCACAGATTGTGAACAGTTGTGTTTCAGTGTTCACTTCAGTCTGTGTTTTTTATTTTTTGAGTGCACATCACGCTCCAGTTACTTGTTCAAGCACTGCTGCTTGTACTCTGCTGAGCGTGTCTCAGTGCCTCATCCTTTTCATTTATCTCCAATTGGTTCTGCTCCATTCCATTTAAAATATAATCTATTAGTGTGACGCGCTTCCATCCGTATCCAATACATTGGTTGCAAACACTATAGAAGTAGACAAAGGAGTAGCCTTTCACAGATTGTGAACAGTTGTGTTTCAGTGTTCACTTCAGTCTGTGTTTTTTATTTTTTGAGTGCACATCACGCTCCAGTTACTTGTTCAAGCACTGCTGCTTGTACTCTGCTGAGCGTGTGTCAGTGCCTCATCCTTTTCATTTCTCTCCAATTGGTTCTGCTCCATTCCATTTAAAATATAATCTATTAGTGTGACGCGCTTCCATCCGTATCCAATACATTGGTTGCAAACACTATAGAAGTAGACAAAGGAGTAGCCTTTCACAGATTGTGAACAGTTGTGTTTCAGTGTTCACTTCAGTCTGTGTTTTTTATTTTTTGAGTGCACATCACGCTCCAGTTACTTGTTCAAGCACTGCTGCTTGTACTCTGCTGAGCGTGTCTCAGTGCCTCATCCTTTTCATTTATCTCCAATTGGTTCTGCTCCATTCCATTTAAAATCTAATCTATTAGTGTGATGCGCTTCCATCCGTATCCAATACATTGGTTGCAAACACTATAGAAGTAGACAAAGGAGTAGCCTTTCACAGATTGTGAACAGTTGTGTTTCAGTGTTCACTTCAGTCTGTGTTTTTTATTTTTTGAGTGCACATCACGCTCCAGTTACTTGTTCAAGCACGCTGCTTGTAATCTGCTGAGCGTGTCTCAGTGCCTCATCCTTTTCATTTATCTCCAATTGGTTCTGCTCCATTCCATTTAAAATATAATCTATTAGTGTGACGCGCTTCCATCCGTATCCAATACATTGGTTGCAAACACTATAGAAGTAGACAAAGGAGTAGCCTTTCACAGATTGTGAACAGTTGTGTTTCAGTGTTCACTTCAGTCTCTGCGTAATAACCACACTTAGGCCTTATAACTTTTCTGACTTTCTTTATCAATCTACCAAGATGAAGAAGGCAGTGAGTAAGGCACGTGGTCGTGGCCGTGGAGTTTCAGCAGGGAGAGGACGTGGTGATTCTGTGGCTGCTGCCGCCCTCAGTGACACAGCATCCACCAGTTTTACCCATGAGCGTTCCTTTATGCGCAGTTTGGTAGGAGCTCGGCGTGCCCCCCTGCTGCGGGAAGAACAAATTGAAGCCGTTGTTGGTTGGATGGCAGCCAATGCATCGACTTCAATTCCTTCCACCTCCTCTCAGGAACACAACACTGTTGAGCAACCATCTGTCTGTTCACCGCCTGTCAAATTGCCCAGGCAGTCAGAGAGTTCTGTACAGGAGCCAGCTGAGTCTCTGCTTCTGTTCTCAGAATCTGTTGGCTCGCAAACACGGGCACAGGCAAGCAGCATTCTGCAATTTGAAGAAGAGGAGTATGCAGTGATGCGCAACAGCTGTGTCTCTCTCAATCTGAAGAGGCGGGTGAGCCAGTGCCGATGGACAGCACACCGCAGAACGCATCTTATGATGATGATGAGACTCAGGTGCCAGGTTTTGTGGAGCATGGTGCTGCCCAGACCATCCAACAGCAGCAGGTGTTGGAAGAGGGTAGTGGAGATGATGAAGTCCGAGACCCAACATGGCGTGAGCAACAGGAAGGTGGTGGGCAGCTCTGAGGAAGAGATTGTCCCAACGGTACAAAGAGGAGGGAGAGGTAGGCTGCAGACTCGCTTGCCTGTAGCCTCCAGTTTGGCACCTGTTGGGAGCAGTTCTCTTAGAAATGTCAAAATTGGCGCTCCCATGACTTGCACTGCGTGGTCCTTTTTTGACAGACTTGTAGATGATATTTGCTATGTTCAATACAAGCTGTGTAAGCAAAAAGTTAAAAGAGGTAAAAATATCAGTAACCTGAATACCACAAATATGTGGAAACATGTACGGACAAAGCACGTAGCTGAGTTACAAAGACACACTGGAGATGTAGGCCAACCTACAGCAGCACCTACATCTTCAGGTCGTGTTGGAGCCTCTACCTCCAGCTCACACACACCTGGTTCGGCTTCCTCACAGGATCTCCATGGAAGAACCTCGGTCACTGTTGTCCATAGACAAACTGTTATTCCACCCACAGCAGCAAGTTCACAGTCATCGTCACACTCCCAGACCACAAAACAGCCATCGGTACCACAGGCATGGGATAAAAGACGGCCATACTCGGCAAACCATCCACGAGCACAGGCTCTGAATGCTGGCATTGCAAAACTCCTGTCCCTTGAAATGCTGTCATTCAGGCTGGTGGAGACTGACAGTTTCAGGAACTTTATGGCATTGGCAGTCCCACAATATAATGTGCCAAGCCGATTTTATTTCAGCAGGCAAGCTGTCCCTGCTCTGCAAAAACATGTCGAGGGAAACATTAAACATGCGCTACTAAACGCCGTCAGTAGCAGGGTCCACCTGACCACCGATGCGTGGACCAGTACCCATGGCCAGGGACGATACCTTTCCCTCACTGCCCATTTTGTCAATGTTGTGGAGCCGGGTACAGATCTTGCCAGTGGCGCTGTACGTGTTCTGCCAACTCCAAGGATTGCAGGAATCCAGTCTGTACACATTGATTCCTCCTCCTACTCCAGTTCCTCAGAATCATCGCTGCACGAGCCGTCACGGTATACCTCCACATGGACCCGTGAACGCTTACCTGTTGCGACCGATATGAGCACAGCCGTGGCCAAACGTCAACAGGCCGTCCTGAAATTAATTTCCATGGGGAATCGAAGCCACACAGCGCAGGAGCTCTGGGATGCCATCAAGCAGGAGAGCGACGTGTGGTTTTTGTCAGCTAATCTCCAGCCAGGCTTGGTAGTGTGTGACAATGGCCGAAATCTGGTGGCAGCTCTGGGCCTTGGCAACCTCACTCACATACCATGTCTGGCACATGTGCTCAACTTGGTCGTGCAGAGTTTTTTGAGGGACTATCCGGATCTTGATGCACTGCTGCACAAGGTCCGCCTAGAGTGCGCTCACTTGCGACGTTCCAGCATGGCCAGATCGCGCATTGCAGCTCTGCAAGTCAGATTTCGCCTTCCTGAACATCGCATCATATGTGACGTACCCACCAGGTGGAATTCCACGTTACATATGTTGGAGCGGTTGTGTGAGCAGCAGCCAGCAGTAATGGAGTATCAGCTGCAACAGGCGCAATCAACTCGCAATTTGCGCCGTTCACACTTCACCACTACTGAGTGGGCCTCTATGAAGGACATCTGCGACGTTTTGCGTGCGTTTGATGTCTCAACGCGGATGGCGAGTGCAGATGATGCACTAGTCAGCATGACTGTCCCCCTTATCTGCCTGCTTCAGAAATCACTGAAAGCACTAAAGGAAGAGGTTTTGGAAGAGGTGGAGGATGAGGAGTCACAAATTCAATTACCTTCAGGACAGTCATCGCAACGTGGTTCCTCACAAAGGGCTGGGCAGGGCTCACTTTGTGAGGAGGAGAGGAGGAGTCAATGGAGGAGGAAGAAATCCCTACAGAGGGAGGTACACAATGCTCTAGTCAGTATGTAGAGCGAGGGTGGGGTGATGCAGAGGAGGCAGAGATGACGCCTCTTCCAGAGGACAGCCTTTGTTGGCCAGTTGGGAGTCTGCAGCACATGGTTGATTTCATGCTTCAGTGCCTGAGAAACGACCGCCGCATCGCCCACATTCTCACCACGTCAGATTATTGGGTGTACACCCTCCTAGACCCTCGCTACCGGGACAACTTACAAACCCTCATCACACCGGTGAACCGGGACCGTAAAATGCAGGAGTACCAAGACACACTGGTGCAATCCATACTGTTGTACATTCCAGCCGAGAGAGCTGCTGCTGCTGCTACTGCTTTACAAAGCAGCTCTGTGCGTCGAGGCAGTGTAGACACCTCTACAACAAGAGGGAGCAGAAGCAGCGCCTCTGCACAGGGCAAGAGCTGTATGTTACAAATGTGGCAAAGTTTTGTGACAGCGCCAGCAAGGTCTACACCATCCGAGACGGCTCCAGTCACCAGGAAGAAACGTTTCCGTAAGATGGTGACAGACTACTTGGCTTTCCCTCTAAGTGTACTCCCAGATGCCTCTTCCCCTTTCAAATTCTGGGTCTCTAAGTTGGATACATGGCCAGAGCTTAGCCAGTATGCATTGGAGGTGCTGGCTTGCCCTGCTGCCAGTGTATTATCTGAGCGTGTCTTTAGTGCTGCGGTGGTGTAGTAACAGACCGTTGCATGCGACTATCCTCAGAGAATGTAGACCGGCTTACTTTTCTGAAAATGAACAAGGCATGGATCTCACCTGAATTTGCCTGTCCGTTTTCAGATTAAATAACTGTTTGGCAACGTTTTCCATGTCTCCTGTTATGTTCATCTTTCTACCACCTGAACTCTACTCCCTGGGCTACAACACCGCCATTTGTTGCTCGTAAGTAATTGGCAGGGGTACTGACTCCTGGCCAGCCTGGTTACAGCACGACAGCTGTTTCCTGGCAGTGTGAACGTCAATTATCCTCCAATAAGTTGTGCTGTCGTGTTGCATTCGGGTTAGCCGACTCTATGGTGCCTGCAGTTTAGGTGATTCCTATGTGTGCTGTGGGATATGTAAATAAAGGCGGTTTCCATTGTGACAATAGGACAAGCACCCACTGTAGGACTGTGTGATTCGGTAACTGCGGACGGCTTGCGTCCTGTCAACTTACATTTTCATGGGTGCGTTCTTCTACCCGTCTGGGGTCCAGTACCGTCAATGGTTCTCCCCAGTGCCTTTGGCCTAGGTGCCTCCATCTCCGTATCCGAGTTCCACCAACGTCTGCTGGTCCTTGGTAGTGCTTTGGAGCACAGGTACCTCCTGCTTAGTAACCGTGTCACAGTAACGTCAGCTGGTACTCAGTTGTGACATTGCCTCTTTTCCTTCTGCTACCCGTCCGGGGTCCAGTACCGTCAACTGGTTCTCTCCCAGTGCCTTTGGCCTAGATGCCTCCATTCCGTATCCGAGTTCCACCAACGTCTGCTGGTCCTTGGTAGTGCTTTGGAGCACAGGTACCTCCTGCTTAGTAACCGTGTCACAGTAACGTCAGCTGGTACTCGGTTTGTGACATTGCCTCTTTTCCTTCTGCTACCCGTCCGGGGTCCAGTACCGTCAACTGGTTCTCCCCAGTGCCTTTGGCCTAGGTGCCTCCATCTCCGTATCCGAGTTCCACCAACGTCTGCTGGTCCTTGGTAGTGCTTTGGAGCACAGGTACCTCCTGCTTAGTAACCGTGTCACAGTAACGTCAGCTGGTACTCGGTTGTGACATTGCCTCTTTTCCTTCTGCTACCCGTCCGGGGTCCAGTACCGTCAACTGGTTCTCCCCAGTGCCTTTGGCCTAGGTGCCTCCATCTCCGTATCCGAGTTCCACCAACGTCTGCTGGTCCTTGGTAGTGCTTTGGAGCACAGGTACCTCCTGCTTAGTAACCGTGTCACAGTAACGTCAGCTGGTACTCGGTTGTGACATTGCCTCTTTTCCTTCTGCTACCCGTCCGGGGTCCAGTACCGTCAACTGGTTCTCCCCAGTGCCTTTGGCCTAGGTGCCTCCATCTCCGTATCCGAGTTCCACCAACGTCTGCTGGTCCTTGGTAGTGCTTTGAGCACAGGTACCTCCTGCTTAGTAACCGTGTCACAGTAACGTCAGCTGGTACTCGGTTGTGACATTGCCTCTTTTCCTTCTGCTACCCGTCCGGGGTCCAGTACCGTCAACTGGTTCTCCCCAGTGCCTTTGGCCTAGGTGCCTCCATCTCCGTATCTGAGTTCCACCAACGTCTGCTGGTCCTTGGTAGTGCTTTGGAGCACAGGTACCTCCTGCTTAGTAACCGTGTCACAGTAACGTCAGCTGGTACTCGGTTGTGACATTGCCTCTTTCCTTCTGCTACCCGTCCGGGGTCCAGTACCGTCAACTGGTTCTCCCCAGTGCCTTTGGCCTAGGTGCCTCCATCTCCGTATCCGAGTTCCACCAACGTCTGCTGGTCCTTGGTAGTGCTTTGGAGCACAGGTACTCTCCTGCTTAGTAACCGTGTCACAGTAACGTCAGCTGGTACTCGGTTGTGACATTGCCTCTTTTCCTTCTGCTGCCCCTCCGGGTTCCAGCACAGTCAGTTGGTCCTCGTTACTTCCATTGTCTCTTGCTCCATCTGATACCCGTCAGGGTTCCAGTAACGTCAGCTGGTTCTCGGAAATTAGACGACCTTAAAGACCACCCAGAAGAAGATGACGACACAAGGACGACGAGCATGAAGCCAACCAGCCTGAACACCATCACAAAGAAAAAATAAAAGATTACCCAGAAGAAGATCACCAACAGGACAAAGAAGGTTAAGACAAACTACAAGATACAGAACAAGAGACAGAAGAACAATAAGCAGAAGATCAAAAAGCAGAAGAACATGAAGTATAAGACCAAAATGAAGAGCAAAATATATGCTCTAAATTCTAAGCAGAAGAAGACTAAGCAGTGTATGGGGGTGAGTCCGTTCCTCCTCATGGTGCCCCTGGAAAATGCCTGCTGCTGCAGGCTAAACTGAACACGGACAAATACTGTTGTAATTTAAATCTTTTGTGACAGCAAGAACGGAAGGATGAACAATTCATACTTTTACAGATTACAAGTACAGGAATCTCTGTCACAAATAAGAATATGATGAAGAAGCTGAAGAGGAAGAAGATGAAGAATTTGAATATGAAGAAGATTAATTAGTTTAATAATAACAATATGAGTAATGTAAACAAAAACATGAATAGCAAGAAGTTTAAGAAGAAGATTAAGAAGGTGAAGATGAAGAATAATTTGATGAGAAAGATGATGCTGCTGAAGATTATGAAGGAGAAAGTGTGGCACTGGCAAAAGTTAAAAAGGTGAAGAGCATGGAAGTTGTGAAACATACATATTTGCCAAAATAGAAAAAAGGTTAACAACATTGTCAATTTGTTAGTCAATCCAAACGTATTTCCAAAAAAAATATATTAATGCTATTCCAATGCATTGGGTTAAACATGTATGCCTTTATTGTCTCCTCAACCTCCCCAATACATTCTACATTATCTTTGTTGTTTTCCTTCATGTACAATTAACCAACAAGGCAAGAATGGGTTTTTTTAATGTCGATATTTGGTTCCCATAGACTTACATTGGACTTCCGGTATCGGAATCGGATATCGACGATATTTAGTGATATCGGCGATACCATTCCGATCCGATATTTTTAGATATCGAGCAGTATCGCTCAACACTAGACACGACAGCTCTGGCAAAGGAAAGCTGCATCTATCCCAGATACTGAGGCATCATTCCTTGATGAGCGAATGTGATCAGTTAAGGTGTTATCTGAACACGCTCAGGTCATAACCGAGTGACTTCAGCATGCTCAAATAACATTCAAGTCCCTGCGACTGCATGTCTCACAGCTGTTTGACAGCAGCAATACATTTAGGGATCCGCAGTTTCTTAGGCAATCCCTGAATGTGTTGCAGCTGTTGAACAGCAGTGAGACATGCAGTCGCGGGGACTTGAATGCTATTTGAGCACGCCGAAGATATTCTGTTAGTACCCGAGCATGCTCATAAAACACCTTATCCAAGCACTCTCGCTCATCACTACTGTCCTCCTATGCTTTTAATCACACAAGCGTCAGTGAGATCTATGTGACCTGATTGGAAACATCAGTCTTACCATATCATACAGAGCAAGCCTCTTCTAAGCTTCTCTAAAGGAGTTTTCAATTTTTTTTTACAGGGCGGTACGGTGGCTCAGTGGTTAGCACTACAGCCTGGCAGCGCTGGGGTCCTGGATTCAACTCCCACCAAGGACAACGTCTGCAAGGAGTTTGTATGTTCTCCCCGTGTTTGTGTGGGTTTCCTCTGGGTTCTCCTGTTTCCTCCCACACTCCAAAAACATACTGATAGGGAATCTAGATTGTGAGCCCCATCGGGGACAGTGCCAATAATGTCTGTAAAGCGCTGTGGAATTAATGGAGCTATATAAGTGAGTAAAATAAAATAATAAATAAACTACTTATAATTGGGTAATTTAATGCAGGAGAAAAAGTAAAGAAGATTCTCTCCTATCGACCCTGAGGTCGAAGGGGAAGTTATCATATAAACTTTCCAAGCTAATGTCTAAGCAACTGAGATATCAGATAAAAAAAATAAAAAATTATTTTATTAAAATCTTCATCAAATATGTATCATTATGCGGCCAGTTTAGCATGTAAAAATGGTGAGCTAGGTATGCTGACTAAACATTTGCAATATATAGTTCAGTTTTCAATTTGGACTGAAGGGTTGCTGCTGTCCATTACTTCAGCATACAGTAAAATGCGCTTTTTCAAAAGATTGTCAAGAAGATTATTTTAATAAAGCGTCCTTTATTATAAAGCAAAATAACTGTGCAAATAATATATTATTTCTTATAGTATTAAAGTAGATTTGGCACCAGATTGCACAGTACAATCTACATACATTATTACATAGACCTCTAAGACCTGAAGAGGCCGCTGTATTTATGTTGATAAGCCACAACAGAATGGTTGTATTATTATTTTGAAAGTTTTTCATGTGATAATTATATTTACCTGAAATTAACATGGCATCCATTGTACAAAGACTCCCAACATACAGGAGAAGACAGGCTGGGTGAAGACTCCTGAGCTCCTTTGAGCTACAGAATACTGTATAAGTAAAGTTGTACAAAAAGTATTTGTGTAAAGCAGCAAATTTTAAAAGCAATTATACGGGCAGTCTAGCCTTTTGGGTTTTCAAAGCACACCAACTTTAGCTGGTCTAAGATATCTATTTATAATGTATGTAGTTTGTATTGTGACATATCTGCTGGAAACATCTCACCCATATGTGGTCAGACACTACTATTTGAGCAAACGCCATAGCCATTTGAAAGGGGTGGTGCCATCTTTGTATTTTGGAGTGAAATGATGGCTGGGACAGATTGTGAGCACCATGAGGCATTTGCAAAGTCCCTTATGAGACTTCAAGTTCTTCAACTACACCCTTCAAGAAAATTTTCTAGTAGTGTATGAAGCAATTTGAATCCATAGGTGCATCGCAGAATTTTAGAATATTGGGAACCGAAAAATTACATACAGTATACCCCTACATTACATATAATGTTGCTTAAGCCCCAATTGTTTTCATTTTCACATGAGGGGATAGGAGAAAATGGAACGTATAGTGTGCAGTGCAATTCCTCCTGAGTACGCCAATGCTCCATCTGCAGTCAGAAACTAATGTCAGTGCACAATGCAAAGTTCAGAAGGGAAGGAGTTAGCATAGCACCTGAGGAGCCAAGAAGGCAGAAGAAACCCAAACGTTACCTAATCTTACAAATTACACCCCTTAATGAATTCATGGAGAGGAATAGTGAGTATGTTTACACCAGATGTTTTATAAAATTTTAAATTATTGGGCCATGAAGATAAAAACATAATTGTTAACCACTAAAATGTTGCTTTATCCTTAGATTTTTCAATTTCACAAAGGAGTAATAGGTGAAAACGGACCCATAATGTGTTATATTACTCTTGACTAAGACTATATACCTATGTGGGGTAGTACAGTACTATTTGTGAACATGGCACATGTAGCATAGATTTTCCTGAAATAGTTTGTGAGCTATAACCTCCGCTCAAGTGACTCCATTTTGGAAGTTACACCTCTCTCGGAGTTCATCTATGGGTTTAATGATTATATATTTGACTCCACAGCAGTTTTCCAGAACGTAGCATGTAGAGTGAAAATGGCAAATAAGCCAGCTTAGCATACAATATCATGCACTGTGACCAGATTGTGCTTCTTCTCCTGCACTGTTAAGTGGGCACTCCACAATACACAGTGACACTATTTGCTGTCAGGCAGACTGTGGGACTTAGAAGGGATGGGGACATTTAGATTCAAGAGTGCAAATTTTGCTGGGTTTCGTCTTAGAGGGAGGTACATTACTTTAAGAACCTTTGTGCTAAAAGTAACGCGGAAAGCCCTTATATTTACAATGACAGATGATGCACCTGAGTGGGTTTCATGTTTTTGGGTTGAGATGAAGTCTTTATTGGTACCATTCTGGAGTACATAACATTGTTGATCACTTTCATAGAATCATAGAATGGTAGAGTTGGAAGGGACCTCCTGGGCCATCTGGTCCAACCCCTGCTCAAAGCAGGATTCTCTAAATCATCCCAGACAGATATCGTCCAGCCTCTGTTTGAAGACTTCTGTTGAAGGAGAACTCACCACCTTGTGGCAGCCTGTTCCACTCATTGATCACCCTAACTGTCAAAAAGTTTTTTCTAATATCTAATCTGTGTCTCCTCCCATTCAGTTTAATCCCATTGATTCTAGTTTTTCCTTGTGCAAATGAGAATAAAGATGATCCTTCTACACTGTGACAGCCCTTGAGATATTTAAAGGCTTAGTTCCTGTGCTGTACACTGAACACAAGTCAGGGATTGAGCTATGTCCTGGTTTGGTCTAAGGCCGGAGTCACACTGGCGACAAAAACGGAAGAGTGGAATGTGATGAAATATTGCATTGCACTCGGACCAATGTTTATCTATGGGGCAGCTCCCAGCATCCGATTTTTCCTCCCTCTGACGTCACTGATGCTGTGCAGAGTCCCCAGCTGACCTGAAGTGAACTGATTACTGTGGGAAACAATCAATTAAGCTTCCCAGCTAATCAGCTCATCTCCTGTCAACCACAGGGAGATGCACTCATTCATTCAGGGGTTTACAGCCAGGCTGCAGCATTACCAGCGGTCCTCGCTGTAAACATGTTAACCCTTCAGATGGATTACAGCGTGGGACCTGACTGAGCGCCGGAGAGGTAAGAATAATGCTGTTTTATTATTTTCTTTTTATTACAGGAGAACAAGGGAATCGAAGGATTACCAGTACAATAAAATATGGTCAAAAACTGTGTATTTATTTCATTAAAATGATTTTTAATTAATGTTTGTGTTTTTTTTTCATTTCATACAATAGGATTAATAATTGATAGTTGTCTAATTGACAACTCTCAATTATTAACCTGGCTTAAAGTCACCTTCTAATAGCAAGGTGGCCTTAATCCATTATTAACCCATTAGCCACCGCTACAGGGCAATGGGAATAGACAGGCTAAGTGCCAGAAAAGGCACATCTAATCATAGATGTGCCTTTTCTGGGGTGGCTGGGGGCAGATGTTAGTAGCCAGGGGGGGCACAAAAAAATGCACCCTCCCTAGGCTATTATTATCTGCCCCCACTCACTGGCTTTCCCTGTCTGGTGGAGAAAATACCGTGGGAGCCCACGCATTTTTTTTACAATGAATTTACACATTAAATTAACCCCTACATGTATGAAATTTTGCACACAGCCACTCATGTAATTGTTAGTGAAAACCATATATCAAACTACATGAAATAACATGGTTAACTGTATGTAAACCATGTGTCATTTCATGTCGGGTTCTGTAATAATTTACAGAAACCGGCAATTGAATTAGCGGCTATTATACTATGTAGAAGTGTATGAACTATAAATATATGTATATATATATATATGTCTCAATGACATATATATATACAGTACAGATGAAAAGTTTGGATACACCTTCTCATTTAAAGATTTTTCTGTATTTTCATGACTATGAAAATTGTAAATTCACACTGAAGGCATCAAAACTATGAATGAACACATGTGGAATTATATACTTAACAAAAAAGTGTGTAACAACTGAAATTATGTCTTATATTCTAGGTTCTTCAAAGTAGCCACCTTTTGATTTGATGACTGCTTTGCACACTCTTGGCATTCTCTTGATGAGTTTCAAGAGGTAGTCACCGGAAATGGTTTTCACTTAACTGGTGTGCCCTGTCAGGTTTAATAAGTGGGATTTCTGGCCTTATATATGGGGTTGGGACCATCAGTTGTGTTGTGCAGAAGTCTGGTGGATTCTCAGCTGATAGTCCTACTGAATAGACTGTTATAATTTGTATTATGGCAAGAAAAAAGCAGCTAAGTAAAGAAAAACGAGTGGCCATCATTACTTTAAGAAATGAAGGTCAGTCAGTCCGAAAAATTGGAAAACTTTGAAAGTGTCCCCAAGTGCAGTTGCAAAAACCATTAAGCGCTACAAAGAAACTGGCTCACATGAGGACCGCCCCAGGAAAGGAAGACCAAGAGTCACCTCTGCTTCTGAGGATAAGTTTATCCGAGTCACCAGCCTCAGAAATCGCAGGTTAACAGCAGCTCAGATTAGAGACCAGGTCAATGCCACACAGAGTTCTAGCAGCAGACACATCTCTACAACAACTGTTAAGAGGAGACTTTGTGTAGCAGGCCTTCATTGTAAAATAGCTGCTAGGAAACCACTGCTAAGGACAGGAAACAAGCAGAAGAGATTTGTTTGGGCTAAAGAACACAAGGAATGGACATTAGACCAGTGAAAATCTGTGCTTTGGTCTGATGAGTCCAAATTTGAGATCTTTGGTTCCAACCACCGTGTCTTTGTGCGACGCAGAAAAGGTGAACGGATGGACTCTACATGCCTGGTTCCACCGTGAAGCATGGAGGAGGAGGTGTGATGGTGTGGGGGTGCTTTGCTGGTGACACTGTTGGGGATTTATTCAAAATTGAAGGCATACTGAAGCAGCTTGGCTACCACAGCATCTTGCAGCGGCATGCTATTCCATCCGGTTTGCGTTTAGTTGGACCATCATTTATTTTTCAACAGGACAATGACCCCAAACACGTCCAGGCTGTGCAAGGGCTATTTGACCAAGAAGGAGAGTGATGGGGTGCTACGCCAGATGACCTGGCCTCCAGTCACCAGACCTGAACCCAATCGAGATGGTTTGGGGTGAGCTGGACCGTAGAGTGAAGGCAAAAGGGCCAACAAGTGCTAAGCATCTCTGGGAACTCCTTCAAGACTGTTGGAAGACCATTTCTGGTAACTACCTCTTGAAGCTCATCAAGAGAATGCCAAGAGTGTGCAAAGCAGTCATCAAAGCAAAAGGTGGCTACTTTGAAGAACCTAGAATATAAGACATATTTTCAGTTGTTTCACACTTTTTTGTTAAGTATATAATTCCACATATGTTAATTCATAGTTTTGATGCCTTCAGTGTGAATGTACAATTTTAATAGTCATGAAAATACAGAAAAATCTTTAAATGAGAAGGTGTGTCCAAACTTTTGGTCTGTACTGTATATGTATTCTATGTGTATATATCTATTCTTTATTTTGTGATTTAAAGACTATCATTTGGGTCCATTTATTACCTCTGCAGGTAATAAACACAGGGGGGAGTGACAGACACCAAAGGGACAAGGTAACAAAAACACCACACTTAGTTTTCTCTACTGCAAAGCACCGCATAGCAGAATAAAGGCAACAGATAAGTGAACTCAGCAGAAGCACCACTGCACCCAGGGAGCTCCTTACTCCAGTTTGGTCACTGCAGATTGCTCTAACACACGACAGTCTGCTGATGCATCAGGTGACCTAGCAGCAATGCAATTACACCAGCTTGCCAGCGGGGAAAAACTGACATTTAAGCCCTGCTGGCCTGAAAGGAAAAAAAGTTTAACTCAATGGAACCAGATCTGCCACAAATCCAAAAATGGATTGCGACAGTACCCCCTTTCAATGAGGGGCCTCTGGACACTCAACACCGGACCTCACCAGAAAACGACATATGGTGAGCATGCCTCAATCCACCAGAGTTCACCTCTGCAGTCACCTGACCCTCAGGTTTATGCCGAACGTCAGCCCGATGGAGGTGAAAATAATGTAGGCTCTGGAGGCGCCACAAATCTACAGAGTGCCGACCTGTGGAATGTGTTGTGTACTTGCATTACTGGGGGTAACTCCAGCTGGAAAGTCCCCGGGCCGAGAATGGCGGACACGCGATACGGCCCGATCACCCTAGAACTCCAGGTCGCAGTAGCACACTTCCACCTGATGTTTTTGGTGGACACCCACACGTATTCGTTCACTCACAGGTCTGGACCTGAACGTTTATTGCCATGCATGCATTTGCCACAAGATGGTGAACTCTTTGAAGAACTGACAACAGAGGCGTCTCCCTGTGTCACCACACTCACACCCCACTATGCACAGAGGGAACCACCACCCTCCCCTGACCCCTCATCCTAAGAGGACTTCGACACTCAGGGTTAACTTGTGGTGAGGGTTGAGTCTTGCCCCCACTCCCTGGCAGCACCTCTGCTGCCCCCACCGGAGAAAAAGGGGTAGGTTATAGAAGGACGGCAGAGATCGTAGCTCCCAGGCAGCAGTCCTTACACGACTGGTCCCAGCTCACTACTTCCCTGGACCACTAATCTATGACAGGGTTGTGTTTTTTCAACCAAGAGAGGCCTAAAACAATGGGTGTTGGCATTCCCCCCAAGACGTAGCACAACAGGGACTCTTCATGACTAATCCCTATACACAGGTGTATATTATCTACGACTTGGGTCTTCCTCTCCTGACTGAGTGGGACAGAGTCAATGGCCTGAACACTTAGGGCTCTCGCTAGCATCCTACTCATCAGGCCATGGGTCTGGACAAAGTGAGCATCCACCAAATTAACTCCCGCTCCACTGTCTATAAGCACCAGTATAGTCTCAGTCACCCGGCCAACCACCACTTCAGCAGGGATGGTGTACTGAGATGAGAAAATGGTGGAAATATACACACCCTGGTTGCCCACCTCCACACGACCAGGGGGACGTGGCTTTTTAGATTGTACAGGTACTTTGGCTTGCGCTGGGCAGACATTGATAAAATGACCAGTCTGCCCACAGTAAAAACATGCCCCCACACCACGGCGAACCGCAGGCAACCCCGTTTTAGAAGCAACTCCCCCCACCTGCATGGGTTTGTCCATCAGCACCGGTGTGTCCTCCTCCCTAGCGAGGACAACAGGGAGCAGATTTGGTGTATGCCTCTCCTTGAGGCGTCTATCCACCCGGATATCAAGGGACATGGCGGACTCCAACGACTTGGGAGCAGGATATTGCACCAGAGTATCCTGCTATCTAGGAGACAGACCCTGACAAAAATGGCTCCTAGGGGCAGGGTTATTCCACTGTGTCAGTGGCCCACCTCCTCAACTATGAGCAGTACACCTCAGCTGGCCGGCCCCCTTCTTGATTTTCCGAAATGAGACTGGTCCACCGACCGTAGAGGTGGTGAATCAGTCGGCAGAGAGATGGCCCAGGACTGGGGGTCACCCTTAAGAAGGGAGATTATATTTCCCACCCGTTGTTCCTCACTCCTGGATGAACGAGGGCGAAGCCTAAAGTACAACTTGCAGGCTTCTTTAAACACCAAAAACGTATCTCTCCCTCCATAAAACCGGTCAGAGAGAGATATTTTGGGTTCCAGTAGAGCCTGCACCTAAGCCGAGGCCCAGATCCCCGTCAACTGCTGAAGCTGCTGCATCACCTGACCCGCAGCTCCTTAAGCTCATCAGTGAGGGTTTGGATCAGTTGGGCAAAGGCCTGCAATTGAGCCATGGCTCACCGGAAGAAATGTGACGGTTGGTGTTAATGTCAGAGTGACAAGACCCAAAAATTGGTCAGTCAGCTAATGGCACAACACACAACGGGGATGGAATTGGGGGGGAGGAAGGCCCTACCAATAGGGAATGAGGGATGGTCACCACCTGAGCTCAAACCTGAGCCTGTCCCTGCACTCCCCTAACGCCCTATGCGGGGCCTTCCTCCCGCCGCCGTCAGGGTACCTCTTCCCTAGTTGTCACCTATAACTGCCCTGGCTAGTGCACTGGCCGGCAAGGAGCACTAGCCTCACCTCTGCAGGTAATAAATACAGGGGGGAGTGAAAGACACCAAAGAGACAAGGTAGCAAAAAACACCAAACATAGCTTTCTCTGCTGCAAAGCACCGCACAGCAGAATAAAGGCAACAGATAAGCGAACTCAGCAGAAGCACCACTGCACCCAGGGAGCTCATTACTCCAGCTTGGTCACTGCAGATGGCTCTAACACCGACAGTCAACTGATGCATCAGGTGACCTAGCAGCAATGCAATTACACAGCTTACCTGTGGGGAAAAACTGACATTTAACCCCTGCTGGCCTGAAAGGAAAAAAGTTTAACTCAATGGAACCAGATCTGCCACAAATCCAAAAATGGATCGTGACAGCGTGAGTATATCTCCCGTGGAGACTGTAGGCGACAAAAGAAGATCGATGGTGAATAAAATTGTCTGTGACCTGTAGTGTGAGATTAAAGCTTGTGGCGTAGCAGAAGCACCCTCAACTCTACCCTGTCCTTCAAACCACACATTAACGCTCTCGCCAACTCCTGACAACTCCAACTCAAAAATATTTCCAGAATCCGTCATTTCCTCATTCTTGAATCTACTAAAATGTTGGTGCATGTCTTCATCTCCCGCCTCTGCTACTGGAATATCCTCCTCTGTGGCCTCCCAGCTAACACACTTGCACCTCTCCAGTCTGTCCTTAACTCTGCTACCCAACTAATCCACCTTTCTCCTTGATTCCCCTCTGCTTCTCCCCTCTGAAAATCCCTTGTTTGGCTCTTAATTCCCCAACGTATCCATGTATACAGTTCAAACTACTAGCATTGACCAACAAAGCCGTCCATAATCTATCTTCTCTGTATACTTCTCTGAACTAATATCTTTCAACATGTAACCTCCGGTCCTCTAAAGACCTCCTTTATCTTATAAGCTCCTCACCCAATCGCCTCCAAGACTTCTCCCGAGTATCCCTATCCTCAGGAATTCTACACCCCAACATGTCCAACTAGCAGCCACTTTATCAGCTTTCTGATGGAATTTGAAAACACATCTCTTCAAGAAAGCTTGCAGCCTGCACTGACCCCACTGCTACCTCACACCACCGGAACTGTCGCAACCCCCCAACCCACTGTCTCCTTCCCCATTATCCTGTATACTGTAAGCCCACGAGTTCAGGGTCCTCTCCTTTCTGTACCAGTCTGTCATTGTAGATTGTTCTCTGTAATTTATATTTGTATGTAACATCTTCTCATGCACAGCACCACAGAATCAATGGTGCTCTAAAAATAAATAATAATTTTGGATTATTTGTTATCTAGTTTTAGGACTTGCGTGAACATCTGATGTTTTAGGTCGAAATTATGCAGAAAAATTAAATATTCAAGGGTTCACAAACTGTCAAGTGTCACTGTAAGACCATTTTCATTAAGCACTGCAAAGAGCAAAGATTCACATCTCCAGAGTAAAGTCAATCTTTACAGGGGAAACAGGGAATATAAGTATGGAGAAGATGCACCATTTAGCAATAAATTGACATAACTTTGATAATTCTTTTTAAGGACAATTGAATTGAGATCTGAGTAAAGGGAGTCTGAAAAACCATGTCAGAATTACTGTATTGTCCGCTTTAAATTTTCCCCTCCAAGGTTCACAAAATGCTCTTTTATGCCCCTTCCTTACAGTGAAACTTTCAATTTTAACACTTTTATTTTTTACTTCCCTTCTTCCAAAAGTCACTTCCCTTTTAATTTTCAAATCAACACAGCCATATAAGTTCTTGTTGTTTGCAAAATCAGTTGTAATTTTAAATGACTTTAGTCACTTTAAAATGTAATGTACTGAAAAATAGCAAAAAAAAATTACATTTGGAAAAATTGTGAAAAAATGCAATTTTACCATTGATTTTTGGGTTTTGTTTTTACGGCATTAATTATGCGGTAGAAATGACCTGGCTGTTATTCTTCAGGTCAGCATAAGTACAATCATGTCAAACTGATAAGGTTTTTTTTTCTAATTTAGTAGTAAAAATAACTCAGAGTTTTGTTAAAAAAATGTTGGTTTGTTTAACATTTTCTGGGACCCATAACTTTATTTTTTATCAAAAGAGCTGTATAAGGATTTATTTTTTGAATGCTGAGCTTACATTGTTATCAATATCATTTTGGCATATATATTACTTTTTAGCTCTTTTTATTGCATTTTTTTTGTGGGACGTGCAGCTACGGAGATAAGATATTTTAACGCTTTTTTTTGTTTGCCATTTAACATTTGCCTAAAATAATTTTATATATTGATATACATTGTACTTTCACGAATGCGGCGATACCAAATACGTTTATTTTTTTATTTTTTTATTTTTTAAATGAGAAAACGAGTGTGATTTGATCTTTTTTTTTTTACATAATTCACTTAGTCCCATTAGGAGACTTGAACTTGCAATTATTTGATTACTTAAGCTAGATACTGCAATACTAAATTCATTAAGTATGTATATGTGTGCAATGGTAAAGCTGAGTTGACAATACCCTTAAAGGGAATTTGTCAGCAGAAATTTACCTCTATATCTGCACGGGATAGATCCCAAGCATTATCTGATGCTGTGGTATCCCATTCAGGTCAGTTACAAAGCAAGCTCAACCCTTATGCTTCCTCTCAGTGAAGGCGACAGGGCGTTGTATCTAGCGTTATATGAGTTCTTTCTCTTGGCTCAGCATCTGCTTCATTCGTGTGTGGGGGTTAGCACAGTTAGGCCTCTTTCACACATCCTTTTTTGCAATCAGGCACAATCCGGCGAATTGTTTAAAAGACGGATCCGGCGTAGATTGTAAAAAACTGATGTGCAGGATCCGTTTTTTAGCTGGATCCGTCCTGACCTTTTTTTTTTGCCCGGAAAAGAAGTAGTAGTAGTAGTAGTACTTGATTTCCAGAATCCGGAATCAGTCTTTTGCCGGATTGCACAAAAGACTGATCCGGTCCCATAACTTCTATTGTTTCCGGACGCCTGATGCGCTGCTTCAGGCGCTGTCAGGCGTTTCCGGCACAAAAAAAAAACTTACATGATGCATCCTCTCCACCCGCCGGAATTAAAATCTATGACGGATCCGGCAGAAAACGGACTAAACGCAATGACATGCGGCGGATCCGGCGCTAATGATAGTCAATGACAAAAAACGCATCCGGCGGTTTAAAAAAACGGATCCGTTTTTTTAAAAAGCGCCGGATCGCTCCTGACAGCAAAAAACGGATGTGTGAAAGAGGCCTTAGTTGCAGAGCTAGCTCAATCCACGTGCTAACCTCCCTGTGACGTTAACAGGGTGTAGTACTTTGCATATTTGGGGCAGCACCTCTCTGTGAAGTAACTGAGCTTGGTACTCAGTGTTCCGATCACACTGTGTGGAGTTAACACTGTGTTCAAGGTGAACGCTCGCTGTTTCGTTCCGTCATTGTTAACACTAGCATCAGGTTACATCTCTGCACGGTGGACCCCGGGTTGCGATCGCACTTTATTTTTATACTTTATTTAATGCGATCCGCCAACCCTAACAATAGGGCTCACTCACACTGCAGTATACATTGAACCAGTGCTATACAATTTTTTATCAGATAGCACTCGGACCAATGTTATTTGATGGGGCAGCGCTGATGCACAATTTTTTGACTGACAGAATCTATTAGTGAAAAAATTACCACCATGCTGCGATTTCACTCTGAAATCAGAAGACACTCAACCATTCAAGTCTATGGATGTGTGGAAAACATCGGACTGCACTCGGTTGTCATCAGTCCGATTTTTGTGGACTCACAGAATGAAGAAGATGGAGAAATCTTCTCAGTCTTCTCACAGTGTGCTACGATTCTCTTATGGCCGGGATCACACATGCGAGGAAATCGTCCGATGCTCGCATGTGAAATCCCAGCTCTGACGCCGGCACTCGGGAGTGGAGCGAGCGGCTGCATGTATTTATATGCAGCCGCTCGCTCCACTCCCTAGTGGCCAGAGCTGGGATTTCACATGCGAGCATCGGACAATTTCCTCGCATGTGTGATCCCGGCCTATCCATGAGAATCGGATAACACTAAGCTGACACTCTAATCAGAGTGCGATCGGAGTGTCATTAATATAATCAGTCCCATTTTCTCGGATGACAGAGTCTATGGCCGTCTGACCATAGCCAAACACTAATAACACCACATGCGTCTCTTAACATTAACTTCTATCTTTCTAAGTGTATACATAAAGTTCCTTGAATTTTTGTTATTTCATACTGTGGTGGCAGATATTATAATTACCTGGCGTCGCCCGTTCTGCCTATATAATGACACCCATGGACATTGTTATTAGTTTACAGAGGTACATCTTGCACACAGGTTCGCTTGTTCAGCATAGCCCTACAGTTATTATTTCCCTCAATGTTTTTGAATAACCATATGATATGAGAATGATGACAGAGATGAGACTATGGCTCATTACAAACAGATCTAACTGTTGGTTGGGCTGTGGTCACACAACCGTAGACTCTCTCTTCCGAGACAATTGGGTCGATTGTGCTAATGTCAATCCGATGAAACGCTGATCCGAGTGTCACCATAGTGTGCTCCAATTCTCTCGGATGTGAAAACTGTAGCACGCTGTGAGGAGAAGATGGAAAATTAAATTTCTCCATCTTCTCCATTATGGGAGTCAGATGACGCCGAGTGCAGTTCGATGTTTTCTACGCACCCAATGACTTGAATGGGTGAGTGTCTTATGATTTCAGAGTGAAATTGCAACATGCTGTGATTTTTTTTTCACTGACAGATTCTGTCAGTGAAAAAAATTGTGCATCAGCTCTACCCTATTGAATAACATTGCTCTGAGAGCTGAGATGAAAGAAAATGTTCTGCGTGCAACAATATATGTCCATCACACTACAGATGAGAAGAGAATTTATTTTATTTGAATTGTGTCTTTAATTCTTATTCAAAGCAATTTAACATTTTGTCTCCAAACAGCTTCATCTGACCTTTCCTTAGATATGAAGGACACTGTGACCGGAGTACGTGGTCACTCCGTGGACCTCCCCTGTACTTACACACCCTCAGAAGATGAAGTGGAAAGGATTGAATGGTCTTTAGACTCTGAAGTAATAATTATTCGCATTAAATCACAAGATGATGTCCCACTTACTAAGTTCAGAGAAAGAGTGGCAATATCCAGAGCTCCATGGGATGTTTCCCTGACTATCAAGAAACTGAGCCTAAATGACAAAGGTCATATCAAGTGCAAAGTCACCTGGAAGAAACATGATGGGACTTTAATCTCTAAGGAAAATATCACTATTCTTAAAATACTAAGAGGTAAGCTTTTACATTATATACAAATCTTAGCAATTTCTCAAAGCGCAATTTTCCTGTAAACTAGTAAAAGTAGATAATCACTACTGTATCTACTACAGGTAACACCAAGCTAATTCAATTTAGAGTGGTAAGACATGAAGACAGCAAGGTGTATATTATAAAACGTAACCTAAGGGGGATCTAGGGGCATATACTTTTATAGCATTTTTATAGAATTTTCCAGAAAGATTTGATTTGTGTCCGATCTGTGTTGTCCTTACCTTTGACTTGCTAATCTAACGAGAGTGGCCATTCTAGCAGAGACGTAGGCACATTTGCACAGGTAAATTCATACTGTGACGTGAGTCACGGCAGTAAATATGTATACTACTTACTGTAAGTAAAGGGAGGTCAAACAATCCGAGGTCAAGTTCAGGAAATGGCACAGTATGACAAAGGGAAGTCAGAGACAAGATCCAATACACGAGCCGAGGTCAGGAAAGCCAGAGAGAAGGGAGAAGGCACATTTTTAACATATTTATTAATGACCTTGTAGGGGGCATACAGAGTAGTATTTCAATATTTGCAGATGACACTAAACTCTGCAGGGTAATAAATACAGAGGAGGATAATTTTATATTACAGGAGGATTTATGTAAACTAGAAGCTTGGGCTGATAAATGGCAAATGAGCTTTAATGGGGATAAATGTAAGGTCATGCACTTGGGTAGAACAAACAAGATGTATAATTATGTGCTTAATTGTAAAACACTGGGCAAAACTGTCACTGAAAAAGACCTGGGTGTATGGGTGGACGACAAACTCACATTTAGTGGCCAATGTCAGGCAGCTGCTGCCAAGGCAAATAAAATAATGGGATGCATTAAAAGAGGCATAGATGCTCATGAGAGAACATAATTTTACCTCTATACAAGTCACTGGTGCGACCACACTTAGAATACTGTGTGCAGTTCTGGTCTCCGGGGTATAAGAAAGACACAGCTGAACTGGAGCGGGTGCAGAGAAGAGCGACCAAGGTTATTAGAGAACTGGGGGGTCTGCAATACCAAGACAGGTTATTACACTTGGGGTTATTTAGTTTGGAAAAACGAAGGCTTAGGGATGATCTTATTACAATGTATAAATATATGAGGGGACAGTACAAAGACCTTTCTAATGATCATTTTACTCTTAGACCTGTGACGGGGACAAGGGGGCATCCTCTACGTCTGGAGAAAAGAAGGTTTAGCCATAATCACAGACGCAGATTCTTTACTGTAAGAGCAGTGAGACTATGGAACTCTCTGCCGTCTAATGTTGTAATGAGTGATTCCTTACTAAAATTTAAGAAGGGACTGGATGCCTTTATTGAAAAGTATAATATTACAGGCTATATTCACTAGTTTCCTAGATACGGCGTTGATCCAGGGAGCTAGTCTGATTGCCGTATGTGGAGTCGGGAAGGAATTTTTTTCCCCAATGTGAAGCTTCTGTTTGCCACTTGGGTTTTTTTTTGCCTTCCTCTGGATCAACATGTTAGGGCAGGTTAGGATAGGATATGGGTTGAACTAGATGGACTTAAAGTCTTCCTTCAACCTTAATAACTATGTTACTATGTTACTAACTATGTTACAAGCAAAGTCAGGTCACAAGCAAAGGGTCAGAGTCCGTGAAGAGAATCAAGTCAAGCAGGGTCAGGCACAGAGCGCAGAGGGATTAATGTTCCACAGGCAACAGCAAGTGTACAATTGACACTGGGGGAGGAGCTAGCATGTTTAAGTAGAATCCTGATTAAGGAAAATGAACACAGGTGATTGCAGCACAGTCCCAGCACAGACTGACAGCCCCAACACAAAGTAACAAAGAGACAGAAACAGAGTGGAAATCTTGACACACACACTAAGTATTTGCTGCAGGCATTTCTGCAATAAAACTGTCTCTTGGCATGAAAAACTGTGCATAAAATACGTGTATATTTTGCTGCATTTTTGGTGCATTTTTTAGGTATTTTTTAATGCATACAAAATGGGACATGCTTATATCCTTAGTGTATGCATGCTCAAACATTAAGTATTCGCAGAGGGCAAAGAATGTCTCTGGGAAGGAACAAAGCTGCATAAAATAAATGCAATTTTGCTTGTTTGCCTCGTTGCATGTGTTTTATTAGGTATTTTTTCCCATTGACTTTAAAGGGAACCTGTCAGCACTTTTGGCCTATATAAGATACGGCCACTGCCTTTCAGGGCTTATCTACAACATTCTACAATGCTGTAGATAAGCCTCCAATCTGACCTGAAAGATAAGAAAAATACGTTTTATTTTACTTATCCGGGGGGCGGTCCGGTCCGATGGGTGTCGCGGGTCCGGCGCCTCCTATCTTCTTGCGATGCCTCCCTCCTGCTTGCGTTATAGCTCCTCGGCATCACGCTCCTGCGCAGGCGTACTTATCTGCCCTGTTGAGGGCAGAGCAAATTCCTGCATTGCGCAGGCGCTGGACCTCTCTGACCTTTCCCGGCACCTGCGCACTGCAGTACTTTGTTCTGCCAATGTCTGCCAATGTTAAATCGAGATGACAAGTTAAAATGAATTCTTAAAAATGATATTCGCTTTGCTGCCAGAAAGGCAGCCACATTGGGTTCAATATTGTCTCCAAGTCTGTTCAGTAGCAGTTCAGACAGGAAATATTCACAACAAAAGAATTGGTTGAAAGTCAGAGGGTTTTTTACATGTGGAGCAACCAAGTGTAAAGCGTGCGGTTTTGTTCGCAAAACGGACCGTTTTTTTCTGCTCATATTCCTCTGTGCACCTTATTCGAGACAACATTAATTGTAATAATCCGAATGTGGTATTCGTTATAGAATGTACCTTATGTAATGTGCAGTACACAGGGTGCACTACCTGCCCTCTTAAAGTGCGGATCAGAGGGCACTTATCAGACGTCAGTAATCCCAATGCATTATCAGTGTCGGGCGCTTCTAGACATTTTATTAATTGTCATGGAGCTAATTTAAAACATTTGGAATTTTATGGCATAGAGAAGGTGCATAAACCAGAAAGGGGTGGTAATCATAGATGTGAACTGCTTAATAGGGAAATCCTATTGGATATTCACTCTGGAAACACGAGTCCCTTTTGGTCTTAATGCAAGACAGGATTTGAATAAATAATATTAAGGGCTGTTTTCTTTTTATTCATCTAATCTGTCATTTATGTGTGTATACTTGAGATGGTTTTCTTATGCTTTGATTATTATGTTGTTTTATTTGTAACGTGATTTTAATTCTTTTTAATTGAATAGCCAATGGAATTGTAGTATAAATTTGCCAACTGTTTTTTTATGGACAGATCATGAGGAAGACCATCTGCTCCTCTGTGTGTACAGTGCCAGACAATATGTGTTTCCATTATTTTTATCAATTTTGTAATAAGTTATATTTTAACTACCCCGCCTATCGCTGGATCCCTTTCCATTTTTTTCCTTCTTACTGTGTTATTGTGTTACGATTTCTGTCATTTGCTAAATTTTATGTGTACAGTATATGCGATGTTGGTGTCATAATATGTTGCCTTGTAGGACTTTCTTTTTACAGTATGTGCCTTCTGGAGGCAGTAGTACAAAGCTATAACACCAATTAATAACTTTTGTTTATTTTATTTATAGTGCAACCAATAACTGAAAAACCTAAAGAAAATATAGTGACAACAACACATCAAGAACGTAAGACCAGTAAGTACTTATCTGGTTTATTTCATTATTAAGTTGTATACAGTGCCTTGAAAAAGCATTTTAACACTGTGAACCTTTCCACATTTTCCACGCTACACCTACAAACTTAAGTCTAATTTCTATGGAATTTATGTGCTATGCCAACACAAAGTAACAAGTATTTGTGAACTGTAAAGAAAATACAGAAGTCACATGTGTAAACTTATTCTCATTCTAACTACAGCTGTCCTGTGAAGGCCTCAGAGGTTTGTTTGAGAACATTAGGGAACAAACAGCCACATAAAATCTAAGGAACACACCAGACAAGTCAGGGAAAAAGTTGTAGAGAAGAGTAAAGAAGGGTTAGGTATTGAAAATATAGTCCAAGCTCTGAACATCTCAGGGAAAACTGTTCAATCCTCATCCAAAAATGTAAGGAGTTTGGCAAAACTGCAAACCTACCAAGACATGGCTGTCCACCTACACTGACATCCCAAGCAAGGAGAGAAGTAGCCAAGAGGCCAATGGGCACTATGGAGGAGCTGCAGAGATTCACAGCTCAGGTGTGAGAATTTGTCCACAGGACAATTATTAGTCATATACTTCACAAATTTGGACTTCATGAAAGAGTGTCAAGAAGAAGCAACTTTAGAAAGCAAGCAATAAGAAGTTCAGTTTGCAAAAACACATGTAGGGGACACAGCGAGTATGTGGCAGAAGGTGCTGTGGTCAGATGAGAGCAAAGGAGAACTTTTTGTGCTAAATGTAAAACACTGTGTGGCGGAAAATATTTTACAAACCTAAATTTAATGATTAAGTGGTATGACCCAATAGATTTGTCCACATAGTGTACATTATACTGTTGCAGAAAAAAAGATGTTGAAAAAGGGAGAAGACACTGATATGATATTCCACCATACTTGGGCCTCATTCAGACATTTTGATTTTTCTCGTATGTAAAAATACAGCCTACTGTTCATCAGTGTTTTGTTCTGAGTTTCATCAGTGTCAGTGTTTCAGTTTTTATCATGTAGTTTATCAGTAAATCTTCACTGATGAAAAAAACAAACTACAAACCCCTCATGTCCCAGAATATTAACATCAGCCCTCAGCTGTCAGCTTTCCCTCAGCTGTTTATGAAATTTATGGGGCACCCCACTGTTTTTTTTTACATTTATTTTTTTTATTTATTAACAAGTTCAGTAAATTACACACCCAAGGTAACCGTAGGTTACAGCCTCCGAGTGTTCCAGCAGCTGAAAACTTCAGTAACAATAAAATGTAAAAGGTCACCCAGGTCTTATGGTAGTTCTAGTGCCTGACTGTTGAATGCTGGAGTGCCGGACTAGCAGCAGTTCATCAGTCCAGCATTGGCATTTGCAAAGCAAGATAAACAGCTGCTATGAACTCAGGTGACCTTACTTTTCTTGCTGACAATGAAAAAAGTAATTGAAAAAAAAAAAATGTGAGGGTCTCCCGTAATTTTCATAATCAGTCGAGGGAAAGCCAGCGGTTGGTGGCTGATGTTAATATTCTGGGAAAGAGACAATATTCATAAAGGTTCCCAGGCTATTAACATCCTGGTTATTAAAATGGTGGAACCTCCCAAATACATTACGTGGGGTTCCCCTGTGTTAGTGATAACCAGCCAGGCAAAACTGACAGCTGTAGGCTGCATCCCTCAACAAGGCTGGTTATCAAGAGTAGAGAAGTCCCCACACCATATTTTTTAATTATGTACATAAATCATTTTTAAAAAATGGCGTGGGGTCCTCCTCCTTTTTGACAACCAGCCAAGCTAAAGCTGACAGCTGAGGGCTAGTATTCTCAGGGTCTGTGCACACGTTGCGGATTCTGCTGTGGATCCGCAGCGGATTTGGCCCTGCGGATCGGCAGCAGTTTCTGCTGCGTTGTACAGAACCATTATAACCTATGTAAAAAAAACACGCTGTGCACATGCTGCGGATTTTTCTGCACGGATTTGAATCCGCAGCATGTCAGTTCTTTGTGCGGAATCCACAGCGGTTTTACACCTGCTCCATTATAGAAATCTGCAGGTGTAAAGCCACAGGGGAAATCCGCACAAAAACCGCAGAAAATCCGCAGGTAAAACGCAGGATGTTTTACATGCGGATTAGCAAAATCCGCAAGTAAATCCGCAACATGTGCACAAACCCTTAGGCTGGTAACTGGCCATGGATATTTGCCCCACAGCCTAAATATAGCATCCCACAGCTGCCCCAGAAAAAGTGCATTTATTAGATGCGCCAATTCTGGTGCTTTGCCCGGCTCTTCCGACTTGCCCTGTGGCGGTGGCAAGTAGGGTACTTATTTGTGGGGTTGATGTCACCTTTGTATTGTTTGGTGACTTTAAGCCCACAGCTTAGTAACAGAGAGACGTCTATCCATTACAAATCCTATAGTTATATTGTAAATAAACACACAGCAAGAATAAAGTCCTTTAATTGAAAGGATGATACAGACTCCTTTAATTAATCTAAATTAAAGTTTACTCACGACATCACCCATTCCACTGAAGCCACAGTTTCCTGTAGTAAAACACAAATAAAAAACAACAATATCCCTCACCTGTCAGTTGTTCTGTCCCACTCTGTAATCCATGTCTGGGGATAAACAGTTTTTTACCTGGATGGTGCCAATATGCGACTGTCCAGGCTGAGAACCACTGATGAATGAACTGTTGAGAGCAAAGCATCTGTGAGCAGCGGTGACATCATTGAGATTTCTGACCGTCGCTGAGGCTGCATTTCCAGCCAGGCCCTGAACTGTGGGGACCTCAGTGAGATCAGCGCTGCACCGTGAGATTTTTTCTTATTGTAAATTATTTATTTCTAGCACAATCGATGGGTCAATTCATTCCACTTTTCCTTGTGTCTGCCCCTAATTTTAGCTGTTTTGGAGCCCTGAAGGTGTTGTCTATGCGTTTGATTTTGCCTCCCATTGAAGTCAATGGGGTTGGGGTATTTTCATTGAACCGTTCGGTGAAAATATTTGGCGAACATCAGGACGTTCGCTGATCCAAACAGAACCTTGAAAGGTTCGCTCATCTCTAATTACGAGCTGGTGCTTGCGAGTACTGAAAACATGCCATTTAAATGATGCAGTCAGAAAGAGATCAGTTCTGGCTGTGGCTCCTAGACCCAGATGCCAGCTGTGTAAAATAACCATGATCAACTGCATGTGAGGCAGGCCGGGCTCAGTTCTTGATCCCCCCACTACTCTCGTGGAATCCTGCTTAGAATGTTTATTAATGTTCTAAGGGTGGAAAGGGTTAAAAGTTCACATATATTACTTGTGTATCTAGTGTCGAACTGGGGTGCCAAGGGTCCACCAGTAACCAACTCCAGAGCCCCACTTTTCATCTACATGCAAATGTGACATTATCCTCAATCACAGATTTATATAAAAATGAACTGGGTAGATTAGTAAAGGAATAAGACGCCGCCTTTGTCTGTACATAGTGATTCAAGTATATTGTGCCAAGTGCTGCTCATATAAGAGGGTGGTGGCCCTCTCCTGCACAGGGGCCCACCGGAGGATTCTTCTATTTTCCTAAGGGCCAGTCCAAGCCTGTGTGTATCTCTTGGTACTAGAAACAATATTACATATGTGATCATCTCTGTTCATCTCTTATCATTTTAGCAACGCCAAACTCCATTTTTACTAAGAAAAACAATGCTACCATTTTACCTGAAGTCACAACAAGTAAGATATAAAATGTTTTATCTATAATTTAGTGTTAAACTGTTTCTCACCTACTCTCTTCTGCAGCAAATGTCTTATGTGCACCATTGGTCTTGCCAAGCAGTTCACTACCGCTTCCCAAATACTTGTTCTGCATCAATCTCCACCTTCCTCTTCCTTTATTGACAGCTCTGACATTCTATGCACTTAAAGAAGAAGGTGATAGATGGAAAATAACCAGGTTGCAGGTTCACTGAACTGTAAACTCTCTCAGCTTTCTAGGAAGTCTCACTGGTTTCATGGTCCCTCTCTGGATCACCCTGGTACCAGAATGATTACCCTGGTGTTTTCTTACCTATTCCGAAACCTACTAGTAATTTTGAATAGAGCCACCACTATATTTTTGTCTTACTTCCAACATAGTTCATAGTAATTTCTTAAAGGGAGTCTGTCACAAAACTGTCTACTCTTTTCGATCATCTTATATACAAAGCTCCCTGTATACTCATAATAGCTATAGCCAAGCATCGGATTTATTACAGGCTGGTTAGTCTGCAAGCCGCTAACCTTTACAATCCAGAAAATGCACTGATAGTCCTACATCTTGAGTGCAATCTTCTTGGCTAGAAGAGTTGGCAAGTCAGCCATTAAAGGCATTGCCAGATCAGCACACAGTATGAGTCCCCACAGCCCCGAAACAGTATGATACCACACATAGAATAATGACACCCACAGTATGATCCATAAAAGCTCTCACTACCAGAATGATGACCCTCACATTATGATCTCCAGTGGCCTCCCAAAGGATTATGATGGCCACCACAGCCCCCAAACAATATTATCCAAAGACCCCTCCTGAGTCCTCCACAGTCTGATCACCCACAACCCTGAAATAAAAAATGATGACCCCCACAGCCCACCAACACAATATAATGGCTCCTATAGCACCTCCACACAATATGATTCCCCACAGCCTCCAAACACAGAAAGAGAACCAACACATTATGATCCCTTACAGCCCCGAGTATGGAATTGTTACACTCGGTCCCAGCGCTGGCTCTCACTCCGTTCTGTTCACTCACCTGTCCCATCTGCTCCTCGGCGTCCTGTGTCCTCCTCCACTTCCTGGCACGCTGCTGGCAGGCCTCCAGATAGTCTGCTTAGGACGCGAGGCCGCGCCCACCGTCTCTCTTAAAGGGGCAGCGTGCATTTTTTGAAATAGCTAATTAACCAATGGCTGCGCACTCAGTACTATATCTGGTCACTCCACCATTAGGGGAGTGCCGGAGCAACATGTTCTATCATTGCTACATCCGGTTCCGTTCCTGATCTGTCTGCGCTGCATCTGCAGTCTCTGTGCTTCGCTGATACTGTTTGTCTCCTCAGATCATTGCTAACCCGTATCTGGCTAACCTGGACAATCTCGGCTATTACTGGCGCAAGTGTCATCCCGTTCCGCCATCAGCCATCCGTACCCGGTCACTGGAGCCAGTCTACTACCATCCGTTCTGGACCAGAACCTTATCCTTCTCCGTCAAGAACCCTCCACGGACTCTGTAAATACTTGTTACCCTTTTGGTCCCTCTGGGACAGCTGCCACGTGTCCGGGGTCTAACTGGAGGTAGCACCTGTGTCCTCCGGGTATTCCATTCTGGTCCTGTTCGAGGGGCCTTACTACGGGTACCCAGGGCTCACTAGTTACGCCCCCTTCGGAGCCCCCCGGACCGCGGTCTCGAGGTTCCACATTAAAAAATAAAAACGAATGTGAACTTCACCACCTCTGCCTCCGCTTCCATTCGTTACAGATTGCTCCGGCCATGGAACCCGCTGGATCCCAGAGATCTCCGACCACGGATCTGTGCCAGGAGGTGACCCGTTTGGGAGTTCAACAGGACAAGATCACGACTTATCTACGCAGCTTGTCTACCCGCATGGATTCCTTAGGGCCCTCGTCTGCACCTGACTCTTCTATCAATAATCAGGTACCAGTTCCCATGGCAAGTCAAGGTCCACGTCTGGCGGCTCCTACCCGTTTCCAGGGTGACCCTACTCTGTGTCGGGGTTTCCTCAATCAGTGCACTCTACACTTCGAAATATTGGGGCATATGTTTGCTTCTGACCGAGCCAAGGTGGGCTTCATCATGTCACACCTGGGAGGAGAGGCCCTCGCCTGGCTAAACCCGCTATGGGAGAGAGGGGATCCGCTGGTTAATGATCTTCAATCTTTCCTAGAGGCTTTTCGCAGGACTTTCGATGAACCTGGTCGCACCACTTCGACTGCCTCAGCTCTGCTCCGCCTGCGCCAAGGTACTCTCACGGTAGCTCAGAATGCTGTTAAATTCCGCACCCTCTCGTCTGAATTATCGTGGAACAATGAGGCCCTGGTTGCTAACTTCTGGGAAGGCCTATCGGGAAGAATCAAGGATGAGCTGGCGGGACGGGACAGACCTACCCTCTTGGAAGAGCTAATATCCTTGGCAACCCGAATTGACCTGCGTTTTCAGGAGCGCTTCATGGAGATCAAGCGGGACAAAAGGTCCTATCACCTGGACTCTAGTTTGTACAAAACAGGTACTTCGCCCTCCGCCTCCGAGGCCATGGAGGTGGACCATGTAAGTTTGGCCACCCGCCGTCGGGAGGCACGTCGCAAGGAGGGAAGTTGTTACTACTGCGGTAGTTCTGAACATTTGATCCATTTCTGTCCTAAAAAGTCGGGAAACTCCAGTGCCTAGGTCCGGTAGGAGGGGCCAACCTAGGTAGAGAGCAGTCCTCTCCCTCTTTACACATCTCAGTCTCCGTGTCCTATGGAGCAATAAAATTCTCCGAACATTGTCTACTGGATTCTGGAGCTGCAGGGAACTTCATCCAGCAGGCGGTTGTGGATCATTACCTCTTACCAGTCCAGCGTCTTCCTGATCCGTTACAGGTGTCCGCCGTGGATGGCAAACCGCTGACCGAGCCCGTCCAGTTTCAAACCGAGTTGGTGGAATTCCGGGTAGGTCTAATGCATACTGAACGAATGCGATTTTATGTATATCCCGGTTTATCCCATCCCATGCTTTTAGGTTTACCTTGGCTCCAGATGCATGAACCAGTCCTTAATTGGAAAACTGGAGAAGTTCTGCGTTGGGGAGATACCTGCATGAATCGTTGCTTAACCCGGATTCAACCTGTTTCGCCTCCAGTCCAGCCTGATACCCTGCCAGGGTTGCCTTCCGTCTATTGGTCCTTCTCTGACGTCTTTGGGAAAAAGGAGGCTGAGAGACTACCTCCACACAGGTCGTATGACTGTCAGATAGAGCTTCTTCCTGGAGCATCTCCTCCTCGCGGGAGAGTTTATCCCCTTTCACAGGCAGAGACTCAGGCCATGTCGGACTACATCCAAGAGAATCTGGCTAGAGGATTTATCCGAAAGTCATCGTCACCGGCAGGAGCTGGATTCTTCTTTGTGAAGAAAAAGGATGGATCCTTGCGGCCCTGCATTGACTATCAAGGTCTAAATCAAATCACGGTAAAAAACAGGTATCCATTACCTCTTATTTCAGAGCTGTTTGATCGTCTCCGAGGGGCCAAGATCTTCACCAAATTGGACCTCAGAGGGGCCTATAACCTGATCCGAGTCAGAGAGGGGGACGAATGGAAAACAGCCTTCAACATCCGTGACGGCCACTATGAATACCTGGTAATGCCATTCGGCCTAAGCAATGCACCTGCGGTTTTTCAGGAATTTGTTAATGACATTTTCAGGGACTTGCTCTATACTTGTGTCGTGGTTTACCTGGACGATATTTTGATTTTTTCTGCTGACTTGACGTCACACCGGAGGCAAGTACGCCTGGTCTTACAAAGACTGAGAGAGAACAGGCTATATGCCAAATATGAGAAATGCCTCTTTGAGCAGTCTTCTTTGCCTTTCCTTGGGTACATTGTATCTTCCACAGGATTAAAGATGGATCCGGAGAAGTTGTCTGCAGTTCTCAACTGGCCTCGTCCGTCTGGGCTAAAAGCCATACAAAGGTTCCTCGGGTTCGCCAATTACTACCGGCAATTTATTCCACACTTTTCCACCCGAGTGGCTCCAATCACAGCCTTAACCCGGAAAGGTGTAAACTCTAAGGAATGGTCCTCCGAGGCAGAAGAGGCCTTTGTTTCTCTCAAAAAAGCCTTCGCTTCCGCACCCGTTCTCCATCGTCCTAATTCAAGTGAGCAATTTTTTCTTGAAGTTGACGCTTCTTCCATAGGTGCAGGAGCAGTTCTGACCCAGAAGTCGTCTACCGGGCGGATGATCTCGTGTGGTTTTTTTTCCAAGGTTTTTTCTCCTGCAGAAAGGAACTACTCTGTCGGTGATCGCGAACTGTTGGCCATCAAATTGGCTCTGGAGGAATGGAGGCATCTTCTTGAAGCAGCTCATCACCAGGTAATCATATTCACCGACCATAAAAACCTTGCCTATCTCCAATCTGCTTTAAGACTGAATCCCCGTCAGGCCCGTTGGGCATTATTTTTTGCCCGTTTCAATTTTGTACTTCATTTCCGTCCAGCTGACAAGAACATCAAGGCAGACGCACTCTCTAGAGCCTTCTTGCCTCCTGAACTGGAGGAGGAACCTCAGCACATTATTGAACCTTCTAAGTTAGTCTCTGTTGCCTCCACTGATCTGGCCCGGCTTCCTCCTGGGAAGACTTTCGTGTCCGCCTCTGATCGTAGTCGTGTTCTGCGCTGGGGTCATTCTTCTAAGTTGGCTGGCCATGCTGGTCAGAGAAAGACGCAGCAACTCATCTCCCGTTATTACTGGTGGCCTACCATGGGCAAGGATATCCAGGAGTTCGTCGCAGCCTGTCCTTCATTTGCCCGTAACAAAACTGTTAAACATCTACCAGCCGGCAGGCTTCTGCCTCTTCCGATTCCGTCCGCTCCCTGGCAGCACATCGCGATGGATTTCATCACGGATCTTCCCATTTCTTCTGGCTGCTCAGTGGTATGGGTTGTGGTGGACCGCTTCTCTAAAATGGCCCACTTCGTTCTGCTATCTGGCCTCCCGTCTGCTCCAGAACTGGCCACTCACTTCATTCAGCACATCTTCCGTCTACATGGATTTCCTCTCCACATCGTGTCCGACAGGGGCGTCCAGTTCACCTCTAAGTTCTGGAGAGGACTCTGTAAAATGGTAAAAATTGAACTAGATTTTTCTTCTGCATATCATCCCCAGTCTAATGGGCAAGTGGAGAGGATCAATCAAATCTTGGCTGGATACCTGCGTCACTTCGTCAACGCTCATCATAATGACTGGGTAGAATTACTGCCCTGGGCGGAATTCTCCTACAACAACCAAGTAAGTGAATCTTCTGGAAAGTCTCCCTTTCAGATTGTGTTTGGACTGCAACCCGGAATTCCTCTTCCAGTCTCGGGATTGTCTGATGTTCCGGCAGTCGATACCTTGTCTAAGAATTTCTCGGACATTTGGAGAGAGACCAGGTCGGCTTTGGAGAAAGCTTCTCAACGTATGAAAACGCATGCGGACAAAAGACGTTTGGAGGCTCCCATCTTTCGTCCAGGAGACAAGGTATGGCTCTCCTCCAAGTACATCCGTCTGAAGTTACCATCGTACAAATTGGGTCCCCGTTTCATTGGTCCCTTTGAAGTCTTGAGACAAATCAACCCGGTCTCTTATAAACTGAAATTGCCTAATTCTCTACGAGTACCTAACTCCTTTCATGTTTCCCTCCTCAAACCAGTAGTGTTGAGCTCCTTCTTTAAGGACCCGGGTACCACTCCTGATCCGGTCTCTGAGGATGATGTTTTTGAGGTAAAACATATCTTGGCCTCTAAGAGAGTAAGAGGTAGGATCTATTACCTGATGGAGTGGAAAGGTTTTGGTCCTGAGGAGAGATCTTGGGAGCCTAAAGAGAACATCCAGGCTCCTCTTCTTCTTAAAAGATTTCACGCAGGCTTGAAAAAGAGGGGAGTAAAGAGGGGGATACTGTTACACTCGGTCCCAGCGCTGGCTCTGCACTCCGTTCTGTTCACTCACCTGTCCCATCTGCTCCTCGGCGTCCTGTGTCCTCCTCCACTTCCTGGCACGCTGCTGGCAGGCCTCCAGATAGTCTGCTTAGGACGCGAGGCCGCGCCCACCGTTCTCTTAAAGGGGCAGCGTGCATTTTTTGAAATAGCTAATTAACCAATGGCTGCGCACTCAGTACTATATCTGGTCACTCCACCATTAGGGGAGTGCCGGAGCAACGTGTTCTATCATTGCTACATCCGGTTCCGTTCCTGATCTGTCTGCGCTGCGTCTGCAGTCTCTGTGCTTTGCTGATACTGTTTGTCTCCTCAGATCATTGCTAACCCGTATCTGGCTAACCTGGACAATCTCGGCTATTACTGGCGCAAGTGTCATCCCGTTCCGCCATCAGCCATCCGTACCCGTGGACCGTGACAAGGTCACTGGAGCCAGCCTACTACCATCCGTTCTGGACCAGGACTTTATCCTTCTCCGTCAAGAACCCTCCACGGACTCTGTAAATACTTGTTACCCTTTTGGTCCCTCTGGGACAGCTGCCACGTGTCCGGGGTCTAACTGGAGGTAGCACCTGTGTCCTCCGGGTATTCCATTCTGGTCCTGTTCGAGGGGCCTTACTACGGGTACCCAGGGCTCACTAGTTACGCCCCCTTCGGAGCCCCCCAGACCACGGTCTCGAGGTTCCACATTAAAAAATAAAAACGAATGTGAACTTCACCACTTCTGCCTCCGCTTCCATTCGTTACAGGAATGATGACCCCCACAGTTTGATCTTCCATAAAACCCAAACACATGATGGCCACCACATCCCCCAAACACTATGATGTCTCCCATAGCCAACTGTACACAGCATAGTGGTCCACATAGTGCTCCACACATTATGATCCCCCACAGCCTTCAAATACAGAATTATAACACCCACAGTAGGACTCCACACAGCCCTCTAAAACAGTTTGATGGCCCCACAGCAACTCCAAACAGATTATGATGCTTCACAGCCCCCAAAACAGAATGATAATCCCCAAATTATGATCCCTCACAGTCCTACAACACAATGATGACCCCCACAATATGATCTCTCAGTCTTCAAACACAGAATGATGACCCCAGCATTATGATCCCTCACAACACCCAAAGAATGATGACCCAAACAATATGATCACCCCTAACACAGACTGATTACCCCAAATGTATGACCCTCCACACAACGCAAAACGCAAAACGATTAACTGTATAGAATAACCAACCAGTCCCCAAACACAGAGTGAAGGCACCATATATTCCCCTCACAAGTGAATGGCATAAAATCCAAACACTACTCACCTCGCCCCCGCTCCTCCAGGGTACTGCAAGATGCCAAAAATATGTCTCCCTTATTTATAGAACCTACACCTGTTGTCGGGGTCAAAATGACATACCACTCATCCTCCAGTCATGCCAAATTAGACTACGAGCACGGGTCGACCAAGAATGAATCAGGCAATAAGCTGGTTCAGACTTCAGAACGTGCTCTAAAAAAACGGTGCTATTAGGCGACCATCTTCAGCAAGCACTGAACTTTTTATTCACATACATAAGATTACATACACAGAACATTAGGGTGGAGTAAAGGAGAGATTGGGGGAGGGAGGTTTGCTGAATATTTCTATATATGTACACGTTCAGCATCTGGTCATCCTAATTGGTCCTTAGATCTTCTTCTAAGTCCTCCTAGATCATGTTGTCATCTTTAGTTTCATTTCTTGAAGAAAGATTCTATTGTTCTCGTGTATCATGTGGTTCCTCCATTCTCCAAAGGTGGGGGTCATTTCAGTGGATCCAGTTCAAGTTAGTGTAATACAGTGATAGGACACAAGATGGAGACAGACACCAGCAGATACTAACATTATCTTAAAATAAGTTTCAATCTGATGAAGAGACCTGAGTAGTCTCGAAAGCTTGCAATTCGTTACCATCTTTTCAGTTAGCCATTAAAAGGTATCAACCACTGAGGACTCTCAAATATAAATATCTTTCAATCTGAATAATACTCATTTAAGGGAAACTTGTGTTTATCTTGACATATCAAAATAACAAGACATATATACACACTATGAATATAAAAGTATAGTAGAAAATTATATTTTACCTTGACACTGTCACTAAAAATTCAATATCTAAAATACAGCGCTCTCTTGTTGGTTTTCAACTGTAAAAAGTATTATTTAAATCCAGAAACATGCAATAACTAACTTTAATCAAATCAATCAATCAAGTGGTATCAACCACTGAGGGCTCTCGGTTCTAAATATTTTTCTATCTACTGGCTAACACGGTACAAAGATATTCATCTTTCCTGTAACTTTAATCAAAGAATTATTGTGACTTTTCCAACAAAAACTGTGACTATCCACAATTGTATGACATTTTGTTCATCCCGAGCCTTGTTCTCATATAGTCACTAAAAACCAGAAATGAAAATATGTCAACAGTGAGATGAAAAGTTATTTAGCAAAAAGGGAGGCTTGAATGCATACATAACCGATGGTTAACAATAACCTCCAAAACAAGTTTACATGAAAATACAGAGCACATGCAATACGTCCAGAGTATAGTGGAAAAGGGGGCACAAAGTGCATGAAAGGAAAGAATATTAAACATAAAAAAAGAGGGGATATTAAATAAAAATAAACCATGAAGCCAGAGTAAGAAAGGTAAGTAAAAAAAAACAGAAAAGAAAAAAAAAACGAAAAACAATGAATGAAAAAAAGGAAAAAAAAAAGAACTGAGGAAAAAAAAGACATATTATGAGGTTCCTTATTTTCATTTGTATTGTTGATTTATGAAATAAAAATTAAAACCACGTTTATGCTTTAAAAAAGAAAATTGAATCACCTCATTTTTTCCCCCATTAAAAATCAATACATTTTAAAAATAAACATATGGAATCACCAAGTTCATAAATGTCTGATCTGTCACAATGTAAAATTACTGTAATTTACTTGATTGATAAAGATCGTACAGAAAAAAAAATTTGACAGGAGAAAAAATGCATTTTATTTTCCATTGATCACAGCTCCCTAAAAAAAAGTACACGAAAAAGCTCTCACCACTACATACAAGTAAAAATAAAAACTTTGCAAGTTTTGGAAAACCAAACATTTTTTTTTATACAAACTTCTTAATTTTTTTTTCCACTTAAATAGGAAAACAAATTACACAAGTTTGCTATAGCCGCAAAAAAGAAGTCTTAATATGGTTATGTCTATGGAAAAATAAAAATGTATGGCTCTTGGCAGAAGAGGTAGAAAAAACAAAAATGAGAAAAGGACGCGGGTTGAAGGAGTTAATGAAACCGATAATGGCCAGAGAAGAATAATTGCCCAGTCCTGAAAGGGTTGTCTAGGACTTACATATTCATTACCCATTGCAGAAAAGGCAATCAATATGAGATCTATGTTGGTCTGACACATGGCGCCCCACCATTCAGTGGCTGGATGTGGCTAATATACAGAGTGGGAAACTGTAACTCCATACATTGTTTAGTGGCTGCTAGTGATGAGCGAGGGCGCTGGGATAAGGGGTTATCAGAGCATGCTTGGGTGCTGAGGTCTTCTACCTGCTCAAAAAATATGCTCGAGACTTGCGGCTGCATGTCTCGTGACTTTTCGACAGCTGCAACACATATGCTTGTATTTCCTGGGACCATTTCCCACATTGCTGAAACATCAGAGAATTGGCTAAAGTCATTTTGTGTTGCCGCTTGGGCCTCCCCATAATTCTCTGCAGCTAGGACATCTTACAGATTATTAGTGGTGGTCAGTACCTGGGCCATCTAATATCACCAACTTTTTTGATTTTTAATTGTGAATTGGAATCAAATACTAATCTGTTCTGTTGAAGGAATCTCACATTCTGATGACATCTCACATGTTGGAACCGTCAGCGCAGTGGAGACAACTAAACTTACAACTACTGGAAAACTTAATGAAGACACAACTGGGATAACCTTACATTCTGTGGGAATGCTCTACACAAATGCAGCAATTGCTCAAAAGAAAGGTAATTATAAAATGTAAAAAGTATATAAAGTACAACTGGATGTTTTGGAAAGCTGTTAGTCAGCGGGAAAACTGGTTTATATTTTTAGGTCGTAAAAAAAATAATGAGAAAGCATATATATTTTAACGCACAATATAAAATATATAAAGTCTTCCCATTCTTTATAAAACCTTTCAGCAGTGAAATAGCTTCTAAAGAGAAAGGTGACACAACTGCTTTGCGTAGAACTGTGATAAAGAGGCGCTAACACTGAACTACCTCTTTAATAGTCATTTTTGGGCTAGTGATAGCATTTCTGTTATCCGTTGAAAAAAATATTTTTTTTAATTATGTAGAGTGTTGACATTTTCCAAAACCCATAACGTTTTCATTTTTCGGTTGATGAAGCCACGTGAGAGCTTATTTTTTGTGGGGCGAGCCATCGTTTTTATTTATACCATTTTGGTATAGATATGACATTTTAATTGCTTGCTACAGGATTTTTTGTAGTATTGCGGAGACTATAGTTTGTTTTGATTTGTGTTTTATGTTGTTTACAAAAGGGTTAGGTATTTTTATATTTTGAATTTAAATCGAACTTTTCTGAATGTGTATTTTTTTTATTATCTTTACTTTTAATGGGGAAAAGGAGGGCGATTTGAACGTTTATGTTATAATCACGTCTCCTGGGAAGCCCGGGCACAGCCAAGGTTTCAAGGAAGCTCTGTAATGACAAAATGACAAGCAAGGAGGTCTTCAACAGATTCCCTGCTGTCATAGCAACATATCAGCGCCCCGATCGAGTCTTGGGCACGCCAATGGATGCACCTCATGCCGGTGTGCTGTTAATACTACTACGCACCACTCGCGGTTGTTAGAGGCAGGTCCTGACTGTAATACCACATGAGCCCGCTCCATGCACCCGCTACTGACTTGCAGCATACATGTACAAAGGAAATAGGTAAAGTGTATAAGAAGTTTATACCTAATATTGCTAGTGGTCTACAGTAACAGATTGTTTATTATTTTATAACAATATAGTTATGTTTCACTATCTTGAAGGTGCATGTTTAGAGCAAGAAATTGAATCTATAATTTAGATTTATATTAATATAAATTATTATGAATCTACATTAATATAAATAGCTGCAGAATTTTTATGGGGACGGGAGCTCAATTTTTCCTATACAACAGAGTCTAGAAGAAACTGACAGCATAGAGATTTATTCAACCATTGTTGAACTGCACACTGACATAAGCTTGACTTTGTTATAAGCTCTGGTTTTACTGGCCACATAATTGGTAATACTAGGAAATTAAGGAAATATTTTAAGGAATTATTTATATACAGATAATAGCAGAGCATGGAGTTTGGAGAATCTAAAATATTTGTGTGCTACCATCTCAAAAATAGTTCCCAAGATTAAACTGTAAATGGATGCGGTAGAGCGGCTCACTCGACTGGACACAGAGGTATAAGCGGAACACTGTCTCTTTAAGAAAATGCTTGGTTTATTGATGACAGCATAAACCAGGCTGGGAAAATAAACATGGCCCTCTGGGCAAAACAAAGAAAAAAAAGAAACACAGTCCTTTTCCTAGTGGGGTTCAGCCTGCTCACAGGCAGCAATGTCCATGGTTCAGATTTAGCACACACTTTCCTGGAGTGCTCGCTCTCCAGGCCCACACTGAACACTGAAAGTTGTGTCACGATTTCCACTCTGTTTCTGTCTTTTTGTTACTTTGTGTCGGGGCTGTCAGTCTGTGCTGGGTCTGTGCTGCAATCACCTGTGTTATTTTCCTTAATCTGGATTCTAATTAAGCATGCTAGTTCCTCCCCCAGTGTCAATCGTACACTTGCTGTTGCTTGTGGTACATTGATCCCTCTGCGCTCTGTGCCTGACCCTGCTTGACTTGATTCTCTTCATGGACTCTGACCCTTTGCTGTGACCTGACTTTGCTTGTGCCTGCTCAATATAACTGTTTTGTCTCTCTGGCTTTTCTGACCTCGGCTCGTGTATTGGACTTAGTCTCTGACTTCTAGTGATGGGTGAGTAGTATCGTTGCTCGGGTCTCCCCAAGCATGCTCGGGTGCTCTCCGAGTATTTTGGCGTGCTCAGAGATTTAGTGTTTGTCAACGCAGCTGCAAGATTTGCGGCTTCTAGACAGGTTGAATACATGTGTGGAATTCCTAACAAACAGGCAACCCCCATATGTATTCAGGCTGTCTAGCAGCCGCAAATCATGCAGCTGCGTCAACAAACAGTAAATCTCCAAGCACGCCAAATACTCGAAGATCACCTGAGCATGCTCAGGGAGACCCGAGCAACGAGAATACTCACTCATCACTACTGACTTCCCTTTGTCGTACTGCTCCATTTCCTGGACTTGACCTCGGATTGTTTGACCTTCCTTTACTTACAGTAAGTAGTATACATATTTACTGCGTGACTCACGTCACACTCTGGCAGTCAGCCATTTAAGCCCAGACCATGTGACTCCTCCATCATGTGATTGATCACATGATCCCGACATCACATAGATCCTGTCAGGACACTGTAAGTGGAGATAAGTGGACATTCTTCCTCGCTCGCTATGAAAGTCCACTAAAACCAGCCCATCATATAACTTTCAATAAACCGTCCCAACAAGTAGTGTGCTGGAGGAAACTATTCTGGTTTTACATCACTGACGCCATCATGCGCAGTGACACATGTCTCCCCTCCATCACTTCACCAGTAACTCTATCACAGGAACATATACACATAAGGAGGTAAAAAACTGGAATATCTTGTATTTCCCTCTACGTAGCAGTTTCATCTTTCATCTTCTCTTTCTGCAGGTCTTGGGATACCAATATACTTACTTATAATCCTTATATTATGTGTTCTGAGCGTCATTACGCTGGTAACTGCCCTCATCATCAAAAAGAAGAAAAAGAAAGGTAAATTGTTGTGTCTGTTATAAATAGATTAAATATAATTTTTCACAATGTACTGTAAATTTTCAGAGTAGACTACGCAAGGTAAAAAATTACCGTGAAATGCTGAGGGATTTAGCAGGATTTTCTTGTAATCTGAATATTATTGAAGGGACTTCTAATAAAAACATTCTAAAAGAAATTGACTCAAATCCAGACCTCCGCATTTAAATGATCCCCAAGTTTGATTATACGTTATAAAAACTATTACAACATTATGGTAAAGTGCCACACAAGCTTATGACGCTCTCAAAAGTTTTACGTTGACATAAGTTTGCACGGAGCAATTATGTTCCAGAATTCTGTTGTATTTGTTTTGATATCAATAAATAATCTTTTTTTCTTGTTTCAGGCTACATCTATGAAGTACCCACGTAAGTTCAACTTCTAACAAAGGATGTTTCTATTAGAGATGAGCCGATCCTTTGAAATTCAAATTCGCCAAAGTTTCCCAGAAAATTCATAATGTGGCAAATAAATTAGTTAATTGCATAATTAAAAAACATGATATGTGTAGAAGACTGTTAGTTCCGATTGGAGTCAGTTGAACACATTTTGAGCTCTGTAATGCAAACAACTTTTGTAATGTCTACATGACTTCAACCTATCTGGCTAGGGGAAAAGGATTGCAACCAGAGGAAACCAATAGAATATTTAAAGGGAACCTGTCACCAGGTTTGGGCCTCCCATCTTCTTGCGATGCCGGCCTCCTGCTTGCTTCATGGCTCCCTGGCATTGCGCTCTTGCGCAGGTGTACTTATCTGCCCTGTTGAGGGCAGAGGAAAGTACTGCA
>JARQOD010000008.1:96513847-96597002 GCA_033576555.1 Oophaga sylvatica | reverse complement strand
AGAGGGACAACCTCTCCACTACCTGGTCCCAAATCTGTTGCATACGCTCCACAACAGAGTCAACACCTGGACAGACAGAAGCCTCCGTCTGTCCTGAAGAAAATCGAGGGTGAAACCCAGAATTACAGAAAAAGGAGACATCAAAGTGGCAGAGCTAGCCCTATTATTAAGAGCAAACTCAGCCAAAGGCAAAAAAGAGACCCAGTCATCCTGATCAGCAGACACAAAGCATCTTAGATAAGTCTCCAATGTCTGGTTTGTTCTCTCAGTTTGACCATTGGTCTGAGGATGAAATGCCGAGGAGAAAGACAATTGAACACCCAGTTTAGAACAAAAAGTCCTCCAAAATCTGGAAACAAACTGGACTCCTCTGTCAGACACAATGTTCTCAGGAATGCCGTGTAAACGAACCACGTGCTGAAGGAACAACGGCACCAATTCAGAGGAGGAAGGCAACTTAGGTAATGGCACAAGATGTATCATTTTGGAAAACCTATCACAAATTACCCAGATGGTGGTCATTCTCTGAGAAACAGGAAGATCGGAAATGAAATCCATAGAGATATGGGTCCATGGTCTCTTGGGCACAGGCAATGGCATCAACAAACCACTAGAGCGAGAGCAAGGCTTGGAGCGAGAGCAAGTCCCGCAGGACTGCACAAATTCCCTGACATCACGAGACAAGGTAGGCCACCAAAAGGACCGACTAACCAAGTCTCTGGTACCAAAAATTCCGGGATGCCCAGCCAATGCGGAACAATGAATCTCAGACATCACACTCTTTTTCCATTGGTCCGGGACAAACAATTTTCCAACAGGGCAGCGCTCGGGCCTATCCTCCTGACACCCCTCCAGAGCAAGTCTCAAATTGGGCGAGATGGCGGAAAGAACTACACCCTCTTTCAAAATAACAGAAGGATCAGATAACTCAGGAGAGTCCGCAAGGAAACTCCTCGAGAGGGCATCCGCCTTAACATTCTTAGTGCCAGGAAGAAAGGAAACCACAAAATTAAAACGTGTGAAAAACAAGGCCCACCTGGCCTGTCTAGGATTGAGTCGCTTGGCAGATTCCAGATAGACCAGATTCTTATGGTCCGTAAGGACCACCACCTGATGTTTGGCTCCCTCCAGCCAATGTCTCCACTCTTCAAAAGCCCACTTCATGGCCAATAACTCCCGATTACCCACGTCATAATTACGTTCAGTAGGAGAAAATTTTCGAGAGAAAAAGGCACAAGGGTTACTTTTAGAGGTCTCTGGATCTTTTTGGGACAAAACGGCACCTGCCCCAATTTCAGAGGCATCAACCTCCACCTGAAATGGCAGAGAAACATCAGGCTGCCGTAGAACAGGAGCAGAAGTGAATCTCTGCTTAAGTTCCTGAAATGCAGAGACTGCCTCAGGAGGCCAATTCACCACATCAGAACCCTTTCTGGTCAAATCAGTTAATGGTTTAACAATAACCGAGAAATTACCAATAAATTTACGATAAAAATTGGCAAAACCCAAAAATCTCTGAAGAGCCTTTAATGAAGTAGGTTGGACCCAATCACAGATGGCCTGAACCTTGACCGGGTCCATTTCAATAACAGATGGGGACAAAATGAATCCCAGAAATGAGATCCTCTGTACGCCAAAAAGACACTTTGATCCCTTCACATACAGAGCATTCTCTCTCAAAATCTGGAATACAGTTCGAACATGTTTCACATGAGAGTCCCAGTCATTAGAAAAAATCAAGATATCATCCAAATAAACAATCAGAAATTTGTCCACAAAATCCCTGAAAATGTCATTCATGAAGGACTGGAAGACGGAAGGAGCATTAGTGAGCCCAAAGGGCATCACTAGGTACTCAAAATGCCCTTCAGGGGTATTGAATGCCGTCTTCCATTCATCCCCGTGCTTAATGCGAATAAGGTTATACGCCCCCTGAGGTCAAGCTTGGTAAACCAAGTAGCGTTTTTCACCCTGGAAAACAGGTCAGAAATCAAGGGTAACGGGTATTGATATTTCACAGTAATATTGTTCAAGAGACGATAATCAATACACGGCCTTAATGAACCATCTTTTTTGGCCACAAAGAAAAAACCGGCACCTAAGGGTGAAGAGGATGGTCTGATATGACCCTTCTCCAATGATTCCTTGATATAAGACCGCATAGCGTCATGTTCAGGTACAGACAAGTTAAAAAGGCGACCTTTAGGGAATTTACTACCGGCACTAATTCAATAGCGCAGTCATAGCTCCTATGGGGAGGCAAGGATGCAGATTTACTTTCGCTAAACACATCAGAAAAATCAATCAAAAAGTCAGGAACATCCTGAGCCTGGGGGGAGGCAGAAAAAACAGGAGTGTTGGTATTAACACATTGGCAGCCCCAACTGGTTACAGACACAGATTTCCAATCCAAAACAGGATTATGAGACTGTAACCAAGGGAAACCCAGCACGATAATGTCATGCAGATTATATAGAACCAAAAATTTGCAGCACTCCTGGTGATCAGGTTCAACCCTCATTATCACCTGAGTAGAAAACTGGGGTTTATTCTCAGCCAAAGGGGTAGAATCGATCCCCAGTAGGGGAATAGACTTCTGTAGGGGTATCAAGGGAAACCCACAACGTTTAGCAAAATCATAATCCATCAGGTTAATAGCTGCTCCAGAATCAACGAAAGCCTGAGCAGAAAATGAGGACAGAGAGCATATCAGAGTGACAGTTAATAAAAACTTAGTCTGAACACTACCCAAGACAACTGAGCGTGCAAAACGTCTTCCCCGCTTAGGGCAGACTGAAATAGCATGAGAGGCATCACCACAGTAGAAACATAACCCATTGCGCTTTCGAAACTCATGACGCTGTGCCCCAGACACCACTCTATCACACTGCATGGGTTCAGAAGCTGGTTCACAAGGCAACACCATTCCACGCATACTTCTCCGCTCACGCAAACGTCTGTCAATTTGAATCGCTAATGACATAGAATCATTGAGACCAGAGGGGACAGGGAATCCCACCATAACATCCTTTACATTATCTGACAGACCCTTCCGGAAAAGGGCCGCCAAAGCGTCGTCATTCCATTTGGTCAGGACTGCCCACCTACGGAATCTCTGACAGTATAACTCAGCGTCATCAAGCCCCTGATTTAATGCCAACAAGGCTTTTTCAGCTTGATCAGTGACATTAGGCTCATCGTACAATAACCCCAAAGCCTGAAAAAATGCATCAACATCACTCAAAACAGGATCCCCAGGTATCAGGGAAAAAGCCCAATCCTGAGGATCGCCGCGCAGGAGAGAGATGATAATTTGAACCTGCTGCGCTGCGTTTCCTGAGGACTTAGATTTTAAGGCAAAAAACAATTTACAATTATTTTTGAAATTCTGAAACTTAGCTCGATCCCCTAAAAACAAATCTGGCATGGGGATCCTAGGTTCCACAACAGGCAACCTAGCAAGATATGCAGCAATACTCTGAACCTCAGTGGCAAGCTGATCCACACGGCCAGACAACGTGCAAACTCCATTGAGAGAAAAGATCCTCCCCAGCACCCAGAGATACAGAGGGAAAAAAAAATGCAACAAACAGAAAAATATCTCTGACAACTCTGACAACCTTTTTTTTTTTCTTTCACAATATTTTTTCCCTTCTGTGAGTACCATACAATTTTCAATTTTTAGGCCGGTGATACTGTTATGTTTCGGTAGCTGAGGAGTGCAGGAAAAAAGGCAATACACCAGAGCAGTTGGAATCTATGAGATTGCAGTACCCTGACTAACCACCACAACTAGAGGCAGCCGTGGAGCGTTCCTACGTTGGTCCTAGACGCCTCGTCACAGCCTGAGAAACTAACTACACCTAAAGATAGAAATAGGAAAGCTATCTGCCCCGGAGCAGAACCCCAAAGATAATAGAAAGCCCCCAAACATGTAATGGCGTTAGACAAGAAGAAATACTGACACAGAAGAAAATAGTATGAGCAAACGCTGGGGCCCAAACTAACTAAATAGAAAAGGATAGGAAGGGTACTTACTGCAATCCCAGAAAACCCTGAAAAGCACCAACTCTACTAATTTCAAAATCACCTGAGATCACACGACCTCTACCACCTAAATTAGTTCTCTGGTGTAACAAAATCAAAACAGCAGCCACTGAAAAAACTGGAAAAAGCAAAAGTACAAACATCAGTGGCTGAACTAAACTGAGAGGGCAAAGCCCCCGGAGGGGACCCAGAAGGCCCCCACAGAAGTGCAGGACAAAATGCAAAAATAAGCACAAAACAAAAAGAAGAAAATGTCTTATCTGTTAGCAGGAGATGCAGACACGACACAGCAGGCTACAAGGGAAACAGGAATGAAGGATTCAGACCAGAACAATGATCACGGTAGTGTTGAGCATTCCGATACCGCAAGTATCGGGTATCGGCCGATATTCGCGTTATCGGAATTCCGATACTTAATTCCGATACTTTTTCCATATCGTATACCGGAATCGGAAGTTCCCATAATTCTTTGAGAGGCAATGTGATTTTAGTCAGCCAATGAGGAATCCTACGAAGTGTGGGCACATCCTGTAATGCTGCGGTCATCTTAACTAATGGCATGGCTGTGATTGGCTGCTGAAATGATGTCAGAATGCACTATAAAAGGCGCCGCCGCCATTTTAGCGTCACTGTGCTGTGAACTCAGTAAGGGACAGAACGCTACTCTGCTCACTCTGAGGGACAGTTAGATATTGCGATTTTGTGTACTACTGTGCTTGAGGCAGGCTAGTTTACCAACCGCTGTGTAAAGCTTCATTTTGCCAGTGTTGTTTTAACAGCTCTGTGCAAGGTGTGTGTGTGACAGTGCAGGTGACGCTGCAGTTTGCTCTGCATCCACCGCTGTTTGTAGGCATCTGCACGTGTCACTGACTCTTTTTTTTTTTTTTTTTTTTTTTATTTTGTGGAATTGGTGCAGCTCCATTATATTAGAAAAAAAAATCAAATCTATTAGTGTGACGTGCTTCCATCCGTATACAATACATTGGTTGCAAACACTATAGAAGTACAAAAGGAGCTTTTCACAGATTGTGGACAGTTGTGTTTCAGTGTTCACTTCAGTCTGTGTTTTTTACTTTTTTGAGTGCAGATCACGCTCCAGTTACATGTTCAAGCACTGCTGCTTGTACTCTGCTGAGCGTGTCTCAGTGGCTCATCCTTTTCATTTATCTCCAATTGGTTCTGCTACATTCCATTTAAAATAAATCTAATCTATTAGTGTGACGGCTTCCATTCCGTATACAATACATTGGTGCAAACACTATAGAAGTAAGAAAGGAGCTTTTCACAGATTGTGGACAGTGTGTTCAGTGTTCACTTCAGTCTGTGTTTTTTACATTTTTTGAGTGCAGATCACGCTCCAGTACATGTTCAAGCACTGCTGCTTGTACCTGCTGAGCGTGTCTCAGTGGCTCATCCTTTCATTTATCTCAATTGGTTCTGCTACATTCATTTAAAATAAATCTAATCTATTAGTGTGACGCGCTTCCATCCGTATACAATACATTGGTTGCAAACACTATAGAAGTACAGAAAGGAGCTTTTCACAGATTGTGGACAGTTGTGTTTCAGTGTTCACTTCAGTCTGTGTTTTTTACTTTTTTGAGTGCAGATCACGCTCCAGTTACATGTTCAAGCACTGCTGCTTGTACTCTGCTGAGCGTGTCTCAGTGGCTCATCCTTTTCATTTATCTCCAATTGGTTCTGCTACATTCCATTTAAAATAAATCTAATCTATTAGTGTGACGCGCTTCCATCCGTATACAATACATTGGTTGCAAACACTATAGAAGTACAGAAAGGAGCTTTTCACAGATTGTGGACAGTTGTGTTTCAGTGTTCACTTCAGTCTGTGTTTTTTACTTTTTTGAGTGCAGATCACGCTCCAGTTACATGTTCAAGCACTGCTGCTTGTACTCTGCTGAGCGTGTCTCAGTGGCTCATCCTTTTCATTTATCTCCAATTGGTTCTGCTACATTCCATTTAAAATAAATCTAATCTATTAGTGTGACGCGCTTCCATCCGTATACAATACATTGGTTGCAAACACTATAGAAGTACAGAAAGGAGCTTTTCACAGATTGTGGACAGTTGTGTTTCAGTGTTCACTTCAGTCTGTGTTTTTTACTTTTTTGAGTGCAGATCACGCTCCAGTTACATGTTCAAGCACTGCTGCTTGTACTCTGCTGAGCGTGTCTCAGTGGCTCATCCTTTTCATTTATCTCCAATTGGTTCTGCTACATTCCATTTAAAATAAATCTAATCTATTAGTGTGACGCGCTTCCATCCGTATACAATACATTGGTTGCAAACAATATAGAAGTACACAAACGGGCCTTTCACAGCTACTGAACATGGGTTTTTAATTTTTAACTAAAATATGTATTTTTTCAAATGACACAAATATAAGTAATGTTGAAGAGGAATAGTCCTACATCCATTGTTTGCACAATATTACAGGTGTACATCATGTCCCTTAATCAACAATGTATTATTATATTTACTTGTATGCTTTTATTTAAAAGCCAAGAACACAGAAGGATAACCTTCGCACTGCAGCTGTTGTCAAAGTTCAACCCACATTATGCACTTCCAACATTGCAGCATTTGAGGCATGATGTGAGTTGGATTGGTCAAAGTTATGGAGTGAGAAGGTTCACCATCAGTACCCTATAGCATAAGTATGCTTTTGTGTTAGCATTTGTGTTAGACATGTGGATATCTGCCATAATATGTCACAATTATTTAGTTACAGATTTGTTACCAACACTAATCATTGAATGGTTTTAAATTTGACGTTTCACTTGTTTACAGCTTAGAAATAAGGGTGTAGCCTGATATCTATGTGTAGCACTAGCCACTTTAACATGTCATGTTTTTTTAAACATGTGTAGGTAGGTAGCAGTAATTTTTGCCGGACACACAGCAGGGGAACAGCAGGCGTTACTGAACCCCACTATCACTATAGCTTGTGTATTGGTCTGTGGACACGACACTTCTGAGCAGCAACTGGCAGTGTTGTAGCCCAGGGAGTATAGCTCAGGTGGTAGAAAGATGAACATAACAGGAGACATGGAAAACGTTGTCAACCAGTTAGTTAATCTGAAACCGGACAGGCAAATTCAGGCGAGATCCATGCCTAGTTCATTTTCAGAAAAGTAAGCCGTTCTACATTATCGTAGGATAGTCGCATGCAACGGTCTGTTAGTACACCACCTGCAGCAGTAAAGACGCGCTCCGATAATACACTGCCAGCAGATCAAGCCAGCACCTCCAATGCATACTGGCTAAGCTCTGGCCATGTATCCAGCTTAGAGACACAAAACTTGAATGGGGAAGAGCCATCTGGGAGTACACTGAGAGGGCAAGACATGTAGTCTGTCACCATCTTACGGAAATGTTGCCTCCTGCTGACTGGAGCCGTCTCGGATGGTGTAGACATTGGTGGCGCTGCCACAAAACTTCGACACATTTGGAACATACTGTTCTTGCCCTGTGCAGAGGCGCTGCTTGTGCTCCTCTTGTTGCAGAGCTGTCTCCACTGCCTCGACGCACAGAGCTGCTTTGTAAATCAGTAGCAGCAGCAGTGCTCTCGGCTGGAATGGAGAACATTATGGATTGCACCAGTGTGTCTTGGTACTTCCGCATTTTACGCTCCCGGTTCAACGGTGTGATGAGGCTTTGTAAGTTGTCCCGGTAGCGAGGGTCTAGGAGGGTGTACACCCAATAATCAGACGTGGTGTGAATGTGTTCGATGCGGCGGTCGTTTCTCAGCCACTGCAGCATGAAATCAACCATGTGCTGCAGACTCCCAACTGGCCAAGAAACGTTGTCCCCTGCAAGAGGCGTCATCTCCGCCTGCTGTGCATCACCCCACCCTTGGTCTACATACTGACTAGAGCATTGTCTACCTCCCTCTGGAGCGATGTCTTCCTCCTCCATTGACTCCTCCTCATCCTCTCACAAAGTCCTTCAAATACATATAAATTTACAAAATTTAAAACTCAAAATTTAAAAACTTTGTATCATAATTCTGTAACATCAGTTTATGGAAACACAATAGCATTACAAAAGGATAGACAAAAAATGTACATTATGTGCTTTGTAAATACATTAAAAGTTTGTAATGGTTATGAAAATATAGACAGCGACTCTGGAGGTTCAATTGTTGATACAGCATGGTACTTTGAAAGTCCTCCAGCCCTTTGTGAGGAACCACGTTGCGCTGACTGTCCAGAAGGTGATGGAATTTGTGACTCCTCATCCTCCTCACAAAGTCCTTCAAATACATATAAATTTACAAAATTTAAAACTCAAAATTTAAAAACTTTGTATCATAATTCTGTAACATCAGTTTATGGAAACACAATAGCATTACAAAAGGATAGACAAAAAATGTACATTATGTGCTTTGTAAATACATTAAAAGTTTGTAATGGTTATGAAAATATAGACAGCGACTCTGGAGGTTCAATTGTTGATACAGCATGGTACTTTGAAAGTCCTCCAGCCCTTTGTGAGGAACCACGTTGCGCTGACTGTCCAGAAGGTGATGGAATTTGTGACTCCTCATCCTCCTCACAAAGTCCTTCAAATACATATAAATTTACAAAATTTAAAACTCAAAATTTAAAAACTTTGTATCATAATTCTGTAACATCAGTTTATGGAAACACAATAGCATTACAAAAGGATAGACAAAAAATGTACATTATGTGCTTTGTAAATACATTAAAAGTTTGTAATGGTTATGAAAATATAGACAGCGACTCTGGAGGTTCAATTGTTGATACAGCATGGTACTTTGAAAGTCCTCCAGCCCTTTGTGAGGAACCACGTTGCGCTGACTGTCCAGAAGGTGATGGAATTTGTGACTCCTCATCCTCCACCTCTTCCAAAACCTCATGCCTTAGTGCTTGCAGTGTTTTTTGAAGCAGGCAGATAAGGGGGACAGTCAGGCTGACTAGTGCATCATCTGCACTCGCCATCCGCGTTGACTCATCAAACGCACGCAAAACGTGGCAGATATCCTTCATAGAGTTATTCGCCACTCATTACACTGGCAGTGGCTGCCCATTCATTATAGGATCCAATTCTAATTACTGGTTCTCACCAACATAGCTCTCCACAGCGCAGCACCCCCCTACATCTCCTCCCTTATTTATATTTATCGGCCTAACCGACTGCTGCACTCTGCAAACGACCTTCGACTAACCTCTGCACTAATCCGTACCTCCCACTCCCAACTCCAAGACTTCACCCGCGCTGCGCCAATCCTCTGGAATGCTCTACCCCAAGAAATTAGGACTATCCGCAATTTGGATGGTTTCAGGCGCTCCCTCAAAACACATTTGTTCACAGTGGCCTATCACATTCACTAATCAAAGTCATTCTATGTGTAATTCTGTGTGTGTAGCCCATTCACTATCTCCATGCATCCCTCACTTCCTTAAAATGGCTGGACCATCATTGTAAAAACACCATTGTATATAAACACCTGTACTTTGTATCTCCCACACCTCATTGTAGATTGTAAGCTTTCACCAGCAGGGGCGGCTGATTTTGCTTTAATTATTGTATTGTTAACGTTGTTACTTATGACTCGTGTTTTGAAACTGTTAAACTGTAAAGCACTGCGGAATATTATGGCGCTATATAAATAAATAATATTATTATTCTTATTATAGAGGCCCACTCAGTAGTGGTGAAGTGTGAACGCCGCAAATTGCGAGTTGACTGCGCCTGATGCAGCTGATACTCCATTACTGTTGGCTGCTGCTCACACAACCGCTCCAACATATGTAACGAGGAATTCCACCTGGTGGGTACGTCACATATAATGCGATGTTCATGAAGGTGAAATCTGCGTTGCAGAGCTGCAATCAGCGATCTGGCCATGCTGGAACGTCGCAAGTGAGCGCACTCTAGGCGGACCTTGTGCAGCAGTGCATCAAGATCCGGATAGTCCCTCAAAAAACTCTGCACGACCAAGTTGAGCACATATGACAGACATGGTATGTGAGTGAGGTTGCCAAGGCCCAGAGCTGACACCAGATTTCGGCCATTGTCACACACTACCAAGCCTGCCTGTAGATTCTCTTCCAAAAACCACACGTCGCTCTCCTGCTTTATGGCATTACAGAGCTCCTGCGCTGTGTGGCTAAGATTCCCCATGGAAATTAATTTCAGGATGGCCTGTTGACATTTGGACACGGCTGTGCTCATATCGGTCGCAACAGGTAAACGTTCACGGGTCCATGTGGAGGTAGACCGTGACGGCTCCTGCAGCGATGATTCTGAGGAACTGGAATAGGAGGAATCAATGTGTACAGACTTGATTCCTGCAATCCTTGGAGTTGGCAGAACACGTACAGCGCCACTCGCAAGATCAGTACCCGGCTGCACAACATTGACCCAATGGGCAGTGAGGGAAAGGTATTGTCCCTGGCCATGGGTGTTAGAACCCTCTTGTTAGGTTTTGTTTCAGTTTGCTGGTCACATGACCTTTTTTCCCTATTTAGTCTGGCTCCGCCCTTCTGGCTTTGCTTGACTTCATTGTATTATCTACTGTTAAGCTAGCCGGGTGCTTAGGTGCCTTAATCTGTGAGTTTTGCTTGATGTTAGGATCACAAAGTATTTATTTTTCTGTTTAATTATCCATGCTACAATTTATGTTAGGAGGTGTCCACCTTTTCTCCCAGTCCCTAGATCTTGTAGGGATTACTCCCTCGCAACTATAGGTCTTCGTTCACACTAGATGAGGACTTTAGCGGGTCTGGTCGCAGGATCAGGTTCCCCGTTACATCGTAGGGATTCAGCTTAGTTGTATTGTAGGGACAGAATTCCCTTCTTTCCTTACTGGTTGTAGCAGATCATAACAATGGGTACTGGTCCACGCATCGGTGGTCAGGTGGACCTTGCTACTGAGGGCTTTTAGTAGCGCATGTTTAATTTTTCCCTCAACATGCTTTTGCAGACCAGGGACGGCTTGCCTGCTGAAATGAAATCGGCTTGGCACATTGTATTGTGGGATTGACAATGATATTCAGTTACGGAAACTGTCTGTCTCCACCAGCCTGAATCACAGCATTTCAAGGGACAGGAGTTTTGCAATGCCAGCATTCAGAGCCTGTGCTCGTGCATGGTTTGCGGAGTATGGCCGTGTTTTATCCCATGCCTGTGCTACCGCTGGCTGTTTTGTGGCCTGGGAGTGTGAGGATGACAGGGAACTTGCTGCTGTGTGTGGAATAACAGTTTGTCTCTGGACAACAGTGGCCGAGGTTCTTCCATGGCGATCCTGTGAGGAAGCATAACCAGCTGTGTGTGAGCTCGATGAAGAGGCTTCAACACAACCTGAAGATGTAGGTGCTGCTGTAGGTTGGCCTACATCTCCAGTGTGTCTTTGTAACTCAACTACGTGCTTTGTCCGCACATGTTTCCACATATTTGTGGTATTGAGGTGACTGACACTTTTAGCTATTTTTAATTTTTGATTACACAGCTTGCATTTCACATAGCAAATATCATGTGCAAGTGTGTGAAAAAAGGACCACGCAGTGCAAGTCCTGGGAGCGCACGTTTTGACTTTTGGAAGACAACTGCTCCGAACAGGTGCCAAACTGGAGGCTACAGGCAACCGAGTCTGCAGCCTAACTCTCCCTCCTGTTTGTACCGTTGGGGCAATGTCTTCCTCTATCTTCCTTCTATCACTAACCATTTCTCTAGGCCTCTCCCAGCTTTCAACCAAAGTACTGGTTCTCACCCACAAAGCTCTCCACAGTGCAGCACCCCTCCTACATCTCCTCCCTCATTTCTATCTATCGGCCTAACCGACTGCTGCGCTCTGCAAACGACTTTCGACTAACCTCTGCACTAATACGTACCTCCCACTCCCGACTCCAAGACTTCTCCTGCTCTACGCCAATCCTCTGGAATGCTGTACCCCAAGAAATTAGGACTATCCACAATTTGCATGGTTTCAGGCGCTCCCTCAAAACACATTTGTTCAGAGCGGCCTATCACATTCACTAATCAAAGTCATTCTATGTATTCTGTGTAAGTGTGTGTGTGTCTCTAGCCCATTCACTATCTCCATCCCTCAGTCCCTTAAGATGGCTGGAACATCATTGTAAATGCACCATTGTATATAAACACCTATACTTTGTATCTCCCCCATCTCATTGTACATTGTAAGCTGTCACGAGCAGGGGCGACTTATTTAGCTTAAATTATTGTATTGTTAACGTTGTTACTTATGACTTGTGTTCTGAAACTGCTAAACTGTAAAGCGCTGCGGAATATGATGGCGCTATATAAATAAATATTATTATTATTCCTCTGAGCTGCTCCCACCCCTTCCTGTTCTTCATGCCATGTTGGGTATTGGACCTCATCATCTCCACTACCCTCTTCCAACACCTGCTGTTGGGTGGTCTGGCCAGCACCATGCTCAACAGAAACTGGCACCTGGGTCTCATCATCATCATCAGATGCGTTCTGCGGTGTGCTGACCATCGGCACTGTCTCACCCGCCTCTTCAGATTCAGAGAGACACAGCTGTTGCGCATCACTGCATACTCCCTCTTCTTCACATTACAGAATGCTGCTTGGCTGGGCCCCTGTTTGCAAGCCAATAGATTCTGAGAACAGAAGCAGACACTCAGCTGGCTCCTGTACAGAACTCTCTGACTGCCTGGGCAATTTGCCAGGCGGTGAAGAGACAGATGGTTGCCCAACAGTGCTGTGGTCCTGAGAGGAGGTGGAAGCAATTGAAGTCGATGCATTGGCTGAGATCCAAACAACAACGGCTTCAATTTGTTCTTCCCGCAGCAGGGGGGTACTCCGAGCTCCTACAAAAGTGCGCATAAAGGAACGCTCACGGCCCGGGGAAAACTGGTGGATGCTGTGTCACTGGGGGCCGCAGCAGCCACAGAATCCCCACGTCCTCTCCCTGAAGAAACTCCACGACCACGTGCCTTACTCCCTGCCTTCTTCATCTTGGTAGATTGATAAAGAAAGTCTGAAAAGTTATAAGGCCTAAGTGTGGTTATTCCGCAGAGACTGCAGTGAACACTGCACACAACTGTTCAGTAGGTGTGAAAGGCCCCTTTGTGTACTTCTATAGTGTTTGCAACCAATGTATTGTATACGGATGGAAGCGCGTCACACTAATAGATTTTATTTATTTGTAATAGAGTGGAGCAGCAACAATTAGAGAAAAATTTCAAGGATGTGCCAGTGACACACGCTCAGCAGACTACAACCAGCAGTGGTTGAAGAACTAACTGGAGCGTGATCTGCACTCCAAAAAGGAAAACCTCAGACTACAGTGAACACTGCACACAACTGTTCACTACCCAACGCGTCTCAGCAGGAAGGCAGTCTGTGCGTCAAAACAAAGGCGCAAGCATACATCCACGTACCCTGTTTATAAAGCTATATAAAAAAAATTATGTAGTAGTGACGCACACTTTATTGAGGTACAGTATTACATCGCCATTCACCATCTGTGGCTATGCAGTCTCATCTATATATACCTTATCTATCCGTTGTCATGCTTGCAAGTCGACAGTCAGGCATAAATAGCAATTTTCACTATGCACTATGCACTTTTTAAAGGTTATGTTTGTTAATAAACATGATTATTGCCACATATTATGAGTATTACATGATGGAAATTGTATAATTTTGTATAAACTGTTTAGTGACATTATTCAGCAAATGTAACATTTTAGTAATGTCACAGATAACTTGTAATGCTGATGATGTTTTGAAGTCAGACATTCATTGTCTATACAATAAAAATGGTGTACATACTGTTACTTATCCATCATTAATGGATTCAGATATGTACTTGTATGCTTTTATGTACAACCGTATAGCAGATTCCTTAACTAATTTATTTTGTGGTTTGCATTGCTGTTCAACATGTTAATGTATGTGTTTATGTTTGTCAATTCTTTATTTATCTAGATATTAGTTTAAATGAAATCATCATCTTATGGTAGTAAAGGTTATCTTTCTCTTGTTTGAAGTATAGACATTTAAAATTGACAGGTAACAAGGAAATTACTTGATCTAGTATTTAAACATCCTCCTTGACCCTGGGCTCCAACACCGCCAGTTGTTGCTCGGAAGTGCTGTTAGCACAGTCAACACTTGCTCCTGTGTTACTGGGGTTCAGTAACGTCAGCTGGTCCTCGGTTGTGCCATTGGCTCTTTTCCTTCTGCTGGCCCCTCCGGGTTCCAGTTACCGTCAGCTGGTTCTCCGCAGTGCCTTTGGCCTAGGTGCCTCCATCTTGGTATCCGAGTTCCAGCAACGTCTGCTGGTCCTTGGTAGTGCTTTGGAGCACAGGTACCTCCTGCTTAGTAACCGTGTCCCAGTAACGTCAGCTGGTCCTCGGTTGTGCCATTGGCTCTTTTCCTTCTGCTGCCCCTCCGGGTTCCAGTACCGTCAGCTGGTTCTCCGCAGTGCCTTTGGCCTAGGTGCCTCCATCTTGGTATCCGAGTTCCAGCAACGTCTGCTGGTCCTTGGTAGTGCTTTGGAGCACAGGTACCTCCTGCTTAGTAACCGTGTCCCAGTAACATCAGCTGGTACAAGATTGTGCTACAAATACAAGATACGGAACAAGAGACACAAGAACAATAAGCAGAAGATCTAAAAGCAGAAGAACATGAAGTATAAGACCAAAATGAAGAGCAAAATATATGCTCTAAATTCTAAGCAGAAGAAGACTAAGCAGTGTATGGGGGTGAGTCCGTTCCTCCTCGTGGTGCCCCTGGAAAATGCCTGCTGCTGCAGGCTAAACTGAACACGGACAAATACTGTTGTAATTTAAATCTTTTGTGACAGCAAGAACGGAAGGATGAAAAATTCATACTTTGACAGATTACAAGTACAGGATTCTCTGTCACAAATAAGAATATGATGAAGAAGATGAAGCAGAATATGAATAAGAATAATAGTTTAATAAGAAGAATATGAGTAATGTTAACAAAGATGAATAGCAAGAAGTTTAAGAAGAAGATAAAGAAGGTGAAGATGAAGAATAATTTGATGAAAAAGATGATGCTGCAGAAGATTATGAAGGAGAAAGTGTGTGAAAAGTTAAAAAGGTGAAGATGAAGAGCATGGAAGTTGTGTAATATACATATTTGCCAAAATATAAAAAACGTTAACATTGTCAATTTCTTCGTCAATCCGAACATCTTTAAAAAAAAAAATATTTATGCTATTCCATTTGATTGGGTTAAACATCTATGCCTTTAATGTCTCCTCAACCTTCCCCAATACATTCTACATTACTCTTTCTTGTTTTCCTTCATGTACAATTAACCAACAAGGCAAGAATGGGTTTTTTTTAATTTCGATATTTTGTTCCCATAGACTTACATGGGACTTCCGGTATCGATATCGGGTATCGCCGATATTTTAGTGATATCGGCGATACCATTCCGATTCCGATACTTTAGGATATCGGAAAGTATCGCTCAACTCTAGTTACCATATTTTCAGTTAGCCATTAAACGGTATTCATAACCACAGTCCATTGCAATGCTCAAGATATAACATATTTACTACCATTCCTTGACTGAAATTCAACTCATTTGTCGTCATAGTTAGATTCAGTGAACATTCCTATGTGTTTGGGAGTCAGTAACGCTGCATGTGCCCGGGTGTTAAAAATTATGCTGCAACTACAACTTCAACTTCAAAATTCATACTAGGCTCTGCCTACACCCTCCTTGACCCTGGGCTTCAACACCGCCAGTTGCTGCTCAGAAGTGTTAGATGCACAGATGAAAACAATCGCTGATGTGTTTGTGGGGTTCAGTAACGCCTGCTGTTCCCCTGCTGTGTGTCTGGCAAAAATTACTGCTGCTAACTACAACTTCAACTTCAAACATCTCATACTAGGCCTCTGCCTACACCCTCCTTGACCCTGGGCTTCAACACCGCCAGTTGCTGCTCAGAAGTGTTAGATGCACAGATGAAAACAATCGCTGATGTGTTTGTGGGGTTCAGTAACGCCTGCTGTTCCCCTGCTGTGTGTCCGGCAAAAATTACTGCTAGCTACCTAATCATGTGTGAAAAAAACATGACATGTCAAAGTGTCTAGTGCTACACATAGATATGAGGCTACACCCTGATTTCTAAGCTGTAAACATTTGAAACGTCAACTTTAAAACCATAAAATGATTAGTCTTTGTCACAAATCTGTAACAAAATAATTGTGACATATTATTACAGATATGCACATGTCGAAAACAAATGCAAACACAAAAGCCTACTTATGCTATAGGATACTGATGGTCAACCTTGTCACTCCATAGCTTAGACAAATCCAACTCACATCATGACTCAAATCTGCAATGTTGAAGTGCATAATGTGGGTTGAACTTTGACAACTGCTGCAGTGCGAAGGTTATACTTCAGTGTTCTTGCCTTTTAAATAAAAGCATACAAGTAAATATAATAATCCAATGTTGATTAAGGGACGTGATGTACACCTGTAATATTGTGCAAACAATGCATGTAGGAATAGTCCTCTTCAACATTACTTATATTTGTGTCATTTTAAAAAATACATATTTAATTAGAAAGTTAACAGCCCATATCATAAAGGTCCTTCATGTAAACATGATAATCGCTAACAAAAATCATGCATTACCTTGGTAAAGTCAATAGTGCATAGTCACAATAGCAAAATATATACCTGTAAGTGGTGCTGAAAGAACGACAACTGATAGAATAGGTGAATGATATCTATTTATCAGACTGAATAGCGACACCTGTACAATGTCGATATAATACTGTACCTTAACAAAACAGCTGTGTCACACCTCACACGATTTTTCTTGTAGCTTGTTATGTAATAGGGCACATGCGTGTATGTTTCATCATAGGTGCATGTTTACTGAGTAAAGCAGTCATGACAACGCCTTTGTGTTGTCGGTACGCTTGCGATGATGAACGATGCGCACCGTGAATGTTAGTCTGCGTCATAAGACGCACAGACGCTCCAATACCCAACGCGTCACAGCAGGAAGCCAGTCTGTGCGTCCAAACAAAGGCGCAAGCCATACATGCACGTACCTTTTATAAAGCTATATAAAAAAAGGTATGTAGTAGTAACGCACACTTTATTGAGGTACAGTATTACATCGCCATTCACCATCTGTGGCTATGCAGTCTCATCTATATATACCTTATCTATCCGTTGTCATGCTTGCAAGTCCACAGTCAGGCATAAATAGCTGTTTTCACTGACTAGCACTTTTTAAAGGTTTTTTTTTGTTAATATAAATGATTGGCACATATTATCAGTATTACATGATGGAAATTTTAGATATTTTTAAAAACTTTTTAGTGATATTATTCAGCAAATGAGAAAAATTGAGTGTATTTGTACTTTACTTAGTTACACTGTTATACCATCATTAATGGATTCTGATATGTACTTGTATGCTTTTATTTTAAAACCGTATAGCAGATTATTTAACCTTTTTATTGTGGTTTGCATTGCTTTTCAACATGTTAATGTATGCGTTTATGTTTGTAAATTATTAATTTACATATATTTTTTTAAGTAAATCATCATCTTATGGTACTAAAGGTTATATTTCTCTTGTTTGGAGTATAGACATTTTTAATTGACACGTAACAAGGAAAATACTTGATTAGTATTTAAACATCCTCCTTGACCCTGGGCTCCAACACCGCCAGTTGTTGCTTTGGAAGTGCTGTTAGCACAGTCTAACACTTGCTCCTGTGTTACTGGGGTTCAGTAATGTCAGCTGTTCCCCTGCTGTGTGAACGGCAAAAAGTCCTGCTGCCTCCACCATGTTCTCTTCTCATCCCTGGGTTACAACACCGCCAGTTGTTTCTCGGAAGTGCTGTTAGCACAGTCACACTTGCTCCTGTGTTACTGGGGTTCAGTAATGTCAGCTGTTCCCCTGCTGTGTGAACGGCAAAAAGTCCTGCTGCCTCCACCTGTTCTCTTCTCATCCTGGGTACAACACCGCCAGTTGTTTCTCGGAAGTGCTGTTAGCACAGTCACACTTGCTCCTGTGTTACTGGGGTTCAGTAATGTCAGCTGTTCCCCTGCTGTGTGAACGGCAAAAAGTCCTGCTGCCTCCACCTGTTCTCTTCTCATCCCTGGGTACAACACCGCCAGTTGTTCTCGGAAGTGCTGTTAGCACAGTCTACACTTGCTCCTGTGTTACTGGGTTCAGTAATGTCAGCTGTCCCCTGCTGTGTGAACGGCAAAAAGTCCTGCAGCCTCCACCATGTTCTCTTCTCATCCCTGGGCTACAACACGCCAGTTGTTGCTCGGAAGTGCTGTTAGCACAGTCAACACTTGCTCCTGTGTTACTGGGGTTCAGTAATGTCAGCTGTTCCCCTGCTGTGTGAACGGCAAAAAGTCCTGCTGCCTCCACCATGTTCTCTTCTCATCCCTGGGCTACAACACCGCAGTTGTTTTCTCGGAAGTGCTGTTAGCACAGTCTACACTTGCTCCTGTGTTACTGGGGTTCAGTAATGTCAGCTGTTCCCCTGCTGTGTGAACGGCAAAAAGTCCTGCTGCCTCCACCTGTTCTCTTCTCATCCCTGGGCTACAACACCGCCAGTTGTTCTCGGAAGTGCTGTTAGCACAGTCTAACACTTGCTCCTGTGTTACTGGGGTTCAGTAATGTCAGCTGTTCCCCTGCTGTGTGAACGGCAAAAAGTCCTGCTGCCTCCACCATGTTCTCTTCTCATCCCTGGGTTACAACACCGCCAGTTGTTTGCTCGGAAGTGCTGTTAGCACAGTCTACACTTGCTCCTGTGTTACTGGGGTTCAGTAATGTCAGCTGTTCCCCTGCTGTGTGAACGGCAAAAAGTCCTGCTGCCTCCACCATGTTCTCTTCTCATCCCTGGGCTTACAACACCGCCAGTTGTTGCTCGGAAGTGCTGTTAGCACAGTCACACTTGCTCCGTGTTACTGGGGTTCAGTAATGTCAGCTGTTCCCCTGCTGTGTGAACGGCAAAAAGTCCTGCTGCCTCCACCATGTTCTCTTCTCATCCCTGGGTACAACACCGCCAGTTGTTGCTCGGAAGTGCTGTTAGCACAGTCAACACTTGCTCCTGTGTTACTGGGTTCAGTAATGTCAGCTGTTCCCCTGCTGTGTGAACGGCAAAAAGTCCTGCTGCCTCCACCATGTTCTCTTCTCATCCCTGGGTACAACACCGCCAGTTGTTTCTCGGAAGTGCTGTTAGCACAGTCTACACTTGCTCCTGTGTTACTGGGGTTCAGTAATGTCAGCTGTTCCCCTGCTGTGTGAACGGCAAAAAGTCCTGCTGCCTCCACCACTGTTCTCTTCTCATCCTGGGTTACAACACCGCCAGTTGTTTCTCGGAAGTGCTGTTAGCACAGTCATACACTTGCTCCTGTGTTACTGGGGTTCAGTAATGTCAGCTGTTCCCCTGCTGTGTGAACGGCAAAAAGTCCTGCTGCCTCCACCATGCTCTTCTTCTTCTCATCCCTGGGTTACAACACCGCCAGTTGTTTGCTCGGAAGTGCTGTTAGCACAGTCTACACTTGCTCCTGTGTTACTGGGGTTCAGTAATGTCAGCTGTTCCCCTGCTGTGTGAACGGCAAAAAGTCCTGCTGCCTCCACCTGCTTTCTCTTCTCTATCCCTGGGTTACAACACCGCCAGTTGTTGCTCGGAAGTGCTGTTAGCACAGTCAACACTTGCTCCTGTGTTACTGGGGTTCAGTAATGTCAGCTGTTCCCCTGCTGTGTGAACGGCAAACAATCCTGCTGCCTCCACCATGTTCTCTTCTCATCCCTGTTCTCTTCTCATCCCTGGGTTACAACACCGCCAGTTGTTTCTCGGAAGTGCTGTTAGCACAGTCTACACTTGCTCCTGTGTTACTGGGGTTCAGTAATGTCAGCTGTTCCCCTGCTGTGTGAACGGCAAACAGTCCTGCTGCCTCAACTTTAATTTCCATGGGTACCTTCTGCTACCCATCCGGGTTCCAGTACCGTCAGCTGGTTCTCCGCAGTACCTTTGGCCTAGGTGCCTCCATGTCGGTATCCGAGTTCCAGCAACGTCTGCTGGTCCTTGGTAGTGCTTTGGAGCACAGGTACCTCCTGCTTAGTAACCCTGTCCCAGTAACGTCAGCTGGTCCTCGGTTGTGCCATTGGCTCTTTTCCTTCTGCTGACCCTCCGGGTTCCAGCACAGTCAGCTGGTCCTCGTTACTTTCATTGGCTCTTGTACCTTCTGCTACCCATCCGGGTTCCAGTACCGTCAGCTGGTTCTCCGCAGTGCCTTTGGCCTAGGTGCCTCCATGTCGGTATCCGAGTTCCAGCAACGTCTGCTGGTCCTTGGTAGTGCTTTGGAGCACAGGTACCTCCTGCTTAGTAACCCTGTCCCAGTAACGTCAGCTGGTCCTCGGTTGTGCCATTGGCTCTTTTCCTTCTGCTGACCCTCCGGGTTCCAGCACAGTCAGCTGGTCCTCGTTACTTCCATTGGCTTTTGTAACATCACCAACAGGACAAAGAAGGTTAAGACAAACTACAAGATACAGAACAAGAGACAGAAGAACAATAAGCAGAAGATCAAAAAGCAGAAGAACATTAAGTATAAGACCAAAATGAAGAGCAAAATATATGCTCTAAATTCTAAGCAGAAGAAGACTAAGCAGTGTATGGGGGTGAGTCCGTTCCTCCTCGTGGTGCCCCTGGAAAATGCCTGATGCTGCTGCAGGCTAAACTGAACGCGGACAAATACTGTTGTAATTAAAATCTTTCGTGACAGCAAGAACGGAAGGATGAAAATTCAGAGTTTTACAGATTACAAGTACAGGAATGTCTGTCACAAATAAGAATATGATGAAAAGGATGAATAGGAAGAAGATGAAGAAGTAGAATATGAAGAATAATAACTGTTTAATAAGAACAATATAAGTAATGTTAACAAAAAGATGAATAGCAAGAAGTTTTAGAAGATTAAGAAGGTGAAGATGAAGAATAATTTGATGAGAAAGATGATGCTGCTGAAGATTATGAAGGAGAAAGTGTGTGAAAAGTTAAAAAGGTGAAGACCATGGAAGTTGTGAAACAGACATATTTGACAAAATAGAAAAAAGGTTAACAACATTGTCAATTTGTTCGTCAATCCGAACGTATTTCCTAAAAAAAAAAAATTAATGCTATTCCATTGGATTGGGTCAAACATCTATGCCTTTAATGTCTCCTCAACCTCCCCCAATACATTCTACATTACTCTTTCTTGTTTTCCTTCATGTACAATTAACCAACAAGGCAAGAATGGGTTTTTTTTAATTTCGATATTTTGTTCCCATAGACTTACATGGGACTTCCGGTATCGGTATCGGGTATCGCCGATATTTTAGTGATATCGGCGATACCATTCCGATTCCGATACTTTAGGATATCGGAAAGTATCGCTCAACTCTAGCAACCAGGTAATGTGTGACTGGCATGGCGGTGCAGTGGCTGTGGTAGTAGAAGCACAGTAGTTAGGATGGGGAAGACAAAAAGATGCTTGGCAGTTTAAGGTCGGGGCATGACACACCATGGATGTCATGCCTCCACAGAATGGACTGTTTTGTTTTTTTTTTGCAGCTTTGGTTGAGACTTATTTCTCCTGATTAACCTCATCTACTCTGAGGGAAACATGTTGAAAATGTGGATTATTGATCATTATCCTACTATTATGGATGAATACAGTGGGGAAAATAAGTATTTGATACATGCCATTTTTGCAAGTTTTCCCACCTACCAAGAAAAAACAGAACTTAATGTTTGGTACAGAAACATTTGCTTGCAGACGTTTCCTGTAGTTCTTGACCAAGTTTGCACACACTGAAGGAAAGATTTTGGCCCACTCCTCCATAGAGATCTTCTCAAGAGCTGTCAGGTTTTGAGGCTGTTGCTGGGCAACATTGAGCTCCCTCCAAAGATTTTCTATTGGGTTCAGTATTGAAGACTGCCTATGCCACTCCAGGTCCTTGAAATGCTTCCTACGGAGCCACTGCTTAGTTTCCCTGGCTTTATGTTTTTGGTCATTGTCATGCTGGGAGACCCAGACATGACACATTTTCAATGCTCTTACTGAGGGAAGGAGATTGTTAACTAAAATCTTGTGATACATGACCCTGTCCATCCTCCCTTCAATACGGTGCAGTCCTTCTGTCCCCTCTGCAGAAAATCACCCCAAACTATGATGTTTTCCCCACCATGAAGCATGGTTGGACTGTGTTCTTGGGGTTGTACTCATCTTTCTTCTGCTTTTAAACAGTGAAGTTGATACCAAAATGTTCTATAATGGTCTCATCTGACCACATGACCTTTTCCCATGCCTCCTATGGATCATCCAGATCATCATTGGTGAAGTTCAAATGGGCCTGGACATGTGCTTATGTGCCCTGCAGGATTTTAATCCATGACTGCACAGTGTGTTACTAACGGTAATTTGTGAGACTGTGGACCCAGTTTTCTTCAGGCCATTGACCAGGCCCTACCGTGTAGTTCTGGGCTGACTCTGACCTCTCTCAGAATCATCCTTACCCAACAAGACGAGATCTTGCATGGAGCCCAGACTGAGAAAGATTGACTGTCATCTTGTGTTTCTTTCATTTTTTAAATATTGTGCCAACAGTTGTCGCCTTCTCACCAAGCCGCTTGCTTATTGTCCAGCAGACCATCCCAACCTTGTTCAAGTCTACAATTTTGTCCCTGGTGTCCTTAGACAGCTCTTTGGTCTTGGCCATGGTGGAGAGGTTGGAGTGTGATTGATTGAGTGTGTGAACAGCTGTCTTTTATACAGGTAACAAGTTCAAATAGGTGCAATTACTACAAGTAATGAGTGCAGAGTAGGTGACTTTCTTAAAGAAAAAATAACGTGCTGGCTGGTAGGTGATCAAATACTTATTTCATGCAATTAAATGCAATTTAATTATGCAAAAATAATACAGCGTTATTTTCTGTTTTTTATTTTTAGATTCTGTCTCACAGTTGTAGATGGGAAAACTGGTAAAATCAGCAGTGTATCAAATACTTATTTTCCCACTGTATATATGTCCAGTAGGACCACGGGTCATTAAGGGTTTTATAGAATTGTATCAGAGGAGTGAGATGTATTGTATAAATATGTCTTTGTATATATAATTCCCTATCAGAGGAGTTTAGTGTTTCTAAGATATTATCTATAAATTTAACACTCTATTGTAGGAGTGATAGGTTATTTCTTTTTAAGTACATAGGGATATTATTAGGGCATATAAGGTTAGTCATACTTGAGCAGGGGTGCAATTGTCATATTGTATTGGGTGACAATCTCCACAGCCAGGTAAAGAATCTTTAGGGATATACTTAGTAATTTTCAAATGGCCTTCTACAATTATATTTACATTCATTTTGTGGCATTTGTGTAATGTCATATTTTTTCCCTGAGGCCTATCCAGGTGTGTTTACACCAATCTTTGCTCAAAATATCCCTCTATACATTGTGCTATACTTTATGATGCATGAGGACGCCAATGAGTATTTTAAAATATTTTTTCATAACTAAAGTTGTTTTTATTTTTTTTCTATTCTATACTTCAGCAATACAGTTCCGTAATCAGCAGTACTATAGTATAAATGACATGACAAACATGGTGTAGGTGCCCACCATAGTGTGGTACACTGGTACTGGCATTAGTAGAACAGTATAAACAACTACCAACAGCTTGGCAGGCAGACAGATAGCAGGGCCAATTTAATCATTAGCATAGGCTGTCGGTGTATCAAAGTCTGCACAGAGCCACACCAGATTCATTTTTAGAAATATTAGGTTTTCCCACTTATGGAAGATAACTTGGTCCACTTTGGTGTGACAAATCCACCAGTTGCACTGAATACTCTCTCTGACATGACAATGAAAGCTGGACAGGACATTACTCCCAAAGCAAACTGATCCAGTTGTTCTCACTGATCCAATTTGTTGACCCAGAAATCCACTGGATTGGGGCTCAGGGTATCTGCTTGAGAAAGACTGTGCCCTAAGTACTACTGAACATGGCTGTTCATACAGTACAGTACATCTGTGTTTGCTGAACTACGCCAGGTTGTTGCAATAGCAGAAAAAAACATCTGGTTCATAGGGTCAAATACACTGTAGGTGTTTCTGGTGCTGCCTTGGCTATTTGTTTTAGCCATTATGGCTGGACTGGTGGGAGAAGGTTATCTCTGAGTGGATCGTCCAGTGAGTAATCTACATTCTCCTGCACATAAAAGCTGAGAACAGGCGCCTCTTTCCGCAAGCAACAATGGTAGATTGATTTTTCAAACAAGACTGAGCGCACATGCCATCATATTTTGAAAGGCAGCAGAATTCACTAGTTGGTCAGATGGCATCAATAGCCACTTGACAAGATGCAAGTTTAGTTGACAAATCAGTGAATGATTGGGAGCGGACGGTTGTTACCTCGACATATGTGAAGCCCAGCTGTGCTAGGATTCCCACATCTCCTGGAAGGGTGCACTGAAGGATTTAACCACTAGAGGTCCCAATGCATACATACACCTTCACCCATCCCCTAAGACCACCAGAGGGAGCCAGATAGGTATATAAAAGGAGGGTGAAGATAGGAAGAGAGTTCAGAAAGCAGATTGGAGTCAGTCAGATTAGAGTTCTGCTGAGTGCAGTGTGCAGTGCAGAGCAGAAGGCTGCAGTCTGCAGCAGAGAGACTGCAGAGCAGTTCAGTTCAATAGAGTGGAGTCTAGTAGAGTGGAGTTGAATCCATTCTAGTCAGAGCAGAGACAAGTGAGTAGTTTGCAGACAGAGCAGACGAGTGGAGCTTGCAGTGAGGGACTCCATAGCTCAAGTTGAGAGCCAGGAGCGTGCCGACACTCTGAGAGCGGCGAAGAGGCAGCCCACCAACTGCCAGTGTGTGTAATCGTGTGAGGGCCCGAGTAGGCCGAAGGCAAGTGGAAAGAGAAGTAAAAGAGGCAGAGGAGCCTTAACGGCTCACCTCAACAAGCATTTACCGGACACCGGGGTCCTAGCCTATAGGGATCTCCACGACCCATTAGGAGAACACTGGAGTTCCTGGAGGACTAAAGGTCACAGGAGCACCACAGAGCTGATACATAACTGGGCCAGGAGGATGGAGTCAGGCAGTGCACTGCCAGCAGGGACTGTGTACTTCAAGAAAAGGTCCAACCACAAGGTCAGCCAGGTGCAGGATGGAGACTAAGTTAGGCCCAGCTACATGCAGAACAGAATATCCAGAGAATATAGAGTACACAAAATTTAAAAAAATTGTAAATAAAAAATTATATTATAATGATGAAAACAATATGCGTCTATATCACCTGAAAGAAATAGGATGGTAGACCATCCGAAAATTAGATAGAGAAACACCCAGGTTGTGAAAGGGGATAACTTAATGAGAGGGAAAAGATAACGAGACCAAGAATATAGTATATCAAAATATTGCCTTTATTAAACAGAATTTGGCTAACAAACATACAATAAAACCATATAAAAATTAATGATAAATAATAATATATAAAAGAAAAGAAGCACACCACGAACTGGAATGATGTAATCAACACACAAAAAAAATTATACAAAAATTGGTATGACCAATATATATATTCTCTCAGCGTGTATAAATAAAATGCTCAGATAATATAACCAGGGATATTAATAAAATTATATATAATAATATGCATATATATATTATATATACGGTGTAAGTGGCACAAAAAATGGATGGGTGTAGTGCTGAATAATAATTAAGGCAATGCAAACTGATTTAGTGCACACAAATAAAGTGTCTAATAATGTGCATTACAAAAAAGAATGACAGTATACAAAACCATGTTATTGTGCACAAACAAAATAAATAAATATAGTGCACTGTGCAAAATGAAACTAACTATGTGCATGTGCTAACGATTATCCATAGATATGTGCCACCATACAAAAGCCTAAAATAACAATACCTGGGAGCAAAAACCAGCGTGGTGTGCCAAGCTATAACGCGCCCCGACGCGCGTTTCGGATATGATTCTTTCGTCAGGAATCATATCCGAAACGCGCGTCGGGGCGCGTTATAGCTTGGCACACCACGCTGGTTTTTGCTCCCAGGTATTGTTATTTTAGGCTTTTGTATGGTGGCACATATCTATGGATAATCGTTAGCACATGCACATAGTTAGTTTCATTTTGCACAGCGCACTATATTTATTTATTTTGTTTGTGCACAATAACATGGTTTTGTATACTGTCATTCTTTTTTGTAATGCACATTATTAGACACTTTATTTGTGTGCACTAAATCAGTTTGCATTGCCTTAATTATTATTCAGCACTACACCCATCCATTTTTTCGTCAGGAATCATATCCGAAACGCGCGTCGGGGCACGTTATGTTATAGCTTGGCACACCACGCTGGTTTTTGCTCCCAGGTATTGTTATTTTAGGCTTTTGTATGGTGGCACATATCTATGGATAATCGTTAGCACATGCACATAGTTAGTTTCATTTTGCACAGTGCACTATATTTATTTATTTTGTTTGTGCACAATAACATGGTTTTGTATACTGTCATTCTTTTTTGTAATGCACATTATTAGACACTTTATTTGTGTGCACTAAATCAGTTTGCATTGCCTTAATTATTATTCAGCACTACACCCATCCATTTTTTGTGCCACTTACACCGTATATAATATATATATGCATATTATTATATATAATTTTATTAATATCCCTGGTTATATTATCTGAGCATTTTATTTATACACACTGAGAGAATATATATATATTGGTCATACCAATTTTTGTATAATTTTTTTGTGTGTTGATTACATCATTCCAGTTCGTGGTGTGCTTCTCTTCTTTTATATATTATTATTTATCATTAATTTTTATATGGTTTTATTGTATGTTTGTTAGCCAAATTCTGTTTAATAAAGGCAATATTTTGATATACTATATTCTTGGTCTCGTTATCTTTTCCCTCTCATTAAGTTATCCCCTTTCACAACCTGGGTGTTTCTCCAGCTACATGCAGGCCAGGACTTGATCACAGAAAGGCAAGGAACAGGAGGCCACACACCTACTCAGTGGGAGAATCTGGATGTGCACTCTTCACCCTACAGTGCCCCGGGATGTGCCTACAACATCTTCAGTAAAGGTACCAAAGTGACTTGTGTGTGTGTCCCTCTTCTTACCCATAACTGCCGGGTTCCCTTCCGTCCTGCATCCCTCCCATCTATCTGCCCTGAAGGACTCAGCCTCACCTGTGGGAGGCCTAACACCTATAGCTGCACAACACCAACCCTTCAGTGGATCTGCACCGCAGCGCTGGTCACCCTGACCAGGTACCACAGGTGGCGTCACGAGTCCCCATACCAACATTTAATTCCCCTGTAAATATCCCACATTTATGGGTGAGCGCCCAGGGCCACGGACCAAGCTGTGTTGCCGTGACATCCCCCATAGAAGTTAATATGCTCGGATCCGAGTACCCCCACGACCCTGGGAGGGCGGCTCACATACAATCGTCAATGGATATTTGCCATTATCAATGGAGAAGGAAGAGGAATATTTTGAGTCCTACATGCATAAAAGGAGGATGTCAATGATAATGGTGGTGATGATGAAACCGAACAGAGGCTACCTAAGTGTGCAGTTTATCCATAAGGGTGAGAAGGTCAACTTGAGGCTTGCTTTATATTAGGCTTACCTGGTAAGATGGATCCTCCAAGCCCAATGTCTGGGCAGACACATAAGCATCAGTGCAGCAGGCATGTAACGTATGCAGAAAGTGAGTCACAGAGGATCTCAAAGCCACAGACAGCAGAGGCACTGGAAGCCGAAGGCAGACAGGCAGCTGAGGCACTGGAAGCCACAGACAGGTACCTGAGTTACTGGAAGCCCCAGACAGACAGATAAGTGAAGTACTAGAAGCCGCAGGCATACAGGCAGCCAAGGCACTGAAAGTCGCAGGCAGACAGGCAGCTGAATACTGGAAGTCTCAGGCAGACAGGTAGCTGAGGTACTGGAAGCCACTGGCAGCCAGGAGATGTCCTGGAGACCACAGACAGGGCACTACACAGACAAACTAACATTATCAAAGGGACTCTGTCAGCCCAGAATGACTGTTGAAACCAAGTACAGCCGCTTGATGCTTCAGTCATTTAAATACACCTATCTATCTAGAGGCAGCATATAAAACAGGTATTCCAAAATTAAGAAAAGACAATTTGTAATAAAAATGAAGAAAATATAGCTATGTGCCTTTACAAAATAGCATGGGACCAGGAAATGTAGGTAGAATCACTTTCCAAAAGCAAGCAACTGCAACGAGCAGCTTTAGGCAGGTGATGCTTACTTGTCTAATATTAGAGTTTTGCAGCAATAAAAAGGGCTCAAAAATTTATTTAAACTCTTAATGACCACCGATACGCATTAGCACGGCGGCCTTATTTCCTCATCGCCGTTTTTAAACAGTAATCGGGAATAAGAGAATAGCGTTGCTCCACAGTTGTACATGACAGCTAACACCTGCCTGTATCGGCGCAGGCCAGTTTTGTTGCTGATCAAGTCAAATTAACCCCTTAAATACCGCTGTCAATCACAACAGCGGTATCTAACTGGTTAAAAGGGGTTAAAAGACCCCCAGTGGTAGGATCGAGGCCCTCACGATCATAATCGCTGGTGCCAATCGTTGTCATGATACCCTGACGTCAACTGATGACCCCAGGAAATGGTGGCCTGTGAGATCTATAAGCAAAGTCTTTACGTCTGTCTGTGATTCACTGACAGGTCTTATTCAAAGCAGTACTTGAGTACTGTAATGCATCACACCAAGGATCAGAATAAAAATTATACATGTTCCACAGTGGGACTTATTGAAAAGTAAAAAAAGTAAAATAAAATGAGTCAAAAAAGTAAAAAGCACACAAATCATGATAAGCCAATTCGCCACTAAAAGTACAGTGTTTGTGATAAAACAAAGATTACCAAAAAAAAGTATACATAATTACTATAGCCACATCCAGAATGACCTGGTCTATAAGACTGGCATGCTATTTATTCTGTATGGTGAATACTGCAAAAATAATAATAATTTAAAAAACACATCAGAAATGTTGCCGTTTCATTAACTGACATACAAATAATTGAATAAAAAGCGATCAAAAAGTCATATGTAAAAAAAAGTAAATAAACATGCCAAAAAGTCCAGCAAACAACAAGCCCTAATATGGAAAAAAAATCATTTTTTTTACAGCTGTCAGAATATGGTGATGCAGAAACAAATTCATTTTTGTAAAGCAGAGCAGGAAGCGAGGGTCATTAGCATGTAGCATCCCATGCTCTCGCCTCGGATGTGATATGCTAGTGGGATCCTGGCCTAATCGTACTGACCCAAAGAATAAATCGGTATTATCACTTTTACTGCATGGTGAAAGGCACAAAAAAAAAGATAAGAACAATTACCGTATTTTGCGGATTATAAGATGCACCTGATTATAAGACGCACCCCAAATTCTGAGGAGAGAAATAGGAAAACAAAAAACTTTTTTAATAAAATGGTGGTGCTTCCTATAATTCATGTGTCTTATTGCTTACGGGGGTGGTGGCTGCGGTCTCTGCACCATGTCATTTTGACACCGGACATCTGTACATCTGGCCTCCTGATGAGCCCATGGGGCGAAACGCGTTGAGGCGCTACTATTGATGGTGGTGGGGTGACCATGAGAAATGATGAGTATCGTTACGCATTTCTTATTAATAACTAGGGTTGAGCGATACTTTCCGATATCCAAAAGTATCGGAATCGGAATGGTATCGCCGATACCATTAAAATATCGGCGATACCCGATACCGATACCGGAAGTCCCATGTAAGTCTATGGGAACAAAATATCGGAATTAAAAAAAAACCATTCTTGCCTTGTTGGTTAATTGTACATGAAGGAAAACAACAAAGAGTAATGTAGAATGTATTGGGGAAGGTTGAGGAGACATTAAAGGCATAGATGTTTAACACAATCAAATGGAATAGCATATATATATATATTTTTTTTTAAAGATGTTCGGATTGACGAATAAATTGACAATGTTGTTAACGTTTTTTCTATTTTGGCAAATATGTATATTTCACAACTTCCATGCTCTTCACCTTTTTAACTTTTCACACACTTTCTCCTTCATAATCTTCAGCAGCATCATCTTTTTCATCAAATTATTCTTCATCTTCACCTTCTTTATCTTCTTCTTAAACTTCTTGCTATTCATCTTTTTGTTAACATTACTCATATTCTTCTTATTAAACTATTATTCTTATTCATATTGTACTTCATCTTCTTCATCATATTCTTATTTGTGACAGAGAATCCTGTACTTGTAATCTGTCAAAGTATGAATTTTTCATCCTTCCGTTCTTGCTGTCACAAAAGATTTAAATTACAACAGTATTTGTCCGTGTTCAGTTTAGCCTGCAGCAGCAGGCATTTTCCAGGGGCACCACGAGGAGGAACGGACTCACCCCCATACACTGCTTAGTCTTCTTCTGCTTAGAATTTAGAGCATATATTTTGCTCTTCATTTTGGTCTTATACTTCATGTTCTTCTGCTTTTTGATCTTCTGCTTATTGTTCTTAAGTCTCTTGTTCTGTATCTTGCAGTTTGTCTTAACCTTCTTAGTCCTGTTTGGTAATCTTTTATTTCTTCTTTGTGATGGTGTTTAGGCTGGTTGGCTTGATGCTCGTCGTCCTTGTGGTCGTCATCTTCTTCGGGGTGGTCATCAGGGTCGTCGTCTTCATTGTTGGAGATCCAGAGTGATTACCCAAAAAAGCATTGAAAAAATCTTCAATTTGTAAATGTAACAGAAGGTACAAGAGCCAATGCAAGTAACGAGGACCAGCTGACTGTGCTGGAACCCGGAGGGGCAGCAGAAGGAAAGAGCCAATGGCACAACCGAGGACCAGCTGACGTTACTGGGACACGGTTACTAAGCAGGAGGTACCTGTGCTCCAAAGCACTACCAAGGACCAGCAGACGTTGCTGGAACTCGGATACCGAGATGGAGGCACCTAGGCCAAAGGCACTGCGGAGAACCAGCTGACGGTACTGGAACCCGGACGGGTAGCAGAAGGTACAAGAGCCAATGCAAGTAACGAGGACCAGCTGACTGTGCTGGAACCCGGAGGGGCAGCAGAAGGAAAAGAGCCAATGGTACAACCGAGGACCAGCTGACGTTACTGGGACACGGTTACTAAGCAGGAGGTACCTGTGCTCCAAAGCACTACCAAGGACCAGCAGACGTTGCTGGAACTCGGATACCGAGATGGAGGCACCTAGGCCAAAGGCACTGCGGAGAACCAGCTGACGGTACTGGAACCCGGACGGGTAGCAGAAGGTACAAGAGCCAATGCAAGTAACGAGGACCAGCTGACTGTGCTGGAACCCGGAGGGGCAGCAGAAGGAAAAGAGCCAATGGCACAACCGAGGACCAGCTGACGTTACTTCGACACGGTTACTAAGCAGGAGGTACCTGTGCTCCAAAGCACTACCAAGGACCAGCAGACGTTGCTGAAACTCGGATACCGAGATGGAGGCACCTAGGCCAAAGGCACTGCGGAGAACCAGCTGACGGTACTGGAACCCGGACGGGTAGCAGAAGGTACCCATGGAAATTTAAGATGACAGGCCGCGAGCCGGCCGCAGTTACCGAATCCCACAGTACTACAGTGGGTGATTGTCCTATTGTCACAATGGAAACAGCCTTTATTTGCATATCCCGCAGCACACATAGGAAGCACCTAAACTCCAAGCACCATAGAGTCGGCTAACCCGACCGCAACACGACAGGACAACTTATTGGAGGCTAAGTGACGTTTACACTGAGAGGAAACAGATGGCGTGCTGTAACCAGTCTGGGCAGGAGTGAGTACCCGTGCCAATGACACTTCCGAGCAACAACTGGCGGTGTTGTAGCCCAGGGATGAGAAGAGAACATGGTGGAGGCAGCAGGACTTTTTGCCGTTCACACAGCAGGGGAACAGCTGACATTACTGAACCCCAGTAACACAGGAGCAAGTGTTCACTGTGCTAACAGCACTTCCGAGCTACAACTGGCGGTGTTGTAGCCCAGGGATGAGAAGAGAACATGGTGGAGGCAGCAGGACTTTTTGCCGTTCACACAGCAGGGGAACAGCTGACATTACTGAACCCCAGTAACACAGGAGCAAGTGTTCACTGTGCTAACAGCACTTCCGAGCTACAACTGGCGGTGTTGTAGCCCAGGGATGAGAAGAGAACATGGTGGAGGCAGCAGGACTTTTTGCCGTTCACACAGCAGGGGAACAGCTGACATTACTGAACCCCAGTAACACAGGAGCAAGTGTTCACTGTGCTAACAGCACTTCCGAGCTACAACTGGCGGTGTTGTAGCCCAGGGATGAGAAGAGAACAGGGTGGAGGCAGCAGGACTTTTTGCCGTTCACACAGCAGGGGAACAGCTGACATTACTGAACCCAGTAACACAGGAGCAAGTGTTCACTGTGCTAACAGCACTTCCGAGCTACAACTGGCGGTGTTGTAGCCCAGGGATGAGAAGAGAACATGGTGGAGGCAGCAGGACTTTTTGCCGTTCACACAGCAGGGGAACAGCTGACATTACTGAACCCCAGTAACACAGGAGCAAGTGTTCACTGTGCTAACAGCACTTCCGAGCTACAACTGGCGGTGTTGTAGCCCAGGGATGAGAAGAGAACAGGGTGGAGGCAGCAGGACTTTTTGCCGTTCACACAGCAGGGGAACAGCTGACATTACTGAACCCCAGTAACACAGGAGCAAGTGTTCACTGTGCTAACAGCACTTCCGAGCTACAACTGGCGGTGTTGTAGCCCAGGGATGAGAAGAGAACATGGTGGAGGCAGCAGGACTTTTTGCCGTTCACACAGCAGGGGAACAGCTGACATTACTGAACCCCAGTAACACAGGAGCAAGTGTTCACTGTGCTAACAGCACTTCCGAGCTACAACTGGCGGTGTTGTAGCCCAGGGATGAGAAGAGAACAGGGTGGAGGCAGCAGGACTTTTTGCCGTTCACACAGCAGGGGAACAGCTGACATTACTGAACCCCAGTAACACAGGAGCAAGTGTTCACTGTGCTAACAGCACTTCCGAGCTACAACTGGCGGTGTTGTAGCCCAGGGATGAGAAGAGAACAGGGTGGAGGCAGCAGGACTTTTTGCCGTTCACACAGCAGGGGAACAGCTGACATTACTGAACCCCAGTAACACAGGAGCAAGTGTTCACTGTGCTAACAGCACTTCCGAGCTACAACTGGCGGTGTTGTAGCCCAGGGATGAGAAGAGAACATGGTGGAGGCAGCAGGACTTTTTGCCGTTCACACAGCAGGGGAACAGCTGACATTACTGAACCCCAGTAACACAGGAGCAAGTGTTCACTGTGCTAACAGCACTTCCGAGCTACAACTGGCGGTGTTGTAGCCCAGGGATGAGAAGAGAACATGGTGGAGGCAGCAGGACTTTTTGCCGTTCACACAGCAGGGGAACAGCTGACATTACTGAACCCCAGTAACACAGGAGCAAGTGTTCACTGTGCTAACAGCACTTCCGAGCTACAACTGGCGGTGTTGTAGCCCAGGGATGAGAAGAGAACATGGTGGAGGCAGCAGGACTTTTTGCCGTTCACACAGCAGGGGAACAGCTGACATTACTGAACCCCAGTAACACAGGAGCAAGTGTTCACTGTGCTAACAGCACTTCCGAACTACAACTGGCGGTGTTGTAGCCCAGGGATGAGAAGAGAACAGGGTGGAGGCAGCAGGACTTTTTGCCGTTCACACAAGCAGGGGAACAGCTGACATTACTGAACCCCAGTAACACAGGAGCAAGTGTTCACTGTGCTAACAGCACTTCCGAGCTACAACTGGCGGTGCTGTAGCCCAGGGTCAAGGAGGATGTTTAAATACTAATCAAGTATTTTCCTTGTTACGTGTCAATTAAAAATGTCTATACTCCAAACAAGAGAAATATAAAACTTTAGTACCATAAGATGATGATTTAACTTAAAAAAATATATGTAAATTAAAATTTACAAACATAAACGCATACATTAACAAGTTGAAAAGCAATGCAAGCCACAATTAAAATAGGTTAAATAATCTGCTATACGGTTTAAAATAAAAGCATACAAGTACACATCAGAATCCATTAATGATGGGTAAGTAACAGTATGTACACCATTTTTATTGTGTAGACAATGAATGGCTGACTTAAAAACATAATCAGCATTACAAGTTTTCTTTGACATTCATAAAACTTTACATTTGGTGAATAATATAACTACAATTTTTTAAAAAATATCTAAAATTTCCATCATGTAATACTGATAATATGTGCCAATCATTTATATTAACAAAAACGAAAATTTAAAAAGTGCATAGTGCAGAGTGAAAACAGATATTTATGCCTGACTGTGGACTTGCAAGCATGACAACGATAGATAAGGTATATATAGATGAGACTGCATAGCCACAGATGGTGAATGGCGATGTAATACTGTACCTCAATAAAGTGTGCGTTACTACTACATCCTTTTTTTTATCTAGCTTTATAAAAGGTTACGTGCATGTATGGTTGCGCCTCTGTTTGGACGCACAGACTGGCTTCCTGCTGTGACGCGTTGGGTATTGGAGCGTCTGTACGTCTTATGACGCAGACTAACATTCACGGTGCGCATCGTTCATCATCGCAAGCGTACCGACAACACAAAGGCGTTGTCATGACTGCTTTACTCAGTAAACATGCACCTATGATGAAACATGCACGCATGTGCCCTATTACATAACAAGCTACAAGAAAAACGAGTGTGAGGTGTGACACAGCTGTTTTGTTAAGGTACAGTATTATATCGACATTGTACAGATGTTGCTATTCAGTCTGATAAATATATATCATTCACGTATTCTATCAGTTGTCGTTCTTTCAGCACCACTTACAGGTATATATTTTGCTATTGTGACTATGCACTATTGACTTTACCAAGGTAATGCATGATTTTTGTAAGCGATTATCATGTTTACATGAAGGACCTTTATGATATGGGCTGTTAACTTTCTAATCAAATATGTATTTTTTAAAATGACACAAATATAAGTAATGTTGAAGAGGACTATTCCTACATGCATTGTTTGCACAATATTACACGTGTACATCACGTCCCTTAATCAACATTGGATTATTATATTTACTTGTATGCTTTTATTTCAAAGGCAAGAACACTGAAGTATAACCTTCGCACTGCAGCAGTTGTCAAAGTTCAACCCACATTATGCACTTCCAACATTGCAGCATTGGAGTCATCATGATGTGAGTTGGATTTGTCTAAGCTATGGAGTGACAAGGTTGACCATCAGTATCCTATAGCATAAGTAGGATTTTGTGTTTGCATTTGTTTTCGACATGTGCATATCTGTAATAATATGTCACATTTATTTTGTTACAGATTTGTGACAAAGACTAATCATTTTATGGTTTGAAAGTTGACGTTTCAAATGTTTACAGCTTAGAAATCAGGGTGTAGCCTCATATCTATGTGTAGCACTAGACACTTTGAGATGTCAGGTTTTTTTCACCATGATTAGGTAGCTAGCAGTAATTTTTGCCAGACACACAGCAGGGGAACAGCAGGCGTTACTGAACCCCACAAACACATCAGCGATTGTTTTCATCTGTGCATCTAACACTTCTGAGCAGCAACTGGCGCTGTTGAAGCCCAGGGTCAAGGAGGGTGTAGGCAGAGGCCTAGTATGAGACGTTTGAAGTTGAAGTTGTAGTTAGCAGCAGTAATTTTTGCCAGACACACAGCAGGGAACAGCAGGCGTTACTGAACCCCACAAACACATCAGCGATTGTTTTCATCTGTGCATCTAACACTTCTGAGCAGCAACTGGCGCTGTTGAAGCCCAGGGTCAAGGAGGGTGTAGGCAGAGGCCTAGTATGAGACGTTTGAAGTTGAAGTTGTAGTTAGCAGCAGTAATTTTTGCCAGACACACAGCAGGGGAACAGCAGGCGTTACTGAACCCCACAAACACATCAGCGATTGTTTTCATCTGTGCATCTAACACTTCTGAGCAGCAACTGGCGCTGTTGAAGCCCAGGGTCAAGGAGGGTGTAGGCACAAAATATTGACTTATTGCCTTGTTACGTGGCCATTGCAAATGTATGTACTTCAAACAAGAATAAATGAAGTTTTACTAGGACAATAAAATGATGAATTTCAATTCCAAGAATAGAAAAATATTTATACTTGAGAGTCCTCTGTGGTTGATACCGTTTAATGGCTAACTGAAAATATGGTAACAAATTCAAAGCTTTCGAGACTACTCAGGTCTCTTCATCAGGCTAAAGGGTATGCCACACTAAACAATATCGCTAACGGGATCGCTAAAAAACGTCACTATTTAGCGATCCCGTTAGCGATATTGTTCAGTGCGGCAGCTTCCAGCGACGAGCTTCCTGCTGTGATCTCGCTCGTCGCTGGAATCGCTTCGGACCCTATTTCATCGCTGGCGCTCCCGCTGGGTAAGTATCTTATCGCTGTGTGGCACCTTTTCTTAGCGATTTAGCGGTACTTTTGTACCGCTAAAGTCGTTAAGAAGATCGCTAACGGCGATAGCGTCGTTAACTATATCGCTAAATGCGGCAGCATTTAGCGATATAGAAACAATCCCGCTAGCGATCTCATTAGTATGCAACGCTAACGAGATCGCTAGCGGGATTGTTTAGTGTGGCAGTACCTTTAGACTAAAAAAAAAATGGAAGAATCACATATTTGTACACACAACAGGACACAGGAATAGGTAAGACAAGTGAGGGAGGGACAAGTGAGGGTAGACCGGCCAAAAAATGAGAACAAGGATGAATTATCAGCGCCACACGATAAGACAAAAAATAATGGATTTACCTGTGGCAAAACACTTTTGTATGCCCGGTCATAGCATGATGGATATGGAATTACTGGTATTAAAATATAACTTCAAATATGAGAAAGATACAAAGGTTTCAGAATATAAGCTCATCATGACCTTTGACACTGTTAGTGATGGAATGAATAGATCACACGGATTTATGTAATTCTATATCAATTAAGGAATCTGCGTCTCTGCCCTTCCAGGGGCATTAAAACACAAAACCAGACCCCAATCAGAGGGCAATAAAACTTTCTATCCTTATCTAGGAACTGTTCCAATATTTATGTTCATCCCTCTGTGATAATGACAGTTCTGCTACACGTCACTTACTTGTCTTACCTATTGCACTATTCCTGTGTCCTGTTGTGTATAGAAATATGTGATGCTTCATTTTTTGTTTTAGTCTTTGCCTGATGAAGAGACGTGAGTAGCCTCGAAAGCTTGCAATTTGTTACCATCTTTTCAGTTATCCATTCAAAGGTATCAACCACTGTGGACTCTCAAGTGTAAATATTTTTCTATCTAATGGCTAACACGGTACGAAGATACACATGTTTCCTAACTTCAATAATAAAAATAAAGACACTGCAAATATAAACGCATATATGCACATGCCAACAAGAAATGGAACAACACACCACCCAAAAAATTGGTTACAAAATATAGTGTTGTAAATTTAAGAATAAAAGTCCATTTTTGTATTTATGAATAATGCTTAAGGAACGCTATGTTAAACCATAACATAGTGAAGACAATGGATTTTGTAATCGTCACTCATCATCATCATCATTGCAATTTAGATGTGACAGTCACAGACATTTCAATTATTTAAGTTAATAAAATCGTTACTTTGTACAGCATGTATGACATGTCCAGCATGGACTCATCAATGTGATGACACAATAATGTACGATAAAAAATAACCATTTAAAAAAACATAATGCATTGTCACAATTTAAGTGTGTGCCTGCAAGTGTAGGTGAAAGAAAGGCCACGGATAGCAAAGGTATATTCTATGTCTGTATCAGACAGTGGACAGCCTCTGATGGGTAATGGCGATGTTATACTGTACGTCAATAAAGTCTGCGGCTGCAATCATGCATTTTTTGCTTGGACAGTGTTGAAGAGGGTAAAAGCATGTCTGGTTGCGCAAGGCTTTATCCGTCAACACTACCTTCCTACTGTCACGCGTAGGGTAGGGTAGCGTGTGTCAATTAGATGACTCTATAAAATGTGACGTTACGCAGCGTTATTGCGCCCTAGGGACGCCAAAAATACAACAGCAGTAATCATTTACTGTCTAATACTCCACCTATGACCAACAAAAAAAGACCGTTCCCTCTTTAACAATCTACAAGACTAACAAGCATAATGGTTCACGCTGACTTTATTGAGGTACAGTATTACATCGACATTGTCCATGAGTAACTATGCACTGTGATACCTATATACCATTATTAATTTATATCTGTTGTGGTTGTTTCAACAGCAGTTGCAGGTATAACTAGTACTACCTATTGTCAGTATGCATGATGCACTTTATAGATGTAATAATTTATTATTGCACATTATTACCAGGTTTAGATGCTGGCCATTTCATATATGGTGTGTGAAGTTACAGTTGGCATCAGTATGTGTATTTTATAATGTCTGTCATAAATAAAAATCGTGATGATGATGATGAGGATTTTATGATTTGTACATCCATTGACTGCATTATCTTACAGGTACAGATAAAGTTCCTTAAAAAGCATTAATTGATAAGTATGAAATGTACTTTTATGCATTAATTTCAAAAAGTGAAGACTATGTTTTAGTTTTTGTTACCATTTATAATAGACATGTGCAGATATGCGCTGTGATGACAAATTATTATTTGTCCATATTTGTCATAAAAATTTATCATTCTAGGCCTGGAAAACTTCACAATTTCCTGTTTTAAGCATAACAATCAGGGTGACGGCTCTTCCCTATTTGGAGCATGTTCGACATGGGTTTTTCTGTGCATGTGTAGGGAACAGGAGACATGGATAACGTTGCGAACCAGTTATTTAATCTGAAAACGGACAGACAAATTCTGGCGAGATCCATGCCTTGTTCATTTTCAGAAAAGTAAGCCGGTCTACATTATCGGAGGATAGTCGCATGCGACGGTCTGTTAGTACACCACCTGCGGCACTAAAGACGCGCTCCGATAATACACTGGCAGCAGGGCAAGCCAGCACCTCCAATGCATACTGGCTAAGCTCTGGCCATGTATCCAGCTTAGAGACCCAAAACTTGAATGGGGAAGAGCCATCTGGGAGTACACTGAGAGGGAAAGACATGTAGTCTGTCACCATCTTACGGAAACGTTGCCTCCTGCTGACTGGAGCCGTCTCGGATGGTGTAGACATTGGTGGCGCTGCCACAAAACTTTGCCACATTTGGAACATACTGGTCTTGCCCTGTGCAGAGGCGCTGCTTGTGCTCCCTCTTGTTGCAGAGCTGTCTCCACTGCCTCGACGCACAGAGCTGCTTTGTAAAGCAGTAGCAGCAGCAGTGCTCTCGGCTGGAATGGAGAACATTATGGATTGCACCAGTATGTCTTGGTACTCCCATTTTACGCTCCCGGTTCAACGGTGTGATGAGGCTTTGTAAGTTGTCCCGGTAGCGAGGGTCTAGGAGGGTGTACACCCAATAATCAGACATGGTGAGAATGTGGGCGATGCGGCGGTCGTTTCTCAGGCACTGCAGCATGAAATCAACCATGTGCTGCAGACTCCCAACTGGTCAAGAAACGCTGTCCCCTGCAAGAGGCGTCATCTCTGCCTGCTCTGCATCACCCCACCCTCGCTCTACATACTGACTAGAGCGTTGTGTACCTCCCTCTGGAGCGATGTCTTCCTCCTCCATTGACTCCTCCTCATCCTCCTCACAAAGTGAACACTGCCCAGCCCTTTGTGAGGAACCACGTTGCGCTGACTGTCCAGAAGGTGATGGAATTTGTGACTCCTCATCCTCCACCTCTTCCAAAACCTCATCCCTTATTGCTTGCAGTGTTTTTTGAAGCAGGCAGATAAGGGGGACAGTCAGGCTGACTAGTGCATCATCTGCACTCGCCATCCGCGTTGACTCATCAAACGCACGCAAAACGTGGCAGATGTCCTTCATAGAGGCCCACTCAGTAGTGGTGAAGTGTGAACGACGCAAATTGCGAGTTGATTGCGCCTGATGCAGCTGATACTCCATTACTGCTGGCTGCTGCTCACACAACCGCTCCAACATATGTAACGTGGAATTCCACCTGGTGGGTACGTCACATATGATGCGATGTTCAGGAAGGCGAAATCTGCGTTGCAGAGCTGCAATGCGCGATCTGGCCATGCTGGAACGTCGCAAGTGAGCGCACTCTAGGCGGACCTTGTGCAGCAGTGCATCAGGATCCGGATAGTCCCTCAAAAAACTCTGCACGACCAAGTTGAGCACATGTGCCAGACATGGTATGTGAGTGAGGTTGCCAAGGCCCAGAGCTGCCACCAGATTTCGGCCATTGTCACACACTACCAAGCCTGGCTGGAGATTCGCTGGCAAAAACCACACGTCGCTCTCCTGCTTTATGGCATTCCAGAGCTCCTGCGCTGTGTGGCTTCGATTCCCCATGTAAATTAATTTCAGGACGGCCTGTTGACGTTTGGCCACGGCTGTGCTCATATCGGTCGCATCAGGTAAACGTTCACGGGTCCATGTGGAGGTAGAGCGTGACGGCTCCTGCAGCGATGATTCTGAGGAACTGGAGTAGGAGGAGGAGTCAATGTGGACAGACTTGATTCCTGCAATCCTTGGAGTTGATTTCACAATATATGCCCACAAGTTTAGACTTTATACCACATAAATCATATTTAGCACACTAGTGGTGATCAAAATTAAGGACCCCACAAAATGGTATAAAAAATTACAAAATTCCTTTATTAACAATGAATAATACAAAATTGATACAAAATGAAATACATAAAATTAATAGAGGTACAAAAGCACAACAAAAGAGGGACATGAACCCATAGTGGAATTTTATCCACAGCAATTAGCCATTGCTGTGGATAAAATTCCACTATGGGTTCATGTCCCTCTTTTGTTGTGCTTTTGTACCTCTATTAATTTTATGTATTTCATTTTGTATCAATTTTGTATTATTCATTGTTAATAAAGGAATTTTGTAATTTTTTATACCATTTTGTGGGGTCCTTAATTTTGATCACCACTAGTGTGCTATCCTTGGAGTTGGCAGAACACGTACAGCGCCACTCGCAAGATCTGTACCCGGCTCCACAACATTGACCCAATGGGCAGTGAGGGAAAGGTATCGTCCCTGGCCATGGGTACTGGTCCACGCATCGGTGGTCAGGTGGACCTTGCTACTGACGGCGTTTAGTAGCGCATGTTTAATTTTTCCCTCAACATGCTTTTGCAGACCAGGGACGGCTTGCCTGCTGAAATAAAATCGGCTGGGCACATTGTATTGTGGGACTGCCAATGACATTAAGTCACGGAAACTGTCAGTCTCCACCAGCCTGAATGACAGCATTTCAAGGGACAGGAGTTTTGCAATGCCAGCATTCAGAGCCTGTGCTCGTGGATGGTTTGCCGAGTATGGCCGTCTTTTATCCCATGCCTGTGCTACCGATGGCTGTTTTGTGGCCTGGGAGTGTGAGGATGACAGGGAACTTGCAGCTGTGGGTGGAATAACACTGGGTCTCTGGACAACAGTTACAGAGGTTCTTCCATGGCGATCCTGTGAGGAAGCCGAACCAGCTGTGTGTGAGCTGGAGGAAGAGGCTCCAACACGAGCTGAAGATGTAGGTGCTGCTGTAGGTTGGCCTACATCTCCAGTGTGTCTTTGTAACTCAGCTACGTGCTTTGTCCGTACATGTTTCCACATATTTGTGGTATTGAGGTTACTGATATTTTTACCTCTTTTAACTTTTTGATTACACAGCTTGCATTTGACATAGCAAATATCATCTGCAAGTGTGTCAAAAAAGGACCACGCAGTGCAAGTCCTGGGAGCGCCCGGTTTGGCTGTTGGAAGAGAACTGCTACGAACGGGTGCCAAACTGGAGGGTACAGGCAACCGAGTCTGCAGCCTACCTCTCCCTACTGTTTGGACCGTTGGGGCAATCTCTTCCTCAGAGCTGCTACCACCACCTTCCTGTTCCTCACGCCATGTTGGGTCTTGGACCTCATCATCTCCACTACCCTCTTCCAACACCTGCTGCTGTTGGGTGGTCTGGCCAGCACCTTGCTCAACAGAAAATGGCACCTGAGTCTCATCATCATCAGATGCGTTCTGCGGTGTGCTGACCATCGGCACTGGCTCACCCGCCTCTTCACATTCAGAGAGACACAGCTGTTGCACATCACTGCATACTGCCTCTTCTTCACATTCCAGAATGCTGCTTGGCTGGGCCCCTGTTTCCAAGCCAACAGATTCTGAGAACAGAAGCAGAGACTCAGCTGGCTCCAGTTCAGAACTCTCTGACTGCCTGGGCAATTTGGCAGGCGGTGAAGAGACAGATGGTTGTTCAACAGTGCTGTGGTCCTGAGAGGAGGTGGAAGCAATTGAAGTCGATGCATTGGCTGCCATCCAACCAACAACGGCTTCAATTTGTTCTTCCCGCAGCAGGGGGGTACGCTGAGCTCCTACAAAAGTGCGCATAAAGGAACGCTCACGGGGAAAACTAGTGGATGCTGTGTCACTGGGTGCGGCAGCAGCCACAGAATCCCCACGTCCTCTCCCTGCTGAAACTCCACGGCCACGACCACGTGCCTTACTCCCTGCCTTCTTCATCTTGGTAGATTGATAAAGAAAGTCAGAAAAGTTATAAGGCCTAAGTGTGGTTATTCCTCAGAGACTGCAGTGAACACTGCAGACAACTGTTCAGTAGCTGTGAAAGGCCCCTTTGTGTACTTCTATAGTGTTTGCAACCAATGTATTGTATACGGATGGAAGCGCGTCACACTAATAGATTAGATTTTTTTCAAATATAATGGAGCAGCACCAATTAGAGAAAAATGTGAAGGATGAGGCAGTGACACACGCTCAGCAGACTACAACCAGCAGTAGTTGAAGAACTAATTGGAGCGTGATCTGCACTCAAAAAATGAAAAGCTCACAGACTACAGTGAACACTGAAACACAACTGTTCAGTAGCTGTGAAAGGCCCCTTTGTCTACTTCTATAGTGTTTGCAACCACTGTATTGTATACGGATGGAAGCGCGTCACACTAATAGATTAGATTTTTTTCAAATATAATGGAGCAGCACCAATTAGAGAAAAATGTGAAGGATGAGGCAGTGACACACGCTCAGCAGACTACAACCAGCAGTAGTTGAAGAACTAACTGGAGCGTGATCTGCACTCAAAAAATGAAAAGCTCACAGACTACAGTGAACACTGAAACACAACTGTTCAGTAGCTGTGAAAGGCCCCTTTGTCTACTTCTATAGTGTTTGCAACCACTGTATTGTATACGGATGGAAGCGCGTCACACTAATAGATTAGATTTTTTTCAAATATAATGGAGCAGCACCAATTAGAGAAAAATGTGAAGGATGAGGCAGTGACACACGCTCAGCAGACTACAACCAGCAGTAGTTGAAGAACTAACTGGAGCGTGATCTGCACTCAAAAAATGAAAAGCTCACAGACTACAGTGAACACTGAAACACAACTGTTCAGTAGCTGTGAAAGGCCCCTTTGTCTACTTCTATAGTGTTTGCAACCACTGTATTGTATACGGATGGAAGCGCGTCACACTAATAGATTAGATTTTTTTCAAATATAATGGAGCAGCACCAATTAGAGAAAAATGTGAAGGATGAGGCAGTGACACACGCTCAGCAGACTACAACCAGCAGTAGTTGAAGAACTAACTGGAGCGTGATCTGCACTCAAAAAATGAAAAGCTCACAGACTACAGTGAACACTGAAACACAACTGTTCAGTAGCTGTGAAAGGCCCCTTTGTCTACTTCTATAGTGTTTGCAACCACTGTATTGTATACGGATGGAAGCGCGTCACACTAATAGATTAGATTTTTTTCAAATATAATGGAGCAGCACCAATTAGAGAAAAATGTGAAGGATGAGGCAGTGACACACGCTCAGCAGACTACAACCAGCAGTAGTTGAAGAACTAACTGGAGCGTGATCTGCACTCAAAAAATGAAAAGCTCACAGACTACAGTGAACACTGAAACACAACTGTTCAGTAGCTGTGAAAGGCCCCTTTGTCTACTTCTATAGTGTTTGCAACCACTGTATTGTATACGGATGGAAGCGCGTCACACTAATAGATTAGATTTTTTTCAAATATAATGGAGCAGCACCAATTAGAGAAAAATGTGAAGGATGAGGCAGTGACACACGCTCAGCAGACTACAACCAGCAGTAGTTGAAGAACTAACTGGAGCGTGATCTGCACTCAAAAAATGAAAAGCTCACAGACTACAGTGAACACTGAAACACAACTGTTCAGTAGCTGTGAAAGGCCCCTTTGTCTACTTCTATAGTGTTTGCAACCAATGTATTGTATACGGATGGAAGCGCGTCACACTAATAGATTAGATTTTTTGCAAATATAATGGAGCTGCACCAATTCCACAAAATCAAATAAAAAAAAAAAAATCAGTGAGTGACACTTGCAGATGCCTACAAACAGTGGTGGATGCAGAGCAAACTGCAGCGTCACCTGCACTCTCACACACACACCTTGCACAGAGCTGTTAAAACAACACTGGCAAAAGGAAGCTTTACACAGCGGTTGGTAAACTAGCCTGCCTAAAGCACAGTAGAGTACACAAAATCGCTATGTCTAACTGTCCCTCAGAGTCAGCACAGCAGCGTTCTGTCCCTAACTGAGTTCACAGCACAGTGACGCTAAAATGGAGGCGGCGCCTTTTATAGTGCATTCTGACATAATTTCAGCAGCCAATCACAGCCATGCCATTAGTTAAGATGACCGCAGCATTACAGGATGTGCCCACACTTCATAAGATTCCTCATTGGCTGACTAAAATCACATTGCCTCTCAAAGAATTATGGGAACTTCCGATTCCGGTATACGATATATGAAAAATATCGGAGCTAAGTATCGGAATTCCGATACAGCGAATATCGGCCGATACCTGATACTTGCGGTATCGGAATGCTCAACACTATTAAAAACATTTTATAATGGAGTTTCTCAGTGTATCCACATCATGATGAGGGGTGATTAGTATTATACGTACAGGAAGGCAATACATATACCTATTCCCCATTTAGTACCATACCTGTAGGAATGTTATATCTGTACCTATCTCCTATTCGGTACATCGGGCATTGCTAGGGAAGGTATACATCAATTATATCTTGCTGCCTTATACATTTATCTTCAAATATTGCTATCCCCTAACACGACACTAAAATCAAGTGTCAATGACCTTCTCATGACGCCGATGCGTCTTATTTATTCCAGTCATTATATGCTCTAGTCATTCGTTCAGTGTGTTTATAAGTTCAGACTAGACTTTTGGTCCAATAGCTGACAATTATAGATCGCATCTTAGCTTATATTTGACTGGCTGGTATGCACACATATTTAGATTTCCTATACACTGGAGGAGCTTTGACTAGTGAGTGAACAAATATGAGACTGTTCACATTCACTTTCATTAAGCTGTGGCACAAGAAGGCAGTTTTATCATAACTCCTGTTCATAAAAGGAGGCTGCTGTATACTAGCAGTGCTGTACAGCAGATCTGTGCCAATCTCCATTATACTTCCTACCACCCCGTGTGTTGTGAACTGTTTTTAATACTTTGGGGACTTAGGGTCACCTTTAATGTTAGCTGGTCTCTGTATTAATGTTAGGGGTCTCCCTACTATCTGGGTAGAGGTATCCCCTAAGGTGTAAGGGCCTAACAGGGACCCTAGGGTCAGCCATCGTGGAGCGGGGGCGCCACAACGCTTCCCCTAGGGTGCCAACCTCCGCTGTTAGGCAGGTGACAGCCCAGACCTACATCAGGGACTCTAGGCTATCCCCATAGCTTTTAAGTTAGGAATACACTTTGTTTTTTGTTTTTTTATCACGGTTGTTTTTGGGTGCTACCCATTGAGGTATTTTATCAATAAAGGATTGCCTATAGGGCATGATTCTATGATTTTGGTTGCTGCTGGAGGAGGCAAGAGTGGAGCATTGCTGCAGGCCGCAGGCTGGGATGAGGGGATGTTTGGATGTGCGGAGCGCCGCTGCGGGTGATCGGTGCTGCGGGTGTTTGGCGGTGCGGGTGTTCAGAGGTGCGAGGGCTCTGCCGACGTCTTGTGAAAGCCCAAAGCCCCCGCAGTTAGATGGTTTCCTATGCGGTGTGGACTCCGGGAAAATGGCCGCCGGGGGTGGCGCATGTGCAGATGGAGATCTCGGCACCAAGATCTCAGTCTCGTACATGAACACTGAAGTAGTACACCACAATTGCATTCAACCTTTTTCTATCCCTATCCTGTGTGCTCTAAGCTCCTAACTCTACATAGTACGAGCATTGCATTTTCTTTTTGTCAATTTTCAAAAATCAAACCAGAGATTGTTTGTTTGAATGTGTGTGGAACTGCGGATTTCAGAAAAATCAACCCAAACTCGTTCCTCTGCAGAAGGAGACGCTCATCTCTAGTTTCTGCAAACAGAATAGTAAAGGACCAGTAACAGAAAGCTGACAAGTGGTTTAGCGGTCTTCTGTGACTTACCTTCATTTCAGGCTGACTAAAAACCGTATGTTAGTAAATTCTTGCATTTGCAGTCTTCTAAATATGACGCGCCAATAACTTGTTGTTTGGATAAATCTCAATTGGGTGTTACAAAAACTCCCACTGTTCAACCCATCCAAATGCAGCTAAAGTTTTATTTTGCATTTTCAATTGTATCCTCCCATTTATCCAAAAGTAATAGGTTTTATTTTCATGTTCACAGCGACACATAAGCTCTTGGTTTGTTTTTTTTTAACCACACAATATACTGGAAAACTGTACAAAAAAAACTTCCAAGCGCGTTGAAAGAAGCAACAAAAAGTAAATAAATACAATTCCACCAATGTTTGGGGTCTTTTCTTTATTACAGCATTATTGGAGTAAAAAATGCAAAGTGATTCTTCAGGTTAGCAAAATATTTAGACTTGAGAGTCCTCAGTGGTTGATACCTTTTAATGGCTAACTGAAAACATGGTAACAAATTGCAAGCTTTCGAGACTACGCAGGTCTCTTCATCAGGCAAAGACTAATACAAAATCTGAAGAATCACATATTTATACACAAAACAGCACAGAAAAAATGCAATAGATAAGACAAGTGACGTGAAGCAGAATAGTCATTATGGCAGAGGGATGAGCATAAATATTGGAACAGTTCATAGATAAGGAGTGTGAAAGTTTTATTACCCTCTGATTGGGGTCTGGTAATGTTTTGTGATGTTTTCACAGGGTATTTGGAGTAAATTCCTTAATTGATGTAATAGGCCATAAATCCATGTGATAGGTTCATTCCAACATTAAGAGTGTCAAAGGTCACCATCAATTTGTATTCGCAAATTCTTCTCTGTCTCCGAGATGTGAAATTGCCTCTCAGTACAAGTATTTTCATATTTAACATGCTATGATCAGGGGAGCAGAAATGTTTTGCCACAGGTAGATCCATTCTTTTTTCTCTTATTGTGTGGCGATGAGAATTCATCCTTGTTCTCAGTTTTTGCCCGGTCTCCCCCACATACAGTCCCCCAGTTGGACATTTAGTACATATAATTAGGTACACCACATTAGATGTGATGCAGCTGAAAGTACCTGGTATCTTGTAGTCCCGATGGGAGTTGGGGATCTTTATCTTGTCCGTGGTCATTATAAATGGACAAGTTTTGCATTTCTTCTTGTTGCAAGGAGAGGTTCCTGCAGCTGTTGGGGAGGACAGGGAACTTCTGACAATGATGCTTCTTAGATTTGGGGGAGAATTTAATTCCCAAAGGACTCTGGATTACAAACCCAATTCTTCACACCTACAATATCCATTATGCAAAAAACCTTTGTCACAGGACGTCTGAGAGACTTAGGAACCATCTTTTGCATGTCTGCTACAGCATAAGGAGTAAAGTCCAAGGGCAATTTGAAAGCCTAAGGAAAACACTTACAGAAACCACAGAACAAAAATTACAACAATACTACAACAAACTACGACCTTTCTGATTCATAACAAAGAAAAGAAACTACACAGATTGCGTCTCAATTCCGGACTCTATACAAACAGATCCAAAACAAAACCAAAACCTGACAACTCTGACAACCACTCCATTCCAGACACAAAAGCATCTAACTGTGTGTAACGAATGGAAGCGGAGGCAGAGGTGGTGAAGTTCACATTCGTTTTTATTTTTTAATGTGGAACCTCGAGACCGCGGTCCGGGGGGCTCCGAAGGGGGCGTAACTAGTGAGCCCCGGGTACCCGTAGTAAGGCCCCTCGAACAGGACCAGAATGGAATACCCGGAGGACACAGGTGCTACCTCCAGTTAGACCCCGGACACGTGGCAGCTGTCCCAGAGGGACCAAAAGGGTAACAAGTATTTACAGAGTCCGTGGAAAGTTCTTGACGGAGAAGGGTAAGGTCCTGGTCCAGAACGGATGGTAGAAGGCTGGCTTCAGTGACCTTGTCACGGTCCACGGGTACGGATGGCTGATGGCGGAACGGGATGACACTTGCGCCAGTAATAGCCGAGATTGTCCAGATTAGCCAGATACGGGTTAGCAATGATCTGAGGAGACAAACAGTATCAGCGAAGCACAGAGACTGCAGACGCAGCGCAGACAGAACAGGCACAGAAACGGATGTAGCAATGATAGAACACGTTGCTCCGGCACTCCCCTGATGGTGGAGTGACCAGATATAGTACTGAGTGTGCAGCCATTGGATAATTAGCTATTTCAAAAGATGCACGCTGCCCCTTTAAGAGAGGCGGTGGGCGCGGCCTCGCGTCCTAAGCCGACTGTCTGGAGGCCTGCCAGCAGCGTGCCAGGAAGTGGAGAAGGACTCAGGACGCCGGAGAGCACATGGGACAGGAGACCCCAGCCCACGCACAGACCGCCGCAGAGGGACAGCCCGAGGAACAGGTGAGTGAGCAGAACGGAGTGCAGAGGCAGCGCTGGGACCGGGTGTAACAGTATCCCCCTCTTTACTCCCCCTCTTTTTCAAGCCTGCGTGAAATCTTTTAAGAAGAAGAGGGGCCTGGATGTTCTCTTTAGGCTCCCAAGACCTCTCCTCAGGACCAAAACCCCTCCAGTCCACCAGGTAATAGATCCTACCTCTTACTCGCTTAGAGGCCAAGATATGTTTTACCTCAAAAACATCATCCTCAGAGACCGGATCAGGAGTGGTACCCGGGTCCTTAAAAAAGGAGCTCAACACTACTGGTTTGAGGAGGGAAACATGAAAGGAGTTAGGTACTCTTAGAGAATTAGGCAATTTCAGTTTATAAGAGACCGGGTTGATCTGTCTCAAAACTTCAAAGGGACCAATGAAACGAGGACCCAATTTGTACGATGGTAACTTCAGACGGATGTACTTGGAGGAGAGCCATACCTTGTCTCCTGGACGAAAGATGGGAGCCTCCAAACGTCTTTTGTCCGCATGCGTTTTCATACGTTGAGAAGCTTTCTCCAAAGCCGACCTGGTCTCTCTCCAAATGTCCGAGAAATTCTTTGACAAGGTATCGACTGCCGGAACATCCGACAATCCCGAGACAGCAAGAGGAATTCCGGGTTGCAGTCCAAACACAATCTGAAAGGGAGACTTTCCAGAAGATTCACTTACTTGATTGTTGTAGGAGAATTCCGCCCAGGGCAGTAATTCTACCCAGTCATTATGATGAGCGTTGACGAAGTGACGCAGGTATCCAGCCAGGATTTGATTGATCCTCTCCACTTGCCCATTAGACTGGGGATGATATGCAGAAGAAAAATCTAGTTCATTTTACCATTTTACAGAGTCCTCTCCAGAACTTAGAGGTGAACTGGACACCCCTGTCGGACACGATGTGGAGAGGAAATCCATGTAGACGAAAGATGTGCTGGATGAAGTGAGTGGCCAGTTCTGGAGCAGACGGGAGGCCAGATAGCGGAACGAAGTGAGCCATTTTAGAGAAGCGGTCCACCCCAACCCATACCACTGAGCAGCCAGAAGAGATGGGAAGATCCGTGATGAAATCCATCGCGATGTGCTGCCAGGGAGCGGACGGAATCGCAAGAGGCAGAAGCCTGCCGTCTGGTAGATGTTTAACAGTTTTGTTATGAGCACATGAAGGACATGCTGCGACGAAACTCCTGGATATCCTTGACCATGGTAGGCCACCAGTAATACCGGGAGATGAGTTGCTGCGTCTTTTTCTGACCAGCATGGCCAGCCAACTTAGAAGAATGACCCCAGCGCAGAACACGAGTACGGTCAGAAGCAGACACGAAAGTCTTCCCAGGAGGAAGCGGGCCAGATCAGTGGAGGCAACAAAGACTAACCTAGAAGGTTCAATAATGTGCTGAGGTTCCTCCTCCAGTTCAGGAGGCAAGAAGGCCCTAGAGAGTGCGTCTGCCTTGATGTTCTTGTCAGCTGGACGGAAATGAAGTACAAAATTGAAACGGGCAAAAAATAATGCCCAACGGGCCTGACGGGGATTCAGTCTTAAAGCAGATTGGAGATAGGCAAGGTTTTTATGGTCGGTGAATATGATTACCTGGTGATGAGCTCCTTCAAGAAGATGTCTCCATTCCTCCAGAGCCAATTTGATGGCCAACAGTTCGCGATCACCGACAGAGTAGTTCCTTTCTGCAGGAGAAAAAACCTTGGAAAAAAAACCACACGAGATCATCCGCCCGGTAGACGACTTCTGGGTCAGAACTGCTCCTGCACCTATGGAAGAAGCGTCAACTTCAAGAAAAAATTGCTCACTTGAATTAGGACGATGGAGAACGGGTGCGGAAGCGAAGGCTTTTTTGAGAGAAACAAAGGCCTCTTCTGCTTCGGAGGACCATTCCTTAGAGTTTACACCTGTCATGGGTGCATCGCCACGAAGATCGTCGCGATTGCACATTCTGACTTCTCACAGCTGAGCTGCTGTTTCTTTGTGTTTGGTAATGAGAGAGTTAATTTTACCTAGCTCTTTGCTAAGACTAGGTCCAGCCTCGCCCGGCTGCTTTGGATTATGTTCTAATTAGTTTCCTTTATATTCCTGCCAGTCTGGGTGTTGGATGCCGGTGAAAGCATTCATATAGTTTAGCAGACTGGATCGGTTCTGAGAATACTTAAGCTAAGAGCTCCTTAGTTGCTTTTACTCTTACAGCTTATAGTTTATCTCTGAGACCTAAGGTGTTCCTACTGTGTGTGAGTGTTGTATGTAAGACTTTATTTACTTTATTTCTTATCTTTCTTGTATGTCTTTCTGTTCATTAACCGTTACCTGGTCATTCCCTTTGGTGGTATTCAGGGTCCTTCTTAGGACTAGAATACAGTTGGCAGGGATTGATAGGAGACAGGGTTTACGCTGGTGGCCTGGACCTCTGTACCTTTAACAGTACCTCCAGGTTGAGGGATTAGTTAGGACCCCAGTTAGGGTCAGCTTAGACCCCGGTCACCCTCTAGCCGGAGACAGCGTATAACGGATTCCGTTTTGACCCACTGGACTTTCTGTCAGGTAAATCTATGTTATCATATAGCTATGCGCATGTTATATAGTATGTTGCCCTTTTGATATAGATTATTGTCATCACATATATATATCTGCTATACAGCGTGACATTTTCACCGGCCAATACTAAAGATTCTCCCCAGCTATCATGGATCCAGTAGCCCAGCTGGCCCGGCAGTTGCAGGGATTGTCCATGGAGTTGGCAGACATTAAGTCCAAGGTTTTGTCCCCCCGGAGCAAACCAGATCTGAACCTAAGGTTGCTCTCCCGGACAGGTTCACTGGTGGGCGGGACAAATTTTTTTACTTTCCGGGAGGCATGTAAATTGTACTTTCGGCTGCGGCCTCGGTCATCTGGGAGTGAAGAGCAGAGGGTGGGAATTGTTATCTCGCTCTTACAAGGGGATCCTCAATCTTGGGCGTTCTCTATTCCTCCAGGCTCCCCAGATCTCCAGTCAGTGGATCGATTTTTTACTGCCCTGGGTCTGGTATATGATGATCCGGATCGAGTCTCCCTTGCTGAAACAAGGTTACGTAAAATACGGCAAGGAAATCGTCCAGCGGAGGAATATTCTTCTGAGTTCCGTAGATGGGCAACAGATACTCAGTGGAATGACCCAGCTCTTAGGAGCCAGTTTTGTCAAGGGTTGTCTGACAAATTAAAAGATGTGTTGGCTCAGTATGATTCTCCTCCATCACTGGAGGCTGCTATGGCCCTCGCTATTCGCATTGATAGACGTCTTCGGGGAAGACGCGAGGTAACTCCGCCCCCCGTGATGACTCCACCTACTACTAAAGTCCCTTATACTGAGGTTCCCCTGGTCTGTTCTGAGGAACCCATGCAGTTGGGAGGGACATCATTTTGTAGGAGGGAATCAGCGGTGCGCCGCAAGACTAGAAGGTGTTTCTTTTGCGGGAGAGAGGGACATTTTGTTGGGGGGTGTCCATCCCGGACCTCTTTGAACCAAGGAGTTAACCTGGGAGTGTGTATTTCGTCCCCAAATCCCTCTCAGTTTCTCGTGCCTGCGGAGGTGGTGATTGGTACTAGAACTGAGAGGATTTCTGTTTTTCTTGATAGTGGGTCCGGGCTAATCTGGTGGACACTCGGTTTGCCCAGGTGCATGGTATGCAACTGAGTGTATTGGCCAAACCGGTCCCTATACTCTCTATTGATTCTAGACCTCTTGGTCAAGGTAGCTTGGTACAAGCTGTTCATAACATAGATCTTCGAGTAGGGGCAATACATAAAGAGCAATTGTCTTGTTATGTGTTGGAGGGTCTGCCTGCTCCTATTGTGTTGGGACTTCCTTGGTTCGCTAAACATAACCCAGTGATTGATTGGCAATCCAGAAAGATAAGCCAGTGGGGTGAATTTTGCAAGAATAACTGCATGAGCACGGTCATCGGTGCGGTTGTGCCTAGGACTTTGCCTCCTTTTCTGGAGGACTTTTGGGAGAAGTTCTCAGAGGAGGGGTGTAAAGAGTTACCTCCTCATCGCACATATGACTTCTCAATAAAGTTGCTTCCTGATGCCTTATCTCGTACTTTCCTAGGGGTCGGGAAGACGGATGATCCGGTTCCTATTCCTCAGGAGGGAGTTGTAGTGTCAGCTGTATGCTCTGAGCTTGAGGGGGAGGTATTGGGGGCTCAGGGGGACGCCCCTGTGGGACTTCCAGGGAGACTGATAGTTCCAGATCGCTTAAGACTGAAGGTTACGGAGAACCCTTACAAACGGATGGCTGATAGGAGGAGAGTTTCTGGTCTAGATCTGAGGGTGAACGATCTGGTGTGGTTGTCTACCAGGAATATAAAACTTAAAGTTCCCTCCTGGAGGTTGGGTCCCAGATTCATCGGGCCATACAGGATCAGTTCCATAATTAATCCTGTGGCATTTCGTCTGGACCTCCCTCCTACGTTTAAAATTCATAATGTGTTTCACAAGTCATTACTTAAAAAGTATGTGGCACCAGTCATACCGTCACCTCTACCTCCTCCTTCAGTGGTAGTCAATGATAACGTGGAAGTTCATTGGAGGGGGTATGGTCCTGAGGAGAGGACGTGGGTCCCTGCGTCTGATGATAACGCAGATCGATTGGTTCGGACCTTTCACACAATTTACCCGGACAGACCTGGTCATGAGGGTCCGGAGGCCCTCGTAGAAGGGGGGTACTGTCATGGGTGCATCGCCACGAAGATCGTCGCGATTGCACATTCTGACTTCTCACAGCTGAGCTGCTGTTTCTTTGTGTTTGGTAATGAGAGAGTTAATTTTACCTAGCTCTTTGCTAAGACTAGGTCCAGCCTCGCCCGGCTGCTTTGGATTATGTTCTAATTAGTTTCCTTTATATTCCTGCCAGTCTGGGTGTTGGATGCCGGTGAAAGCATTCATATAGTTTAGCAGACTGGATCGGTTCTGAGAATACTTAAGCTAAGAGCTCCTTAGTTGCTTTTACTCTTACAGCTTATAGTTTATCTCTGAGACCTAAGGTGTTCCTACTGTGTGTGAGTGTTGTATGTAAGACTTTATTTACTTTATTTCTTATCTTTCTTGTATGTCTTTCTGTTCATTAACCGTTACCTGGTCATTCCCTTTGGTGGTATTCAGGGTCCTTCTTAGGACTAGAATACAGTTGGCAGGGATTGATAGGAGACAGGGTTTACGCTGGTGGCCTGGACCTCTGTACCTTTAACAGTACCTCCAGGTTGAGGGATTAGTTAGGACCCCAGTTAGGGTCAGCTTAGACCCCGGTCACCCTCTAGCCGGAGACAGCGTATAACGGATTCCGTTTTGACCCACTGGACTTTCTGTCAGGTAAATCTATGTTATCATATAGCTATGCGCATGTTATATAGTATGTTGCCCTTTTGATATAGATTATTGTCATCACATATATATATCTGCTATACAGCGTGACAACACCTTTCCGGGTTAAGGCTGTGATTGGAGCCACTCGGGTGGAAAAGTGTGGAATGAATTGCCGGTAGTAATTGGCGAATCCGAGGAACCTTTGTATGGCTTTTAGCCCAGACGGACGAGGCCAGTTGAGAACTGCAGACAACTTCTCCGGATCCATCTTTAATCCTGTGGAAGATACAATGTACCCAAGGAAAGGCAAAGAGGACTGCTCAAAGAGGCATTTCTCATATTTGGCATAGAGCCTGTTCTCTCTCAGTCTTTGTAAGACCAGGCGTACTTGCCTCCGGTGTGACGTCAAGTCAGCAGAAAAAATCAAAATATCGTCCAGGTAAACCACGACACAAGTATAGAGCAAGTCCCTGAAAATGTCATTAACAAATTCCTGAAAAACCGCAGGTGCATTGCTTAGGCCGAATGGCATTACCAGGTATTCATAGTGGCCGTCACGGGTGTTGAAGGCTGTTTTCCATTCGTCCCCTCTCTGACTCGGATCAGGTTATAGGCCCCTCTGAGGTCCAATTTGGTGAAGATCTTGGCCCCTCGGAGACGATCAAACAGCTCTGAAATAAGAGGTAATGGATACCTGTTTTTTACCGTGATTTGATTTAGACCTTGATAGTCAATGCAGGGCCGCAAGGATCCATCCTTTTTCTTCACAAAGAAGAATCCAGCTCCTGCCGGTGACGATGACTTTCGGATAAATCCTCTAGCCAGATTCTCTTGGATGTAGTCCGACATGGCCTGAGTCTCTGCCTGTGAAAGGGATAAACTCTCCCGCGAGGAGGAGATGCTCCAGGAAGAAGCTCTATCTGACAGTCATACGACCTGTGTGGAGGTAGTCTCTCAGCCTCCTTTTTCCCAAAGACGTCAGAGAAGGACCAATAGACGGAAGGCAACCCTGGCAGGGTATCAGGCTGGACTGGAGGCGAAACAGGTTGAATCCGGGTTAAGCAACGATTCATGCAGGTATCTCCCCAACGCAGAACTTCTCCAGTTTTCCAATTAAGGACTGGTTCATGCATCTGGAGCCAAGGTAAACCTAAAAGCATGGGATGGGATAAACCGGGATATACATAAAATCGCATTCGTTCAGTATGCATTAGACCTACCCGGAATTCCACCAACTCGGTTTGAAACTGGACGGGCTCGGTCAGCGGTTTGCCATCCACGGCGGACACCTGTAACGGATCAGGAAGACGCTGGACTGGTAAGAGGTAATGATCCACAACCGCCTGCTGGATGAAGTTCCCTGCAGCTCCAGAATCCAGTAGACAATGTTCGGAGAATTTTATTGCTCCATAGGACACGGAGACTGAGATGTGTAAAGAGGGAGAGGACTGCTCTCTACCTAGGTTGGCCCCTCCTACCGGACCTAGGCACTGGAGTTTCCCGACTTTTTAGGACAGAAATGGATCAAATGTTCAGAACTACCGCAGTAGTAACAACTTCCCTCCTTGCGACGTGCCTCCCGACAGCTCATCCTTGATTCTTCCGGATAGGCCTTCCCAGAAGTTAGCAACCAGGGCCTCATTGTTCCACGATAATTCAGACGAGAGGGTGCGGAATTTAACAGCATACTGAGCTACCGTGAGAGTACCTTGGCACAGGCGGAGCAGAGCTGATGCAGTCGAAGTGGTACGACCAGGTTCATCGAAAGTCCTGCGAAAAGCCTCTAGGAAAGATTGAACATCGTTAACCACAGGATCCCCTCTCTCCCATAGCGGGTTTAGCCAGGCGAGGGCTTCTCCTCCCAGGTGTGACATGATGAAGCCCACCTTGGCTCGGTCAGAAGCAAACATATGCCCCAAGATTTCGAAGTGTAGAGTGCACTGATTGAGGAAACCCCGACACAGAGTAGGATCACCCTGGAAACGGGTAGGGGCCGCCAGACGGGGACCTTGATTTGCCATGGGAACTGGTACCTGATTATTGATAGAAGAGTCAGGTGCAGACGAGGACCCTAGGGAATCCATGTGGGAAGACAAGCTGCGTAGATAAGTCGTGATCTTGTCCTGTTGAACTCCCAAACGGGCCACCTCCTGGCACAGATCCGTGGTCGGAGGTCTCTGGGATCCAGCGGGTTCCATGGCCGGAGCAATCTGTAACGAATGGAAGCGGAGGCAGAGGTGGTGAAGTTCACATTCGTTTTTATTTTTTAATGTGGAACCTCGAGACCGCGGTCCGGGGGGCCCCGAAGTGGGCGTAACTAGTGAGCCCCGGGTACCCGTAGTAAGGCCCCTCGAACAGGACCAGAATGGAATACCCGGAGGACACAGGTGCTACCTCCAGTTAGACCCCGGACACGTGGCAGCTGTCCCAGAGGGACCAATAGGGTAACAAGTATTTACAGAGTCCGTGGAAAGTTCTTGACGGAGAAGGGTAAGGTCCTGGTCCAGAACGGATGGTAGAAGGCTGGCTTCAGTGACCTTGTCACGGTCCACGGGTACAGATGGCTCATGGCGGAACGGGATGACACTTGCGCCAGTAATAGCCGAGATTGTCCAGATTAGCCAGATACGGGTTAGCAATGATCTGAGGAGACAAACAGTATCAGCGAAGCACAGAGACTGCAGACGCAGCGCAGACAGAACAGGCACAGAACCGGATGTAGCAATGATAGAACACGTTGCTCCGGCACTCCCCTGATGGTGGAGTGACCAGATATAGTACTGAGTGCGCAGCCATTGGATAATTAGCTATTTCAAAAGATGCACGCTGCCCCTTTAAGAGAGGCGGTGGGCGTGGCCTCGCGTCCTAAGCCGACTGTCTGGAGGCCTGCCAGCAGCGTGCCAGGAAGTGAAGAAGGACTCCTGACGCCGGAGAGCAGATGGGACAGGAGACCCCAGCCCACGCACAGACCGCCGCAGAGGGACAGCCCGAGGAACAGGTGAGTGAGCAGAACGGAGTGCAGAGGCAGCGCTGGGACCGGGTGTAACACTGTGTCATCAATCTCTCGGATTACAAACCCAACAAGGTGGAACTGGCCGTGCTTTCTAGAGGACTCTCATTTTGTCCCACTAAGGCCCTGGATAAAACTGAACTCTGCAGTGATATGGAACATTTTTTCAGGAGACTGCGCCTGAGGGAATACTTCAATGATACAGAAGATTCAGAAAACACTCGGACTGAAGGAAAAGGTATCCCAACAACCAAGAGGTCAGACTGGACACCTCCTCCTGGACGCAACCCTCATTTGGATAAATATATAGACTCATTCAGATATTTGATAAAATCCACCATCATAGCCACCAACAAGAGACAAGCATCCAACATCAGTGCCCAGGAGAGAAAGGCTATACAGTCTCTGAAAACCAACAAAGAAATCATCATTAAACCTGCTGACAAGGGAGGTGCAATAGTCATGATGAACACATCAGACTATATGAAGGAAGCAAACAAACAACTTATGGACACACGCTACTACAGAAAACTGGAGTCGGACCCTACACAGGACTATTACAAGGAACTAAGCAAGTTGGTATCTTGTCTGTCTGACAAATCCATAAGAGCCGATGACCTGATACCAGAGAGTCCAAGAACAGGGACATTCTACATGCTTCCCAAAATCCACAAAGCCGGAAATCCAGGGAGGCCGATTATTTCATGTGTGGACACCATAACTGAGCAGGTATCTGGATGGGTAGAGGGCATTCTTAAATCCCTGGTAAAGGATACACCCAGCTACATTCAGGACACAACTGACCTACTGAATAAACTAGCAGCAATAGGTCCTCTACCAGAAGGAACCATCCTGGCCACCATGGATGTGGAATCCTTGTACTCTAATATCCCACACCAGGATGGATTAAATGCCTGCAAAGACTTCATGAAAAACACCGCGAATGATGCTGATTCTGTGGTGAAACTCACAAAATTCATCCTCACCCACAATTACTTTGAATTTGACAACAAGATCTATTTACAGGAGACTGGCACAGCTATGGGAAGTAAAATGGCTCCTCAGTATGCAAATCTTTTCATGGCCAAGCTTGAAAGCGATTTTCTGTCCTCATGTCCCATCAGGCCTCGGGCCTACTACCGCTACATTGATGATATCTTAATCATCTGGATGGAGTCTGAGCAACAGCTAAAGACGTTCCATGAACAGTTCAATCAATTTCATCCCACCATCAACTTAACACTCAACTACTCCAGCACTGAAATTAACTTTTTGGACACCATCATTAAGCTAAAGAACAATGAAATAGAGACATCCCTGTATCAGAAGCCAATCGACCGTCCAACATACCTTAAATGGGACAGTTTCCATCCAAAACACATAAAAAACTCTATTGTCTACAGCCAAGCCATCAGATACAACCGTATATGTTCCAACCCCATGGATAGAGATGAACACCTTGGTCGCCTTAGAAAGACCTTTTTAAATCAGGGCTACCATCCAAGAACAATTGAAAACCAAATTACAAGAGCCACCAGAATATCAAGGAATCACCTGTTACATTACAAAGCTAAAGAATAAAATAACCGGATGCCTCTAGTGGTCACCTACAATCCAAATCTGGAGGTGCTAAGGGGAGCTGCACGGAAACTACAACCTTTACTACAAAAAGATGCCCGATTACAATCCATATTTCCAGATCCCCCTCTACTGTGTTTTAGGCAGCCCCCAAATCTAAAAAGCATCATTGTCAGAAGTTCCCTGTCCTCCCCAACAGCTGCAGGAACCTCTCCTTGCAACCAGAAGAAATGCAAAACTTGTCCATTTATAATGACCACGGACAAGATAAAGATCCCCAACTCCCATCGGGACTACAAGATACCAGGTACTTTCAGCTGCATCACATCTAATGTGGTGTACCTAATTATATGTACTAAATGTCCAACTGGGGGACTGTATGTGGGGGAGACCGGGCAAAAACTGAGAACAAGGATGAATTCTCATCGCCACACAATAAGAGAAAAAAGAATGGATCTTCCTGTGGCAAAACATTTTTGCTCCCCTGATCATAGCATGTTAAATATGAAAATACTTGTACTGAAGGCAATTTCACATCTCGGAGACAGAGAAGAATTTGCGAATACAAATTGATGGTGACCTTTGACACTCTTAATGCTGGAATGAACCTATCACATGGATTTATGGCCTATTACATCAATTAAGGAATTTACTCCAAATACCCTGTGAAAACATCACAAAACATTACCAGACCCCAATCAGAGGGTAATAAAACTTTCACACTCCTTATCTATGAACTGTTCCAATATTTATGCTCATCCCTCTGCCATAATGACTATTCTGCTTCACGTCACTTGTCTTATCTATTGCATTTTTTCTGTGCTGTTTTGTGTATAAATATGTGATTCTTCAGATTTTGTATTAGTCTTTGCCTGATGAAGAGACCTGAGTAGTCTCGAAAGCTTGCAATTTGTTACCATCTTTTCAGTTAGCCATTAAAAGGTATCAACCACTGAGGACTCTCAAGTCTAAATATTTTTCTATCTACTGGCTAACACGGTACAAAGATATATATCTTTACTGTATCTTCAGGGTAGCATCATTATGGTGATACCAAAAGTAAAGAAGTGTTTTGTTTTGTTTTTTACATCACATATATTTATATATATATATATATATATATATATACACACATATATATATATATGTATATATATATAATATATATATATATATAAATTTGGTTTGTATAGCCATCTTCTGAATCCCCTTTTTTATTTTTTTCACCAATGGGGCCATTTCAGGGTCTCTTTTCGTGTGGAGAGCTGTTTTTATTGACACTATTTTGGGACGCATATGGTGTATTTATATCTTTTTATTGCATTCTTGAGGTGTTTATTTTTTGTTATTTTGTTTGCTGTAAACAATTTTATTTGTTAACAAATAGAATTTTCATGGCGATGGCAGAACTGAAAGTAATTTTCTTGTATTCCTTTATTTTACATGGGGTTTATTTAATTTTTTATTTTGTAATTTTGTTTTTTTTTTAAACACTTGTTTCTCCACTTATTGATTTTTTTTTACTCAATAGGGGATTAGAACCTGTATGTTTGCTTGTTCTCCATAATAATAAAATGCAATAACACCAATCATCACATATATATATGTGTGTGTATATATATACCCTAAAACAATTCTTTTAGCTACAGTGGCTATATATATATATGTGTGTGTGTGTGAATACAAGGACAATGTATGAAACACTGCAATTGCTAAGCACATGGAAAATGAAGAGAATGAGCAGTGGAATACAATTAAAATAGCTTTATTAAACAATTGTAAAACAACAACCAAACAGACACAGGTAAATGGTGCATGAGAGAGCTGATAGCCACACTGGTGTCAGCACAGAACGCTGATCAAGGGACAGGGGTCCATCTATCCATCAGTAAATAACATTGAATCAATGCTGTCACAGTCCTACCATGATAACACACACATATTTATTGCTAAGTAGCCTATACACATAACAGAAGACCAGACATAGATGGAATATACCTGTAATGGTGAGATGGAAGCGGACCACCGTCAGCGTTCTGTGCTGACACCAGTGTGGCTATCAGCTCTCTCATGCACCATTTACCTGTGTCTGTTTGGTTGTTGTTTTACAGTTGTTTAATAAAGCTATTTTAATTGTATTCCACTGCTCATTCTCTTCATTTTCCTTGTTCTCCATAATGCAATAGAACTGAACTTTTGCTTCCCCGAAGTTACAACGTGGCGGTCATTCATTGCTTCAGCAGACTCCTGGCTCACTTGGCAACTCTTGACACCCATAATCACCATTGCTTCACCAAAATGGGAGGCCCTCAGGATAATGTGCCTTACAGTCCACTGTCAAAAAATTGACAGCGGCATCTAAGGAGTTAAACAGCAACAGTCTGAACAATTTCCATTACTGTTACAGGAAAATACTGACTGTATAAAGCTACGTTCAGACGTTGCGTTTTTGCTGCGTTCAAAAATGTCATGCACACGCCTTGTTTTTTTTTTCTGGATGAATTGAAAACTGCAGCATGTCACTTCTTTCAGCGTTTTTTCACCCATAGAAGGCAATGAGTAAGTGCAAAAAAAACAGCAAAAAAAAAGCAGGTATCAGGTTTTGCTGCGTTTTCATGCAAAAAACCTTAAGAAAGTTGCATCATGTTTTTTAGGGGGCACTAAACTTCATCAGCATGCACAATAGACAATAAAAACATAGCAATAAAAAAACGCAGAAAAAAATGCTTTTTGTAAGCAGCTTCTATACTCCCAAGAAAGCAGGTTGTCTGCAGGAAAAAAAAACACAGCAAAAACGCAACGTGTGAAAATAGCCTTAGGCCCCGTGCACACGTTGCGGATTCACTTGCGGATTTTTCAGCGCGGATTTTGCTAAATCCACAGGTAAAATGACCTGCATTTTACCTGCAGATTTAATGCGGATTTACTGTGGATTTGCTGCATTTTTTGTGCGGATTTGCCCTGTGGTTATACACCTATAATGGAATAGGTGTAAAAACGCTGCGGAATCCGCACAAAGAATTGACATGCTGCGGATTTAAATCCACAGCAAATCCGCGCAGAAAAATCCGCAGCATGTGCATAGCATTTTTTTCCCCCATTCACTTTCATTGTACTGTACATGACTTGCAGATCGGCTGCGGATCCACAGGGCCAAATCCGCTGCACAATCTGCAACGTGCGCACAGACCCTTAAACAGCCAACATCTGCCGGGTATGGTGAGGACTCAGCTCCTGAGCCTGCTCCATAAACAAGTAGCCAGCATTTGATACACAAATACGTCACACTACAGAAGCAGGGTGTGTCGCTACACCGCCTTATAATGGTCTGATTAGATAATTGTTTTCTAAACTAACAAAGGAAAAGCAAAACGGATAAAAAGATGTTCACAGTTGCTAAAACTCAGGATTTGTCAAGTCAGTCCTGGGAACTGTACGAAAAAAGAGACAGAGTATGAAACTCAATGACCCCCAAGTATAAAAGAACACAACACTAATTATGCACTATTTTTACTAATTTTTTATGTTCTCGTAACAGTTTTTTTCTTGCATAGCAGCGATCCTCGGCTCTTTCTATTCACAGCAATTTGTTAAACACATCGACCTAATACTAAATACTAATACTAAGGCCTCATACTCACTGGCGCCGAAAACGGATGATATTCAGACGAAAAAAAATCGGATTCAAATCGGACCAATGTTATTCAATAGGTGAATTCTCATTTGCGATTTTTTTTCTCATCAGAAATTGGTGTGAGAAAAAAATTGCAGCATGCTGCGATTTGATGCGATTTTGGGATGATAATCGCCAATGCAAGTCAATGGGTGCGATTAAAAAATGCACAGCACTCGCACCATGCACGTGCTGTCCGATTTATATGCACCAGTCTCCTTTGAAAAGCCGGCAATTCATCCCCGGCTACTGTAAAATCACACTGACAGCTCACAAAACACTAGATACATACACATAGAATACATATATATATACATGTCATTGTAACACATACATATATATATATTTATAGTTCATACACTTCTACATACTGTAATAGCCGCTAATTCAATTGCCGGCTATTGTGAAATCACAGAAGCCAGCATGAAATGATACATTGTTTCCACACAGTTAACCATGTAATTGCATATATTTTGATATATGGTTTTAACTTACAATTACATAAGTGTATTTGTGCAAAATTTCAGACATGTAGGGGTTAATTAAAGGTGTAAATTCGTTGAAAAAAAATGCGTGGGCTCCCGCTGTATTTTCTCCACCAGACAGACAAAGCAAGCGAGTGGGGGCAGATAATAGCCTAGGGAGGGTACATTTTTTTTGTGCCCCCCCTGGCTACTAACATCTGCCCCCAGACACCCCAGAAAGGGCAAATCTCTAATTAGATTTGCCCTTTCTGGCACTTTGCCTGTCTATTCCCATTGCCCTGTAGCGGTGGCGAATGGGTTAATAAGGGGTTAAAGCCACCTTGCAATTGAAAGGTGACTGTAAGCCAGGTTAATAATTGAGAGCTGTCAATTAGACAACTATCAATTATTAATCCTATTTGTTGAAAGAAAAATCAAACACACACAGTTTAATAAAAAGAAGTTTAATGAAATAATCACACAGTTTTTGACCATATTTTATTTTCCTGCTAAAACCATTTCCTGGAATAAAAATAAAATAAAAAAGCAAAATTATTCTTACCAATCCGATGTACAGTCAGGTCCCACGGTGTAATCCATTAGAAAGGGTTAACAAGTTACAGCTCGCAGAGAGCTAATGCTGTCTCCTAGCTGTAACCCCCTGAATGAATAACTTCCTCTCCCAGCGAAAGGAGAGGAAGAGATTAATGAATGGAGCTTAATTGATTTATTGCCACTTTCACTTCAGTGACCTGACCTAAAGTGAAAGTGGGACACAATCAATTAAGCTTCATTCATTAATCACATCCTCTCCTGTTCCCAGGAGATAAGCTCATTCATTCAGAAGCTATCAGCTGAGCACGCAGCATTACTTGCGCTGCTTGGCTGATTGCTAGTTAACTCTTTGTGAAGGATTACATCGTGGGACGTGACAGATCGCCAGATAGGTAAGAATAATGTTGTTTTATTATTTTAGATTTATTTTAGGAGATCAAGGGCTTCGCACGGATTAAGAGTAAAATAAAAGATGGTCAAAAAAATGTGTTTTTATTTCATTTAAATTATTTATTCTTAAAGTGTGTGTGTTTTTTTATTTACTTCAATAGGATTAATAATTGATAGTTGTCTAATTGTCAGATCTCAATTATTAACCTGGCCTAAAGTGACCTTTCAATTGCAAGGTGGCTTTAACCCCTTATTAACCCATTCGCCACCGCTACAGGGCAATGTGAATAGACGGGCAAAGTGCCAGAAAGGGCGAATCTAATTAGAGATTTGCCCTTTCTGGGGTGTCTGGGGCAGATGTTAGTAGCCAGGGGGGGCACAAAAAAAATGTACCCTCCCTAGGCTGTTATTATTTGCCCCCACTCGCTTGCTTTGTCTGTCTGGTGGAGAAAATACAGCGGGAGCCCACTCATTTTTTTCAACAAATTTACACCTTTAATTAACCCCTACATGTCTGAAATTTTGCACACATACACTTATGTAATTGTAAGTTAAAAACATATATCAAAATAAATGAAATGACATGGTTAACTGTGTCTAAACAATGTATCATTTCATGTCGGCTTCTGTGATTTCACAAAAGCCGGCAATTGAATTAGCAGCTATTACAGTATGTAGAAGTGTATGAACTTTAAATATATGTATATATAATATATGTCACAATTACATATATATATATATATATGTATTCTATGTGTGTATATGTATTGTTTCTATTCTTTATTAAAGCTGTCAGTGTGATTTTACAGTATAGCCGGGGATGAATTAGCGGCTATTATACTATGTAGAAGTGTATGACCTATACAGTTAGGTCCATAAATATTTGGACAGAGACAACATTTATCTAATTTTGGTTCTAGACATTACCACAATGAATTTGAAACAAAACAAATCAGATGCAGTTGAAGTTCAGACTTTCAGCTTTCATTTGAGGGTATCCACATTAAAATTGGATGAAGGGTTTAGGAGTTTCAGCTCCTTAACATGTGCCACCCTGTTTTTAAAGGGACCAAAAGTAATTGGACAATTGACTCCAAGGCTATTTCATGGACAGGTGTGGGCAATCCCTTCATTATATCATTCTCAATTAAGCAGATAAAAGGGCTGGTGTTGATTTGAGGTGTGGTGTTTGCATTTGGAAGGTTTAGCTGTGAAGGAAACATGCGGTCAAAGGAGCTCTCCATGCAGGTGAAACAAGCTATCCTTAAGCTGCAAAAAACAGAAAAAACCCATCCGAGAAATTGCTACAACTTTAGGAGTGGCAAAATCTACAGTTTGGTACATTCTGAGAAAGAAAGAAAGCACTGGTGAACTCATCAATGCAAAAAGACCTGGCGCCCACGGAAGACAACAGTGGTGGATGATCGCAGAATACTCTCCATGGTGAAGAGAAACCCCTTCACAACAGCCAACCAAGTGAACAACACTCTCCAGGAGGTAGGCGTATCAATATCCAAATCTACCATAAAGAGAAGACTGCATGAAATTAAATACTTAGGGTTCACTGCACGGTGCAAGCCACTCATAAGAATCAAGAATAAAAAGGCTAGGCTAGACTTTGCTAAAAAACATCTAAAAAAGCCAGCACAGTTCTGGAAGAACATTCTTTGGACAGATGAAACCAAGATCAACCTCTACTAGAATGATGGAAAGAGAAAAGTATGGTGAAGGCGTGGTACAGCTCATGATCCAAAGCATACCACATCATCTGTAAAACATGGCGGAAGCAGTGTGATGGCTTGGGCATGCATGGCTGCCAGTGGCACTGGGTCACTAGTGTTTATTGATGATGTGACACAGGACAGAAGCAGCAGAATGAATTCTGAGGTATTCAGAGCCATACTGTGTGCTCAGATCCAGCCAAATGCAGCCAAACTGATTGGTCGTCGTTTCATACTACAGATGGACAATGACCCAAAACATAAAGCCAAAGCAACCCAGGAGTTTATTAAAGCAAAGAAGTGGAATATTCTTGAATGGCCAAGTCAGTCACCTGATCTAAACCCCAATTGAGCATGCATTTCACTTGTTAAAGACTAAACTTCAGACAGAAAGGCCCACAAACAAACAACAACTGAAAACCACCGCGGTGAAGGCCTGGCAGATCATCAAAAAGAAGGAAACACAGTGTCTGGTGATGTCCATGAGTTCAAGACTTCAGGCAGTCATTGCTAACAAAGGGTTTTCAACCAAGTACTAGAAATGAACATTTTATTTACAATTATTTAATCTGTCCAATTACTTTTGGTCCCTTTAAAAACAGGGTGGCACATGTTAAGGAGCTGAAACTCCTAAACCCTTCATCCAATTTTAATGTGGATACCCTCAAATGAAAGCTGAAAGTCTGAACTTCAACTGCATCTGATTTGTTTTGTTTCAAATTCATTGTGGTAATGTCTAGAACCAAAATTAGATAAATGTTGTCTCTGTCCAAATATTTATGGACCTAACTGTATATATATATATATATATATATATATATATATATAATTATTTGCTTTTTGTGTACATTTTTTTTTTACAATGTGATTTTTACATGACTTTTTACATAGAGATAACTGCTCTATGTAAAACTTCATGTTAAAATCGCATTGCATACAGATGGAAAACTGATGGAAAACTGATGGAAAACGCATGGTGCAATTTAAAATTGCATCAAAATCGCATGCCTTTTTACAACAAATGTACCGTTTTTTTCCTGCAGAAAACGGACCGATTTTTTTCCAGCCAGTGAGTATGAGCCCTAAAAGGTAATTTCAAGGATGACAGAGAGAGAAAAATATGGGAATTCAAACTTATAAGGATGTTCAATACTTTGACACTAGGACTTAATTTAGCACCTGGATTTATGACTCACTACATGGACACAGTTCACACCTTCACCAGAAGGACTCCAGATAGCTAAGAACACATTCCCACTGCCTCTCCATTTGTAAGAAAATGCTAATTCGATTTCCTTTGCTTATCTGTAGAAGGCATCACACCTCCCACCTCTTGAACAAATTTCCCACTGTAGTAAGCCTCAAATGTGTCTTTTTCTTATTAATCCAAATGTAATGTTGCCTGAAGAAGGAGCCTCTGCGCTCTGAAAGCTTGCCAACATATAATTTTCTGGTTAGCCAATAAAGGTATCACTCTAAGAATACTCATGTCATCTTTGGATCGAAAAGTATTCACATCGACCTAATATAAAATTTTATTTTTAATTAAAATGCGCAACTTATTTAATCTTATGTCGTAAAATATCAATTTTCTCAGGGAGGAGAAAAATTTCAAATGCCATATATTTGTATAGATTTTTTTCTTGATCCTGTGGATGAGAATAGTCCCCAGTAAGTGACCTCCAATTAGATATGTAACTTTAATTAAGTTTCAATGAAATGCTGATCCCTTTAAAATGTTTACAGAATATCAAAGTATTTTGGTTGATGACTGCATGTGACTTGTCACTATTATTTTATTTTTCCTTAGGATGAATCACTTGTTGGCTTTAGACGGTGTGGACAATGGATGCCAATCATGTACTTCCGAAACGAGAAACAGTAACACCTATGAACCATGCAGACCTACCTCGCTGTCCGTGTATGAAAGCATGCTCCCCCCTAGTCCGGCCAATAACAATTGCTTGTAGTTGAAAAAGCAGCAGAAAATAATTGTTGTTAAAATTCTGTAAGACGCCATTCTATAAATATCATAAAATAAAATATTTGGAAAAGGGGTATAACTAATGTCTATGGGGGTTCAAAATGTACCCCTCCTCACCCAAATAAGTGGCAATGCTTCTTTTTGGAGTGTTGCAGTGAGTGCTTATGCAGAGTGCAGCAGGTCAGATGAGCTTGTCATCAACTACTGCGCTCCACATAAGTACTGCGATCTTGGTTGCCAACTATGCAGAGCGCAGCAGCTTATAATAAACTCATCTCAACTGCTGCACTCTGCACAAGAAGTGACGGAGAGGACAGAAGATTAGTAGCTAATGAAGACAGTATTGAATCATTCATTACTAAGAGCTGTTTTAGCATCCTTACACATTTCCTAATCCTACCTAGTATTATGGCGAGGGTTAGGGGTATTTCTACAAATATGACCAGTGTAATAAAACTGTTACCAAAGATTAAATAGTAATCAAAAATAAAATTTAATTAAAAATGAACATTACTTTTTTTTAACAATTTGTGTCTGTTTATTTTAGCATAAAGAAGAAAAAATTATGAAGTCAAATCGCATCAGTATATTTCTCAAATTAGCATAGATGTGTTTTGGAAATTAGGCCAGGATCACAAATGCGAGAAACTCACACGATTCTCGTGGAGTCTCTCGCATGAACACCCGGCACTGGCGCCTGCACTCGGACCGGAGCGTGCGGCTGCATGTAATTCTATACAGCCGCACACTCCGGTCCAAGTGCCGGCTGGAGTTTCTCACATGTGTGATCACGGGCTAAGGGTTTCAATGCTAAACAGGTAGAAGGGACTCTGGGAGCGGTAATGTTTCCTGATTTGGGGGGACAAAGTACTTTCTTTGCCCCACACGCTGCCATTACTTTGGATACAGCATATTACAGTAGATATAAAACTCTGCACCGCCCTTTTAAAACTCCAGATTTTTATTATGTAAAAAAATCATTCCAAGATTAATGATTTTAGAACTTTTTCCAATTTTAACCCTTTCCCTATAAGGACTTTTTTTCATTTTTGTTTTCTTCTCTTTTCCAAGAGCTATAACTTTTTTTATTCTTCTGTTCATATACAGTGGAGGAAATAAGTATTTGATCCCTTGCTGATTTTGTAAATTAGCCCACTGACAAAGACCTGAACAGTCTATAATTTTAAGGGTAGATTAATTTTAACATTGAGAGATAGAATATCAAAAATAAAATCCAGAAAATCACATTGTATAAATTATATAAATTTATTTGCATTTTGCAGTGAGAAATAAGCCCTCTGGCAAACAACACTTAATACTTGGTGGCAAAACCCTTGTTGGCAAGCACAGAAGTCAAACTTTTTTGTAGTTGATGATGAGGTTTCCACACATGTCAGGAGGAATTTTGGTCCACTCCTCTTTGCAGATAATCTCTAAATCATTAAGATTTTGAGGCTGTTACTTGGCAACGTGGAGCTTCAACTCCCTAAATAAGTTTTCTATGGGATTAAGGTCTGGAGACTGGCTAGGTCACTCCATGACCTCAATGTGCTTCTTTTTGGGTCATTGTTTTGCTGGAAGACCCAGCCACCACCCATTTTTAATGTCCTGGCAGAGGGAAGGAGGTTGTCAGGATTTTATGGTACATGGCTCTGAGTCGCACGTAGCAGGGCTTTGGGGTACTCGGCACCGAGCCCGTTCACTTCACTGGGGGATGTAACGGGTAGCGCAGCTCGGTCCGTTGCCCTGGGCGCTCACTAAGGGGGATATTTACAAGGGATGATAGAATGTTCGTGACGCCACCTGTGGTTCCTGGTCAGGGTGACCAGCGCTGCAGGGTAAGTCCTCTGAGGGTTTGGGGCAGCAAGGTGTTAAGTCTCCCACAGGCGAGACTGATTCCTCAGAGTATATGGCGGTGTAGGGGTGCAGGAGCAATAATGCAGACACACACAAGCAAGTCTCTTTCTGTACCTTTACTGGTGATATTTGCAGGCACGTCCCGGGAAGCCGTCAGGGTGGAGGATGCACGTCCAGTAATCCACTGAGTAGGTGTAGGGCCTCCTTACGCCTTTAATGTGTGAGTTTCTGACTTGCATAAAACAAGCTTAACTCCGTGTTTTCAGCTACGCCCGGCTGACCTTGTGGTGAGGTCTTCTTGTGGACAGAACAGTGTCTCTGTGGCGGTACCTGCCCGACCCCCGTCTTCCTAACCTCGGTTACGTATCAGCACTGCTGGGCCCCTGCGACTTGAAGTCCAGGGTCCCGGTGTCTCCTACCAGTCGTGCAGATGCTGGTAAGCGCGGACCCGGTGTCCGGTGGTGCAAGTGGAGGTAAGCTATCAATGCTGGTTGACCTCGGTCACTCTCTTTTCCCTTTTTCCATTTGCCTGTCGTCCTACTCTCACCACTATCATAAGCACAAACTAGCAGCAGATGTCAGCTTTCTTTTCTTCACCGCTCTCCAAGAGTCGGCACGCTTACTTACTGAAACGCTCGCTGAAGCACTCTCAGTGGACTCAACTTTGACCAGACTAAGTGGCAATCCTTTCCACTACACTGGACTCCACGATGTAAGCTGAGTAAGTCCTGAAGTCCCCAGGCTTTCAGATAAGTCTTTCTTTGGCTAGTCTTTCCCTCTCTACTCGTCTGAGGTAACTAGCTTGTCTGCTATGCAACACGCTCTGACAAGATCTGACACTCTGAGGTAAAACCAACGACTAGCTAACTCTCAGCTAGACTGCCTTCATCTCACTACTGTCGTCTCAAAGGCTCCCTCTGGTGGAACCAGGGAAAATGTGAAGTGTTGTGTGCTTATAGGTTATCATGGATTTACCTTTCGTGCATCCTCCAGGGTAACATGTGGCTCCAGTCACAGCTGGGCTACACAGCTCCATCCATTCTCTCATTGATGTGGTGAAGTAGTCCTGTGTCCTTAGCAGAGAAACACCCCAAAACATGTTTCCACATCCATGCTTGACAGTGAGATGGTGTTCTTTGGGTCATAGGCTGCATTTCTCTTCCTCCAAACACTGCGAGTTGAGTTAATGCAAAAGACCTCAATTTTTGTCTCATCTGACCTTTAACCTTCTCCCAATCACTCACAGAATCATCCACGTGTTCATTGGCAAACTTCAGACGGGCCTGCACATGTGCCTTCTTGAGCAGGGGGACCTTGCGGGCACTGCAGGATTTTAAACCTTTACGGCGTAATGTGTTACCAATGGTTTTCTTGGTGACTGTGGTCCCAGCTGCCTTGAGATCATTAACAAGTTCCCCCCGTTTAGTTTTAGGCTGATCTCTCACCTTCCTCATGATCAAGGATAGCCCACGAGGTGAGATTTTGCATGTTGCCCCAGATCGATGTCATTTTGTATTTCTTTCATTTTCTTACTATTGCACCAACAGTTGTCTCTTCTCACCCAGCGTCTCATGGTTTTGTAGCTCATTCCAGCTTTGTGCAGGTCTATGATATTGTCCCTGATATCCTTAGAAAGCTCTTTAGTATTGCCCATGTTGTAGAGGTTAGAGTCTGACTGATTGAGTCTGTGGACAGGAGTCTTTTATAAAGGTGACTATTCATCGTCGGTACAGAGCATTCACAGACCGCTCCTGCCAGGGATTCATTTGCCTCTGTAGCATAACGTCGACAGAGCAGAAGCTTCTTTTCCACCCTGCTCTGTCAACAGTGCATGGCTTCCGACGTCATTGACAGCTGATTTCCTCAGTTAGGCAACGGGAAACCAGCTGTCAATCAGAATGACGTTGAAGTTTCGCCCTGCCAACAGAGCGGAGCGGAAAAGAAGCTGCTGCTCTGTCAATGTGGCGTCAGTCTGTAACAGCTCTGTGCTGGCGATGAACGGCGCCAGGAACGATAGGCAAGTAAGTAGCAACTTCATGCCTGTTGGTGCTTAAATACATTTTTTTGTTTTTCACGAAGTCCCGGACATCCCCTTTAATCTCCAGTCCCCGGATAAGGACATAATTTCCTGTGTCAGCACTTAGAGCCGAGTGTTCAGAGAAAATGATAAAAAAAGGAAATTCTGTAGTGATCTGAGTTCAGGACCAGAAGAGAATCCAGGAGCCACAATGGCGAGATAGCCATTTGATCAGCTCACCAGACAAAACTGATCAATATTATTAAGTTATATAACATACTCTTCAAAGCCTATTTATGAATTTTTGCGAGCTAGACAACCACTTTGAGTGAAGGTATTGCTGGCTAAAAACTCTAGAATCTGTTAGATTAGCTAGTTGTGAACAAACTAGAGATTGCAACTACATAGTAACTATAACTGGCATGTACACATCTAGCTGTAACTCTATGGCATATGTAGTTTAACATATAATCCAATTTAAAAACCTGGTTAGTTATTGACAGACGTGCATAATCTGATGACAGAGATTATTGACAATACGTAAAAGGAATTGAATTTGTTCTCAGTCACAGAAAAATGCATCTACCATATGTAAATAGCTCAATGTATGGATTTTGTGTGCAAATAATACAATCACGCCTATCCTTAAAAAGCTAACCCTCGACAACCGCTATGTCCAGCTATCGCCCCATATCGCTGCTCCCATTCGCTTCCAAACTCCTGGAGCAGCATGTCCACGCTGAACTTTCCTCCCAGATTTCTTCTAATTTGCTCTTTGACAATCTACATTCTAGTTTCCATCCCCATCATTCCACTGAGATAGCCCTGACCAAAATTACTAACGACCTACTACCAAAGCTAACAGACAATACTCTATACTCCTCCTTCTAGACTTGTCTTCTGCTTTCGACACAGTTGACCCCTGCCTCCTACTTTAGATCCTCCCTCCTTTGGCATCAAAGACCTTGCCCTATCCTGGATCTCCTCATACCTTTCCAACCGCACATTCAGCGTCTCCCACTCCCACACTACCTCCTCATCCCACCCTCTCTCTGTTGGAGTCCCCCAAGGCTCTGTTCTGGGACCCCTACTCTTCTCAATCTATACAATTGGCCTTGGGCAACTCAAAGTCCTATGGATTCCAGTACCAACTTTATGCTGATGACACTCAGATGTACCTCTCTGGCCCAGACGTCACCTCTCTGCTGTCCAGAATCCCGGAGTGTCTATCAGCCATATCCTCCTTCTTCTCCTCTCACTTCCTCAAACTCAATGTGGACAAATCTGAACTCATCATCTTTCCTCCATCTCACAGATCTTCCTTACCTGACCTATCTATCAGAATTAACGACATCACGCTTTCCCCATACCGGAAGTCCGCAGCCTCGGAGTAACCCTTGACTCTGCCATGTCCTTCAATCCGCACATCCAAGCTATTTCCACCTCCTGTCGTCTCCAGATCAAAAATATCTCCAGAATCCGTCCTTTCCTCAACCGTCAATCTACTAAAATGCATGTGCATGCCCTCATCTCCTGCCTCCACTGCTGCAACATCCATTTCTGTGGCCTCCCTGCTAACACTCTCGCACCTCTCCAGTCCATCCTTAACTCTGCTGCCCAACTAATTCTTCTCTCTCCTCGCTACTCCTCCGCTTTTCCCCTCTGCGAATCTGTTCACTGGCTCCCATTCCCTCAACGTATCCAGTTCAAATTGACTAATACTGACCTACAATGCCATCTATAACCTGTCTCCTCCATATATCTTGAACTAATCTCCCGATATCTTCCCTCACATAATCTCCGGTCCTCCCAAGACCTCCTTCTCTCCTCCATACTTATTCGCTCCTCACCTAATCGCCTCCAAGACTTCTCCCAAATATCCCCCATCCTCTGGAATTCTGTGCCCCAACATGTCCGACTATCAACCACATTCGGATCCTTCAGACGGAACCTGAAAACCCACCTCTTCAGGAAAGCTTACAGCCTGCAATGACCCTGCTACCTCCTCACCACTGCCGAATCTACCGCCTCACCAACACTGGAGCTGCTGCAACCCCCCAACCTACTGTCTCCTTCCCCACCATCCTGTAGAATGTAAGCCCGAAAGGGAGGGTCCTCTTCCCTCTGTATCAATCTGTGATTGTTAGTTTGTTTACTGTGATATCTGTAATTTGTATGTAACCTCTTCTCATGTACAGCACCATGGAATCAGTGGCGCTATATAAATAAATAATAATAAAGGTGGGTTAAGATAAAAATATTATCTACTAAATACAGTGCATACTTCCTAACAAACTATAATCATTTCCATATTAATGCATATGATATGTGAAAATTTGCTCACAATACTTCTTTCTGACAAGCATCTCATCCAGGGGTACAAAACAGAGAATCGGCACCCACTCCACCATGATCACCTTCAGAAGAAAATACAGTCATGGCCAAAAGTTTTGAGAATGACACAAATATTATATTTTCACATGATCTGCTGCCCTCTGGTTTTTATGTGTGTTTGACAGATGTTTTTATCACAGACAGAAATATAATAATTGCAAACATATGAGTAACAAAAGCTTATATTGACAGTTAGAATGAGTTAATGCAGCAAGTCAATATTTGCAGTGTTGACCCTTCTTCTTCAGGACCTCTGCAATTCTCCCTGGCATGCTCTCAATCAACTTCTGGACCAAATCCTGACTGATAGCAGTCCATTCTTGCACAATCAATGCTTTCATTTTGTCAGAATTTTTAGTTTTTGTTTGTCCACCCGTCTCTTGATGATTGACCACAAGTTCTCAATGGGATTAAGATCTGGGGAGTTTCCAGGCCATGGACCCAAAATCTCTATGTTTTGTTCCCTGAGCCATTTAGTTATCACCTTTGCTTTATGGCAAGGTGCTCCATCATGCTGGAAAAGGCATTGTTGATCGCCAAACTGCTCTTGGAGGGTTGGGAGAAGTTGCTCTTGGAGGACATTCTTTATTCATGGCTGTGTTTTTAGGCAAGACTGTGAGAGAGCCCATTCCCTTGGCTGAGAAGCAACCCCACACATGAATGGTTTCAGGACGCTTAACAGTTGGCATGAGACAAGACTGGTGGTAGCGCTCACTTTGTCTTCTCCGAATGAGACGTTTTCCTGATGTCCCAAACAATCAAAAAGGGGATTCATCAGAGAAAATAACTTTACCCCAGTCCTCAGCAGTCACTGCCTGTACCTTTTACAGAATATCAGTCTGTCCATGATGTTTTTTCTGGAGAGAAGTGGCTTCTTTGCTGCCCTCCTTGAGACCAGGCCTTGCCCCAAGAGTCTCCGCCTCACAGTGCATGCAGATGCACTCACACCTGCCTGCTGCCATTCCTGAGCAAGCTCTGCACTGCTGGTAGCCCGATCCCGCAGCTGAAACACTTTTAAGAGACGGTCCTGGCGCTTGCTGGTCTTTCTTGGGCGCCCTGAAGCCTTTTTGGCAACAATGGAACCTCTCTCCTTGAAGTTCTTGATGATGCGATAGATTGTTGACTGAGGTGCAATCTTTCTAGCTGCGATACTCTTCCCTGTAAGGCCATTTTTGTGCATTGCAATGATGACTGCACGTGTTTCTTTAGAGATAACCATGGTTAACAGAAGAGAAACAATGATGCCAAGCACCAGCCTCCTTTTAACCCCTTAACCCCCAAGGGTGGTTTGCACGTTAATGACCGGGCCAATTTTTACAATTCTGACCACTGTCTCTTTATGAGGTTATAACTCTGGAACACTTCAACGGATCTTCGCGATTCTGAGAATGTTTTCTCGTGACATATTGTACTTCACGTTAGTGGTAAAATTTCTTCCATATAACTTGCGTTTATTTTTGAAAAAAACGCAAATATGGCGAAAATTTTGAAAATTTTGCAATTTTCAAACTTTGAATTTTTATTCCCTTAAAACAGAGAAATATGTCACACAAAATAGTTAAGAAATAACATTTTCCACATGTCTACTTTACATCAGCACAATTTTGGAACCAAATTTTTTTTTTCTTAGGAAATTATAAGGGTTAAAAGTTGACCAGCGATTTCTCATTTTTACAACAAAATTTACAAAGCCATTTTTTTTAGGGACCACCTCATATTTGAAGTCACTTTGAGGGGTCTATATAGCAGAAAATACCCAAAAGTGACACCATTCTAAAAACTGCACCCCTCAAGGTACTCAAAACCACATTCAAGAAGTTTATTAACCCTTCAGGTGCTTCACAGGAGCTGAAGCAACGTGGAAGGAAAAAATGAATATTTAACTTTTTAGCCACAAAAATGATCTATTACAAACTTTTTTTTTATTTTCACAAGGGTATAAGAAGCAAATGGACAGATAAAGTTGTTGTGCAATTTCTCCTGAGTAGGCCAATAGCCAATATGTGGAGGAAAAACCACTGTTTGGGCACACGGCAGAGCTCGTAAGGGAAGGAGCGCCGTTTGACTTTTTCAAACTAAAATTGGCTGGAATTGAGATTGGACGCCATGTCGTGTTTGGAGTGCCCCTGATGTGCCTAAACAGTGGAAACCCCCCACAAGTGACACCATTTTGGAAACTAGACCCCCTAAGGAACTTATCTAGATCTGTTGTGAGCACTTTGAACCCCCAAGTGTTTCAAAAAAGTTTATAATGCCTGGGTCTGAAGAATAAAAAAAAACAATTTTCCACAAAAATGATTTTTTAGTCCCAAATTTTTGATTTTTCCCAAGGAAATTGGACCCCAAAAGTTGTTGTCCAATTTGTCCTGAGTACGCTGATACCCCATATGTGGGGGGGGGGGGAACTGTTTGGGCGCACGACAGGGCTTGGAAAGGAAGTAGTAACGTTTTGGAATGCCGACGTTGATGGGGGTCATGTTCCGTTTGCAGTGCCCCAGATGTGCCTAAACAGTGGAAACCCCCCACAAGTGACCCCATTTTGGAAACTAGACCCCCTAAGGAGCTTATCTAGATCTTTGGTGAGCACTTTGAACCCTCAAGTGCTTCACACAAGTTTATAATGCCCGAGCATGAAATTAAAAAATCCTATTTTTTTCCCACAAAAATTATCTTTTAGTCACTAATTTTTTATTTTCCGAAGGGTAACAGGAGAAATTGGACCACAAAAGTTGATGTCAAATTTGTCCTGAGTACGCTGATACCCCATATGTGGGGGGGAACCACTGTTTGGGCGCACAGCAGAGCTCGGAATGGAAGGAGCACCATTTGACTTTTTTCCAAATAAAATTGGCTGGAATTGAGATTGGACGCCATGTTGCATTTGGAGAGCCTCTGATGTGCCTAAACAGTGGAAACCCCCCACAAGTGACCCCATTTGGGAAACTAGACCCCCTAAGGAACTTATCTAGATCTTTGGTGAGCAATTTGAACCCCAAAGTGCTTCACACAAGTTTATAACGTAGAGCCATAAAATTAAAAAATCATATTTTTTCCACAAAAATGATCTTTTCACCCCAATTTTTATTTTTCCAAGGGTAACAAGACTCCAAAAGTTATTGTGCAATTTGTCCTGAGTACGCTGATACCCCATATGTGGGGGTAAACCACTGTTTAGGTGCATGGCAGAGTTTGGAAGGGAAGGAGCGCCGTTCGACTTTTTCGACACAGAATTGGCTGGATGCCATGTCGTGTTTGGAGAGCTCCTGATCTGCCTAAACAGTGGAAACCCCCAACAAATGACACCATTTTGGAAACTAGACCCCTCAAGGAACTTATCTAGATGTGTGGTGAGCACTTTGAACCCCGAAGTGCTTCACAGAAGTTTATAACGTACAGCTGTAAAATAAAAATCTTTTTTTTTTTTTACAAAAATGATTTTTTCGCCCCCAATATTTTATTTTCACAAGGGTAACAGGAGAAATTGGACCCCAAAAGTTGTTGTCCAATTTGCCAGGAGTACGCTGATACCCAATATGTGGGAGAAAACTACTGTATGGGTACACGTTGGGGCTCGGAAGGGAAGTAGTGACGTTTTGGATTGCAGACTTGACCCTTGACTCTGCCATGTCCTTCAATCCGCACATCCAAGCTATTTCCACCTCCTGTCGTCTCCAGATCAAAAATATCTCCAGAATCCGTCCTTTCCTCAACCGTCAATCTACTAAAATGCATGTGCATGCCCTCATCTCCTGCCTCCACTGCTGCAACATCCTTTTCTGTGGCCTCCCTGCTAACACTCTCGCACCTCTCCAGTCCATCCTTAACTCTGCTGCCCAACTAATTCTTCTCTCTCCTCGCTACTCCTCCGCTTTTCCCCTCTGCGAATCTGTTCACTGGCTCCCATTCCCTCAACGTATCCAGTTCAAATTACTAATACTGACCTACAATGCCATCTATAACCTGTCTCCTCCATATATCTCTGAACTAATCTCCCGATATCTTCCCTCACATAATCTCCGGTCCTCCCAAGACCTCCTTCTCTCCTCCATACTTATTCGCTCCTCACCTAATCGCCTCCAAGACTTCTCCCAAATATCCCCCATCCTCTGGAATTCTGTGCCCCAACATGTCCGACTATCAACCACATTCGGATCCTTCAGACGGAACCTGAAAACCCACCTCTTCAGGAAAGCTTACAGCCTGCAATGACCCTGCTACCTCCTCACCACTGCCGAATCTACCGCCTCACCAACACTGGAGCTGCTGCAACCCCCCAACCTACTGTCTCCTTCCCCACCATCCTGTAGAATGTAAGCCCGAAAGGGAGGGTCCTCTTCCCTCTGTATCAATCTGTGATTGTTAGTTTGTTTACTGTGATATCTGTAATTTGTATGTAACCTCTTCTCATGTACAGCACCATGGAATCAGTGGCGCTATATAAATAAATAATAATAAAGGTGGGTTAAGATAAAAATATTATCTACTAAATACAGTGCATACTTCCTAACAAACTATAATCATTTCCATATTAATGCATATGATATGTGAAAATTTGCTCACAATACTTCTTTCTGACAAGCATCTCATCCAGGGGTACAAAACAGAGAATCGGCACCCACTCCACCATGATCACCTTCAGAAGAAAATACAGTCATGGCCAAAAGTTTTGAGAATGACACAAATATTATATTTTCACATGATCTGCTGCCCTCTGGTTTTTATGTGTGTTTGACAGATGTTTTTATCACAGACAGAAATATAATAATTGCAAACATATGAGTAACAAAAGCTTATATTGACAGTTAGAATGAGTTAATGCAGCAAGTCAATTTGCAGTGTTGACCCTTCTTCTTCAGGACCTCTGCAATTCTCCCTGGCATGCTCTCAATCAACTTCTGGACCAAATCCTGACTGATAGCAGTCCATTCTTGCACAATCAATGCTTTCATTTTGTCAGAATTTTTAGGTTTTTGTTTGTCCACCCGTCTCTTGATGATTGACCACAAGTTCTCAATGGGATTAAGATCTGGGGAGTTTCCAGGCCATGGACCCAAAATCTCTATGTTTTGTTCCCTGAGCCATTTAGTTATCATCTTTGCTTTATGGCAAGGTGCTCCATCATGCTGGAAAAGGCATTGTTGATCGCCAAACTGCTCTTGGAGGGTTGGGAGAAGTTGCTCTTGGAGGACATTCTTTATTCATGGCTGTGTTTTTAGGCAAGACTGTGAGAGAGCCCATTCCCTTGGCTGAGAAGCAACCCCACACATGAATGGTTTCAGGATGCTTAACAGTTGGCATGAGACAAGACTGGTGGTAGCGCTCACTTTGTCTTCTCCGAATGAGACGTTTTCCTGATGTCCCAAACAATCAAAAAGGGGATTCATCAGAGAAAATAACTTTACCCCAGTCCTCAGCAGTCACTGCCTGTACCTTTTACAGAATATCAGTCTGTCCATGATGTTTTTTCTGGAGAGAAGTGGCTTCTTTGCTGCCCTCCTTGAGACCAGGCCTTGCCCCAAGAGTCTCCGCCTCACAGTGCATGCAGATGCACTCACACCTGCCTGCTGCCATTCCTGAGCAAGCTCTGCACTGCTGGTAGCCCGATCCCGCAGCTGAAACACTTTTAAGAGACGGTCCTGGCGCTTGCTGGTCTTTCTTGGGCGCCCTGAAGCCTTTTTGGCAACAATGGAACCTCTCTCCTTGAAGTTCTTGATGATGCGATAGATTGTTGACTGAGGTGCAATCTTTCTAGCTGCGATACTCTTCCCTGTAAGGCCATTTTTGTGCATTGCAATGATGACTGCACGTGTTTCTTTAGAGATAACCATGGTTAACAGAAGAGAAACAATGATGCCAAGCACCAGCCTCCTTTTAACCCCTTAACCCCCAAGGGTGGTTTGCACGTTAATGACCGGGCCAATTTTTACAATTCTGACCACTGTCTCTTTATGAGGTTATAACTCTGGAACACTTCAACGGATCTTCGCGATTCTGAGAATGTTTTCTCGTGACATATTGTACTTCACGTTAGTGGTAAAATTTCTTCCATATAACTTGCGTTTATTTTTGAAAAAAACGCAAATATGGCGAAAATTTTGAAAATTTTGCATTTTATTCCCTTAAAACAGAGAAATATGTCACACAAAATAGTTAAGAAATAACATTTTCCACATGTCTACTTTACATCAGCACAATTTTGGAACCAAATTTTTTTTTTCTTAGGAAATTATAAGGGTTAAAAGTTGACCAGCGATTTCTCATTTTTACAACAAAATTTACAAAGCCATTTTTTTTAGGGACCACCTCATATTTGAAGTCACTTTGAGGGGTCTATATAGCAGAAAATACCCAAAAGTGACACCATTCTAAAAACTGCACCCCTCAAGGTACTCAAAACCACATTCAAGAAGTTTATTAACCCTTCAGGTGCTTCACAGGAGCTGAAGCAACGTGGAAGGAAAAAATGAATATTTAACTTTTTAGCCACAAAAATGATCTATTACAAACTTTTTTTTTATTTTCACAAGGGTATAAGAAGCAAATGGACAGATAAAGTTGTTGTGCAATTTCTCCTGAGTAGGCCAATAGCCAATATGTGGAGGAAAACCACTGTTTGGGCACACGGCAGAGCTCGTAAGGGAAGGAGCGCCGTTTGACTTTTTCAAACTAAAATTGGCTGGAATTGAGATTGGACGCCATGTCGTGTTTGGAGTGCCCCTGATGTGCCTAAACAGTGGAAACCCCCCACAAGTGACACCATTTTGGAAACTAGACCCCCTAAGGAACTTATCTAGATCTGTTGTGAGCACTTTGAAACCCCAAGTATTTCAAAAAAGTTTATAATGCCTGGGTCTGAAGAATAAAAAAAACAATTTTCCACAAAAATGATTTTTTAGTCCCAAATTTTTGATTTTTCCCAAGGAAATTGGACCCCAAAAGTTGTTTTCCAATTTGTCCTGAGTACGCTGATACCCCATATGTGGGGGGGGGGAAACTGTTTGGGCGCACGACAGGGCTTGGAAAGGAAGTAGTAACGTTTTGGAATGCCGACGTTGATGGGGGTCATGTTCTGTTTGCAGTGCCCCAGATGTGCCTAAACAGTGGAAACCCCCACAAGTGACCCCATTTTGGAAACTAGACCCCCTAAGGAGCTTATCTAGATCTTTGGTGAGCACTTTGAACCCTCAAGTGCTTCACACAAGTTTATAATGCCCGAGCATGAAATTAAAAAATCCTATTTTTTTCCCACAAAAATTATCTTTTAGTCACTAATTTTTTATTTTCCGAAGGGTAACAGGAGAAATTGGACCACAAAAGTTGATGTCAAATTTGTCCTGAGTACGCTGATACCCCATATGTGGGGGGGAACCACTGTTTGGGCGCACAGCAGAGCTCGGAATGGAAGGAGCACCATTTGACTTTTTCCAAATAAAATTGGCTGGAATTGAGATTGGACGCCATGTTGCATTTGGAGAGCCTCTGATGTGTCTAAACAGTGGAAACCCCCCACAAGTGACCCCATTTGGGAAACTAGACCCCCTAAGGAACTTATCTAGATCTTTGGTGAGCAATTTGAACCCAAAGTGCTTCACACAAGTTTATAACGTAGAGCCATAAAATTAAAAAATCATATTTTTTCCACAAAAATGATCTTTTCACCCCAATTTTTATTTTTCCAAGGGTAACAAGACTCCAAAAGTTATTGTGCAATTTGTCCTGAGTACGCTGATACCCCATATGTGGGGGTAAACCACTGTTTAGGTGCATGGCAGAGTTTGGAAGGGAAGGAGCGCCGTTCGACTTTTTCGACACAGAATTGGCTGGATGCCATGTCGTGTTTGGAGAGCTCCTGATCTGCCTAAACAGTGGAAACCCCCAACAAATGACACCATTTTGGAAACTAGACCCCTCAAGGAACTTATCTAGATGTGTGGTGAGCACTTTGAACCCCGAAGTGCTTCACAGAAGTTTATAACGTACAGCTGTAAAATAAAAATCTTTTTTTTTTTTTACAAAAATGATTTTTTCGCCCCCAATATTTTATTTTCACAAGGGTAACAGGAGAAATTGGACCCCAAAAGTTGTTGTCCAATTTGCCAGGAGTACGCTGATACCCAATATGTGGGAGAAAACTACTGTATGGGTACACGTTGGGGCTCGGAAGGGAAGTAGTGACGTTTTGGATTGCAGACTTGACCCTTGACTCTGCCATGTCCTTCAATCCGCACATCCAAGCTATTTCCACCTCCTGTCGTCTCCAGATCAAAATATCCCAGAATCCGTCCTTTCCTCAACCGTCAATCTACTAAAATGCATGTGGCATGCCCTCATCCTCCTGCCTCCACTGCTGCAACATCCTTTTCTGTGGCCTCCCTGCTAACCTCCTCGCACCTCTCCAGTCCATCCTTAAAATCTGCTGCCCAACTAATTCTTCTCTCTCCTCGCTACTCCCCCCGCTTTTCCCCTCTGCGAATCTGTTCACTGGCTCCCATTCCCTCAACGTATCCAGTTCCAAATTACTAATACTGACCTACAATGCCATCTAAACCTGTCTCCTCAATATATCTCTGAACTAATCTCCCGATATCTTCCCTCACATAATCTCCGGTCCTCCCAAGACCTCCTTCTCTCCTCAATACTATTCGCTCCTCACACTAATCGCCTCCAAGACTTCTCCCAAATATCCCCCATCCTCGGAATTCTGTCCCCAACATGTCGAAATATCAACCACATCGGATCCTCAGACGGAACCTGAAAACCCACCTCTTCAGGAAAGCTTACAGCCTGCAATGACCCCACTAACGCCCACCACTAAATGGAGCTTCTGTCTCAACCATCAACCGCACCGGAGCTGCTGCAACCCCCCCCAACCTACTGTCTCCTTCCCCACCAACCGTAGAATGAACCCGAAAAAGGGGGGTC